>VXAC01000103.1:248590-270884 GCA_013399225.1 Rhipidura dahli
TTTTTTGTTATACTAGGGAGGGAGTTTCAAGGCACAAATCACTATTAAGTTTCCAATTCCCATTAAAACAGTGAGAAAATCAAGTCCCTATTGGTCTTTTCAAAACCTACCCATTACTTTCAGCATTTTTGTCAATCTCTTCTGATTTAACACAGAAGGCTACAATGACTCTGCCACAACATTCTGATGTCGTTCACAGATTTTGAAAATATAAATCATAACCCCCCACACTAAATACAATTGTTATTTGTTCTCATATAAGAATGGTAAAAAATCTCAAAAACAAGCAGTCAGCCATATTGAGTAAAGAAAAAGATTAAAAATGTCCCATTCCTTTTAAGAAGAGTTATTCCTCTTTAACTTTTAACTGATTACTGACTAATAAGTAGCTCAAAACTGCATTCTTTGAGGTCACTTCTGCTGTTTGCCTCTCAAAAAGACTGGAATAGTTCTGGCATTTCCTAGGTGTTCTCAATGCATGTAGAAAAACATTAATGAGCCTTGCTTTTCAAAGACAATAACAAAGAGTATTAGTCTCTCTTGTAACCTAGAACGAGGTAGCACTGGGGTTTTTTGGTTGGTTGGTTAGTTGGTTTTACCTTTTTCAAAGGAGTTGCATGGTCTCTGGAGGTTCTCCATGGGTTACCTCCCATTTTGTTCCTAAAAAAATTGCCGTCCTCTTCCTCTGCAGCCTTTTTTAACTAACTCAATGCTTGTTGCCCTGCTCACCACCACCAAAGTGCTGCAGTCTTTCTCCTGAGGTTCCTCCTCTAATTACACTCTGCAACAAGTTACCATTTGGCCTGGCTTGTGGCAGGATTATCTGGAAGTGGACTGTGGCTACCTCAGAAATGCCTATCCATCTGTAGTTAGCGTGAAACAGACTCAAGGAGAAAGGCTGTGGCACCATAACCAAGTATTTGATATAAACCATAAAAGTACTAAGGTGGAAAGGCAAAAGATGGGTTTTAAAACACGGATCAGTCTGTCAGCATGTGCTACTTCATAAGTCAACATGTGGGAATTTATTTCTGACCACATATGATGCAGAGTGTCACAGAAGGTGCACCTAGACCTGCACAGTACCTTGGATCTCTCATATGGCTCAAAAGTGTGAACTTCTCCAAAACACCAAAATATTTTCCATTTTGGTCCACTGTGACTAGACCCAGCAATTCCCCAAGGGACTTTTGTCACCTCCTTTCTCTATGGCAGGATTTGAACATGCTTGATAAACAGGACATTTTCCTAGCAAAGAGCATATGATGCTATATTGAAATTTTTGCGGAGGCTGAAATATCCATCTCAGTCAGACCTTTCTGGATATCTCCAGAAAATCATCTGTCCCAGCTGTCTCGTAACCTAAAGGCCCTACTAGCAAGAGCCTTCTGCTCACATGAACCCCAACACTTGTGGGGCTGGGTCTAGAGCCACTTTTGAAAGGCTTTTGTTTCCATTCCACCATAATGAAGAGGAATGCACCTCTGAGTGTTGTTAGTTTGTAGAAATGGTTGTGTTTTAGTGATAACAGACAATGGCTGTATTGTAGTGATAACTGACAATGACTGATCTATACTGAGGGCACAGAGCAAGGAACATCTTCAGCTCCTCAGTGGAAGACAAAGAAAGAAAAGAGGATCCTCCTTGAATTGTTTTGTCAATGTTTATGATCTCACACTAACATACCATGGTTCAGAGACGTACCTGTACCTCCAACATCTCGCTTAGCCTTGCTGATACTGACAGACCCCACGTCCGACCTTCTTTTTCATAACAGATCTCCATTTATCTGCCAACTAAACTTTGTCTGCCTGTCTTCATTCCCCTTCTCTTAAAGTATGTAGTTGAGATTGAACGAAACACAAGCCCACCTGGGTTTACCCCTTATTTTAGGTTTTCCCTGGAATTTTTTTATGTCAGAAAGTTGCACTGCAGCTTGACACTTTCCACAAAAGAAGTGATCTTTCACTTAGACAGGCAATGGCACAATCCCAGAGGAAAGTTGAGAATAACAGACTTACTTGCATACTGATTCATGGTCTTCTGTAAAGTTCAGCCATTCCCCAGGATTTGCAGTTCAAAAAACAGTGAGATATTTGGAAATGTTTTATCTTTTCTATCAAATAAATAGGGGAAATCTTTTAAGCTCTGATAGTATACATGTTCTGTGTAGTTTGTACACAAACTATGGAATCATAGAATGGTTTATATTAGAATGTACCTTAAAGATCATTCAATTCCAACTGCCCTGCCATGGGCAGGGACGCCTTCCACTACCCCAGGTTGTTCCAAGCCCCATCCAACCTGGCCTTGGACACTTCCAAGGATGGGGCAGCCACAGCTTTGGCTACCTGGATGCAAATTCTTTAGGTTGCTATAGTTTACTTCTTGGAACAAGTCAGACTTTCTGGACATGATCTATTTTACCCAATATTAGGCATCTAAAAACTAAAGTCTTGTATTTGAGTAGAGGAGATTCACTCACCCAGGGCTTTCTTGACAATTAATTTAAAAAAAAAGGTGCATTTCAAGAGAATAATTCATCTGACTCTGACATCTTCTCCAGGGTGTTAAACATATCCTGGGAGTGCCTTTTTCTCACTGCCAATTGTAGACAGTCTAGGTGTCACAGGGTGGATGTCACCTTATGACATCCATTTCTGCCTGTGTCTGCAGAAGTCCTGTTTCATGACTGAAGAGTCCAGATTTTTAGCAATGACATTAAAGCAGCTCTTAGCAGGTTGGATCCGTCTTCCTAATTTCACTTACTTGAAAACAGAGCACATAGGATTTCCCTCTTTAATGGGAAGTAAGAGAAGCTTTCAGAAAGTAACTTAGTCCATGCAGCCCAATCTTTGGTAAAATTAGTTTATTTAAACTTTTTCCCTTATTTTTCTCCACTGATTACAGACAGGAAGCAGATGCCTATAGTAGACACAAAGCCTAGCAGTAAGCTGCTGACAGACAGGTATCAGGATATTTTGCCTCAGAGAATCCCATCGTAAATCACCAATCCAAAACCTGGAGGAATGAGACTTATGTAGGAGATGCTTGTTCTGCCCATTCTCTGTAGAGGCAATCTTAAGTAGACTCCTGGAAGTTTAAAGAAGCTCAGCTAGGGCTTGAAGAAGAAGGAAAGTTCTGTTCAGTGTATAAATGTTATGTTTTAAAAACATTTGACTGGCAAATATTCAGCTTTCCTTTTCTCTGTTTTCTTCCCTGCCCTTTTTTCCTTTCCTGCCCTTTTTCCTTTTTTGCAGCTCAAAAACAAAGCCTGAGGAAGGGAAAATAAAAAGGCCTGGGATACAAAACCTGAAAGAACAACTTAAAATAAAAAAAAAAAAAAAAAAAAAATGTTTGCTTTTCTGAGAACAAGAGAAATGTTTCCTAGAAGCAGGGAGTTGGCTTATGAAATTGTCATATTACAAAAAAAAAAAAAAGGTTTGACTTTGTTTTTTCCTGCCTTGTTATTCACTTGTTAAACATAAGCAGCCTGACTGGTGAGATGTGAGGCAGAGATTAGAGAGGGAGACAAAGTTTGCACCCTAATGTTTATAATCATAAACAATCAGTAAAATTTGTCTTCAGCTTGATCCATAAATATTAACTGGTTATTATCAGCCAAGAAAAATGAAGTGTAGATCAGAGACATATTTATTTCAAGGCATTGGGGGAGCCAGGGTCAGACCCCCTTTCTGAAAAGACCTCAGGCCTCTACTTAATCCCCTGTGATCCACTGAAGACAAATGCCTTTTTTATTATGCATACATGGATTTGCTCCTCCTGTCTGGACCAGCTCTTGAACATAAATATAGTCCTTCCATGTCCCAGGTTTACCTTCTAAATGGACATTTCTCTTCCCGCCTTCCTCTTATTTTCCAGCCTTTGTATTGGATTGGCAAAGGCAAAAGTAAAGTCTAAGCAGGGGCTAGATGGTGGTGTTTAGTGTGAGCACAGATCTTGATGCTCAGAGATCACATAAAGTCCAGTTTAGTATTCCCAGGCTCTGTTTCTGCCTGAAAATACTTTCACAGAATAGATAGTTTCTTAGTATTTGGACAGTGTTTGGAAGAGTCTATCCCAATGCCTCATCCCAAGTCACAACATGGGAACAAGTAATTTTTATAAAAGTACATTCCTTTCTAAATGAACACAGAAAGAAAATGAAAGACAACTACTGCAGAAGAAACACTGATGTTTCCAAGGGAAAAAATTTCTGAACTTTGATCCACATACAGCCATTGTATAATTGTTTCTGATTGATTAAATGCTGCAGCAATATGTAGATATTTAAGAATTAGTCACTGTTCTTTGGCTTGATACCTGTCAATAGTACGGAAATAAGTCATAGAATTATAGAATAAAGAAAAGTTTAGGTTGGAAAAGTCCTTTAGGATCATCAAGTCCAGTCATAAGCCCAAGTCCACCATTAAACCATGTCCCCCAGCACATCTACATGGCTTCTAAGTATCTCCAAGGATGGTGGCTTCACCACTTCCCTGGGCAGCCTGTTCCAGTATTTGACCATGTTTTCAGTGAGGATTTTTTCCGTAATAGCCAATCTAAACCTCTCCTGACACAACTTAAAGCCATTTCCTCTTGTCCTGTCACTTGCTACCTGGGAGAAGAGACAGACCCCCACCTGGGTCCAACTTCCTTTCAGCTGTAGAGGGTGAGAAGGTTCACCCTTGCCTGTCTGTTATAGCAGTAGCCAGATAAAGGTCTAGTTGGATTTTGGCCCTTCTACTTTTCTCCTGCAATTCCAGCCAAAGCTTTCTGTTCATCCAGGTCAATCTTCCCCACCAGCTTGTGTTTTGGGACATGGGAACGGCTGCTTGTGCTATTTTAGGGTGTCTTTCTTGAACAATGTCCAGCCTTCCTGGACTCATTTGCCCTTCAGGACTGCTTCCCAAGGGAATCTCTCAATCATCTCCTAAACTGGCCAAAATTTGCCCTCTGGAAGTCCAAGGCAGTGGTTTTGCTGACTGCTCTCCTTGTTTCTCCAAGAATCAAAACTTCTCTCATTTCCTGATCTCTCTGCCCCAAGCAGCCTGTGGCCATCACATCCTTCTCTGTTCACAAACAGCAGGTCCAGCTGGCACCTTCCCTCGATGGGTCCTTCACCAGCTCTGTTAGGGAGTTCTCTTCCACGAACTCCAGGAATTTCCTAGATTTTTTCCTCTCTTCTGTGTTGCATTTCTAGCAGAATCTGGTAAGTGGAAAACCCCCATAAGGGCAAGGCTTGCACCACTTCTCTAAACTCGGTATAGAATATTTATATAGAAATAGACTCTTCCCTTTTGAATGCAATATAAATTTGTTGGAGTTGTCGTAATAAAAATCTCTACATTTTTATGGTAGATGAAATACAGTGTCAGAACAAATCCCATCACATTGTTACAGTCACTTTTGATGCTTTTTTTAACAGCTAAAAGTGCATAGTGGAGACTTTTCTTTGTGCTAAGAGAACTCACCTCATTGCCACCACTCCTCTCTTTTTCTCATGACACTAAATGTTCAGTTAACCTCTGCAGCATTTTATATCAATTCTTCCTTAAACCTCAAAAGCAAGACCCACCCCTTTGCGAAATGAAATCAAAATATTCAAACCTAATAATAATAATAATTTTAAAAATCCCATCCCAAGCTGCCAAATAAGAAACAAAACCTCTCCTCCTCTGGTTAGCCCGGCCAACATATGCAACTAATTCTCAGAGAGGTTTTCTGGAAAACCAGTGACAAGATAGGTACTGTGGGCTAGCCCCAGGCAGTCAGCAGTGGCAGAACGCTTCACACAGCCTCATGTGTAAAGTTTCTGAACTGACACAAAGCTTAATGGAAGTGAACCCTGACAACTGTGGCCAACCGACTGTAAGTGACATTCCGGGTGCCTTGCCACTCCGCATCCGTCCTCCTTGCCCTGCTTCCCCCCCTTCCCCTTCTGCCTCTCCCCCTTGAAGGTGTAATGTCTCCTGTGGGAAGCCCTGATGCTGAAACGCCGTGGTGCTCTTTGTCAGGTGATTTGCTGGCTCCCAGCTCCCGTGTCATCAGTGCGGATTCCTTCGGACGGGAGAGCGCCTGGACTCACTTTTGGAAGGCAGCTAACAAGCTCTGGCAAAGGGCAGGCTGAGACTGTGCCTGAAAGTGCTCTCTGCTTACCCTGACATTACTAAAGCCAGAGGAAGCAGTCTGGGGGACAAAATCCATGTCTCAAGTACTGAGAGCATCTAATAAGTTCTCATAAAACAAGTGGTTTTTGCACTTCATGCTTAAATCTGGATTTTAAAATCTGGGAGCTGACTGGAGCTGTCTCACTGTATCAATAAACAGCTTTGTTTGGAGTATTTTTGAGCAGGCTCCTGCCTCCCTTTGAAGGCAGGGAAATCAGCCTATTTGTATATAGCAAATTATGGATCTCTCTACTGTGCTAATGCCTTGTAGCACATCGATCTCTTCTCCTCAGAGGGTTTGAAAGCATTTTGCAAACACTGGGAATAATAGTAGGTGTGTAACAGAAGTCTCCTTTTGTTGGGTCTTGCACAGATACATGAAAGCAAATCCCTGTCCTCAAAAATGCACACTCTACATGGATAAAACAGGCAAAATTGATAAGGAAAAGGAATATGGGAGGTTTAATGAAGGCTGTTATCATGTAGGTGGTGGAATTATAAATAAGCACAACTCAGCTCTCGGGACTGAAACCTGAAATTCTTGCTGCTAAACCAAGTTTTGCCCCAGCCGTGCAATTCCTACACAAAATAGTGATGTATCATTTCAACAGACAGGAAAAGTGAGGGAAAACAGGTAAAAATGATTTTTTTTTTTTCTGAAAGGAAAGAAAACCTCCTTCTCCTCTAATTATTATTATCTATCTATTCCAGTTGCAGAATCTCAGCACAGTTTTATGAATTATTCCAGCATTTCGCAGCAATGTCATGATCTCACAGTATTTGGAAATGTTTTTTTTAGGGCAACTGCTCCTAGAGATAAACACTTTGTATAAAAAATCCCAATTTTTAGTTGTTACTTTTTAATGATTGACATTCACTAGGCTATGCAGAAGAAGCATGAAAATCTGAATGCAGAGGGCTCTAAAATTTTTAGGAAAATATATTAAATGCTATGATTTCTAGTGATTTTTGAATGCTTAATTCTGACAATGACAGCAACCAGGTCAGGTGCCTTGAAGGTGAGTGCAGGCCATAGCTCTGTGAATCCTGCCAGTATGAGTGAAAACTCTGAAGGATTTATGGCCTCAAGATTCACCAGCTTGGTCATCAGGAAGAATTTCTCCACTGAAAGTGGTTAAACTTTGGAATAGCCTGCCCAAGGAAGTGGTGAAGCCACCATCCCAACACTGGAAGTGTTCAAAAAATGACTGGATGTGGCACATGTGCTATGGTATAGTTGGCATGGTGGTGTTGGGTCAAAGATTGGACTCGATTTTCTTGGAAGCCTCTTCCAACTTTAATGACTATTTGATTTTCTCCCTCCAGGTGTGGGCTTGGGTTTTGCATCCAATATACTCAGTAGCAATCAATCATATATAGCTATACCTGTTCAAAGATAGGTCCCTGCTTTTGGGCGAAAGAGCAGAGAAAAGTTGACAATAGGAATGTAATCATCCACCCTTTTTCCAGTCAAATCCTTGTTTTAATATATTGATTATTTTACTTATCTGCAGAGCCACTATAAGCACCATTAACACTGCTCTACATGGATGGGTTTGTTTTTTGAGAATGAAAGAAAGTCTTGAAGATGAGAGTCCTGAGAGCTCAGTGAAATGTTTAATGGTTTATTATATAAAAGAAACATTTAATTAATAAATTTGTAATGAACTTGGGCAAAACATAACATAAAATTGGGTTGTGTCCCTCTTGTAAACAGTGGGCTTAATTATGGAATTACTAATAGGAATTATCTCCACTTGAGGAGAAAGAAAGCCATAGTATATACTCAGTATATGCATAATGTACCCCACCTGCAGAGCTGCCTCCAGCTCTGAGGTCCTCAGCACAGGAATGACGTTCCTGGAGCTGTTGGAGTGAGTCCAGAGGAGGCACCAAGATCATCAGAGGGATGGAGCAGCTCTGACGTGAAAAAGGCTGAGAGAATTTGGATTGTTCAGCCTGGAGAAGAGAAGCTTTGGGGTGCCCTAATTGTGACCTTCTAGTAACAGAAGGGACCCTGCAGGAAACATGGAGAGAGACTTTTTACAAGAGTGACACCACAAATAGGTTTAGATTGGATATTAGGAAAAAAATGTTCCTTGTGAGGGTGGTGAGGTGGAGAAGCTGTGGCTGCTCCATTCCTGGAAGTGTCCAAGGCCAGGTTGGACAAGGCTTGGAGCAACCTGGGATAGTGGAAGGTGTCCCTGCCCATGGCAGGAGGGTGGAATGAGATGATCTTTAGGGTCCCTTTCAACCCAAACCATTCTGGGATTCTATGGTTCTAGATCCACCAGGAATGAAGAAGAAATATAGAGAGCAAGGCTTATTGGAGGGCTTAAAACTGCTCATGTAGTAGATATTGCACCACAACTTTGCCTTTTAAAAAGATGTTATCTATCAGAAAATAATTTTTAGGTAAAGGCTCCTATACCCACTAAAAATGCATGATTTTGGACACCTCTGACACTGCTGGGTGTCATTTTTATCTATGCACTAGATTCCTTCTTCCACAGGAAGGACAAAAAACAGGAAAACTTTTCAAGTGGTTGTGTGAACAGAACTATTTGTACTCAAAAATCTTTGGAGATGCAACATAGATGTTTCACCCAAGGCCACATAAAGAATCAGTAGCAGAGATTGAAATTCAGTTTGAGCCTTCTGAGTCCCATTCAAGGACCCAAAACAACGAGACCACCTTTTCCAACTGATGTTGAATCTGTCATGTGAGACTTAAAATGTTTTGAGGTGACAGCAACTGACCCCAAAACCCCAGGTTTTATGTGGAAATATTTTCAAGTCTAAACAGTTATGTTAAATGAACCATTAAAATTTAAGCATTGAAATGAACTGACCTGAACAACGAATGAAAACATGCCTGAGGCATCAAACAGGTTTCTATTTTTTTCCTTTTATTTATGATGGGTGATGTGACAAAAGAATTCACTAAATTCTGAATACTAAATAAATTAGTCATAGCTTAAATGCCACTTCAATAATTTTTCCAGAGAACAACCACCACAGGAGCTTTTCCTTACTTGTGCCCCTTTGGCTCACCTGGTCTTTAAGATGACTCAAAATGGAGAAAACTGAAAGACAGTGAAATATAAAGAGTCCAAATGTCAAATCCACCAAAACAGTTCATCATCTAAGATACAACTGGGTTAAAGGCTGGACACAAAGGTCTGGAATTATATATACACCATTATACCTCCAATCACGAGAGAATAAATTTTTTTATGTATCATGATTAATGCTGTAGTATAGTATGCAGGTTCTTGCATTTTTGTCTAATTTTGTTTCTTCAATAAAAATAATAGCAGCTAAGCTTTTGTGACACATTTCCAAATTTTTTCACTGTGAAGTCAAGCAAGCCGAAAAGAAAATGATATTCAGAATTGTTCAAGTTTCTGCATATGCCTTATATCTCTTCTGCTGCTGATCAGTTCAGTAGAGAGAGTAGGGTGAGTCTGTGAGTTTGGAGTTGCTGCAGGGAGAGAAAGACAGGTGGAGGACTAGAGAAAACACAGATAGAAAGGAGGAAAATTAGAGCAGAAAGAACAAGGAGAAAATAGTAAAAAACAAAGAACGATATGGGAGCAGATTCCCCCTTCAGGGCACAAACTTTCTTACTGGTTATAGCTGAGGAATTGAATAAGTACAAATGCTGAAGAGTTTGCATTCCTTTTAAAGGCCACACTCACCCTTTTACCCTTCACTCACCCTTATACCATTCCTAAATACTCCAGACAGGGATTTATTGTAAGATGTGTGGTCCTTACTTGCTGATGGATGGGCAGCCATCAGCTGAGTTCTCCAACTTTAAACCTCCTCATGGATCCACAGGAAATAGCTATGGAAGGAAAACACCATCCAGGGTGTCCAAAGTCTATATAATGGCAAAACAGGGGTGCTGGCTTGTAGAGTTGAAGTTTTGACTAAAAGACCCTTCTTCTGATATTTCTCTTGTGTATTTTTGAAAACTTTGCATATTTTCCTTGGCTATCATTTCAATATCTCAAAACCAGTATTCTCCCATAGCTTTAAAAGAAAACTGAAAGTGAGTTACAGAGGAAAGACAAATGGGTAGATGAATAATTTTTGAATTATTTTGGTAACTCTTCTTTTTCAGTCCTTTTCCTTCATAAGGCTCTTAGAGTTGTTTCTATCGTCCCTTTATTATTGTGCTGATCAGCCAGAGTGGAAGCTGTGTCTCATTTCATGGAATTATGGAAACAACAGGTTTAACAAGATTGAAAAGGAACTCCAGGATCACCGAGTCTTTGACCAAAAAGTCCAGCCTTCAAGGGATTTGATTTGCAGCTGATCAATGTGGAGCATTGACTTCAACAATTCTTCTGGAGCAATGCCCATGGATGTTTTATCTCCGTCAGACACTGGTATAGAGGTGAAAACCTCCCATCATGGCTAGGCAGGATACTTACACCTTGAGGCTTCAGAATTAGAGCTGAGGTTGGTTTTATCTAACTACTGCAGTGAAGGGAGCTTTAGAATGCTGTATCCTCACCTTCTATTTAATTACTTTTAAACTTGCATCAAAAGAAAAGTGACTCATCACAAGGACTTCTCTGCTCCAGACAGATGAGTCACTTGCAGCCCTTGGGTGGATCTGAACTTCTTTGTGTTTTGTTCATCAGCTGGGAATTGTTTGAAGGGCTCAGAGTATAAAAGGGCCGTGATCCCATTTGCTCTGCAATGGAAGAGGATGAAAGAAGAGAGTTGTTCCACAAGGATCTCTTTGGTGGGGAAAATAAAGCTAGTGGAGAGGAGAGTTCTATCTTTCAAAAGTTTTGCGATAATTTTCAGGTTTTGACAAAACATTGCAATTCAGCTCTTCATTTCATTTGCCCTCATTGCAGATTACACCTGTTCTTCCTTTAGCCCTGTTTTCCCACAACCTAGGTAAAATAGATCTATTTTCCAGTACTTTCATTACTTACAATGACCATTTTTATAAGGTGGTTTACATCATGGCATCTTTACACCTGGGGATTTTCAAAAGCCAGCTGGACGTGGTCCTGTGATACTGGCTCTAGGTGTCCCTTCTAGAGCAGGAGGATTGGACAAGTTGAACTCCAGAGGTTCCTTCCAACCTCAACCATTCCCTACCTCTAGAACTCTGTGAATCCCAGCTTCAGATTTCAGTATCCATATCAAATCTTCCCTTTCCCATTTATTTTTTGGGCTGCGTTGCTGAAAGGTCTTTCTGGAGAAGCAGTTATTCTCTGGCATGTGGCAGGTTACAAATAACCCCACCTGGTTTAGATGGCTCCTGCTTTGAGCTGGATACACCTCACCCAAGGAACGGGGCTGCCAGTTCCCTCCCCGTGCTGTACAGAGCATCAGCAGCCTTGGTGCGGAATGTTTGGTGGGCTACAATTTGTGACAGCTGCCCCCACTCCAGGGAGGTAAAACAGCCTCAAAGAGAATGAGAAATGTTCAAAGGCTCTTTCCCAAAGCTGTAAATGCTTCCCATCACTCCAGCCACCTCCCACCAAAAAAAGCTGAGTATCTTGACAGAGAAATTTGAAATCTTGGCAACCTTCCATGGAGGAATATAATCTTTAAGGAGCCTCAAAACTGCCCTTGGGCAAATCCTCTTTTCATAGTCAAAATAATAATAATTAATGAAATTCCACAGTATTCAGAAAAAAGCCAAAGCTTTTAGAAAATCTCCAGGCTGCCATTTCCAATTATAAATTGCCATATCCAGTAACATCACCCTGATAAAGTCAAAGGCTGATCAGTACAGGCAAGGAAGGATGCATCTAAAGTTGAGATAATATCAGCACCTCTCCCTGAAGATATAAAATAAACTGCATCATTTTATTAGATTAACATATTAAAATAAAATTTAGCATCTGTGCCACTTCACCCAGACTAATGCAAAGGTGCTTAATATTTGATTACTGGATTCACCTCACTTTTTGGGGATGATGATTAACTATTTCCAGTGAGAAGACTCCTGATATCTCCAATTGCTTCTCAAAACAAGTATTTTAATGAAAATAGTGACAAAGAAAGAAGATAAACAGGTGAAGCATTAAAATTTAGAATGGAGTTCTCATTTTAACAAAATGCTCTTTAGAGGTTTTAAAAGCAAACCTCTCTTTGCCTCTCTAATTGCTAATGTACAATGACATCATTCACAGGGTCAGATTAGGTCATCATTCAGGACTGCCATGATAAAATCCAGTGTTGTTAATGTAGATTCATAGACCCCAGAACATACTGAAGAATTTTGCAGCACATTAAATTTGACCTATGCAATGTTTTTCAAAAATTCCATATGATGTTCCAACCATTAAACCTTAGACTACATTGATTGGTTTTTCTGATGTGGCAGGTTAAAAAAGTGACATTATTCAGTTAGGTGCAAAGTACATCTGAAATAAGACAGTTTGCTTTTGTGGAAAGAGTAGAGAAGAGTGTCTAATGAGAGAAGAGATTCAGTCTGTAGAATTGAAATATTTAACCTGAAATTTCAAATATTTTCCTGAAAAAATTAGAATTTTTTAACCTGTGTTTTTCTGTTCTGCTTTTCCTCTAATCTTAAAAATTATATTCCAAATTATAACTTATGCTTGTAAAATGCCTTGTTGTCAATGTCCCTTTATTTTTTTGCCAAAACATTTTCAACATAACATTTTTTTAGGGAATATGTCCACAACGACTAAACATATATTCTTGTCATAATGAAGTTAGGAATCAGTATTTGAATTTCTGTACTGAAGTTTGAAAAGCAAAGGGATTGGTTTTTATACCTAAGATGTTAGATGAGGGGGAGAAAGGAAATCATACTTTCTTTCTGGATTTTCAGTAAGTTAGTCCAGAGTTCATCAGCATATCCTGCATGTTTTTCTGTACTTCCTAAATAGTGCAAAAAAAAATCTATTAACATTATTTTAAAATTTATTTTTAAAATTTAGCAGCCAAGCTTTTCTTCAAAATTTTTTGTGGACTTGAATGCCTGCTCCACTTCAGTCCTGTCTTTGCAGCTTTTTGCTGAGACCAGCTACTGTGGAACTCAGACCAAGCCAGTTCTGACTGAAGCCCTTTGTCCCAGACCCTTCCTGCTGCTTCTGGCATTGAGGAATCACAGCCACAGAATGGTTTGGGATGGAAGGGAAATGAAAGATTTCAGCTCTCCTGCCATGGGCAGGGACACCTTCCACTAGGGCAATGTTGTAGTTCAACCCCAGCCATCAACCAAGGCCCAGGCCACCACTTGCTCACTCCCTCAGGAGCAGGATCAGGGATGGAGAAAGGTAAAAGCTGGAAAAACTCATGGGATTGAGATTAAAACAGTTTACTAGGGAAAGCAAAAGTCACAGTTGCAAGCAAAGCAAAACAAGGAATTAACTCACTGCTTTCCAAGGGCTAGGCAGGTGTTCAGCCCTTTCCAGGAGGGCAAGACCCCATCACAAGTAGAGGTGATTTGGGAAGACAAGCACCATCATTCCAAATGTCCCTCCTTCCTCCTCATTCCCCTCACTTTATACACACAGCACGATGTCACATGGGCTGGAATATCCCTTGGAGCAGTTGGGGTCACCTGTCCTGGCTGTGTCTCCTCCCTTTCCCATCCGCTCCCAGTCTCCTTTGCCACCATGGCCACACAAGGAGCAGAAAGGTCCTTGGCTCTGTGTGAGCCCTGCTCAGCAATAACAAAATCATCTCTATGTTATCATCACTGTATTCAGCACAAATCCCAAATATGCCAGCTACTGTGGAGAAAATTAACTCTACCCCAGCCAAAATCAGCCCAGGTTGCTCCAAACCCTGTCCAGCCTGAACTTAAACATTTCCAGGAATGGCACAGCCACAGCTTCTCTGGGCAACCTGTGCCAGGGCCTCCCCACCCTCACAGGGAAGGATTTATTCCCTATATCCAATCTAAACCGCCTCTTGTAGATAGTTCCTTGTAGGAGCTCTGACCAAGCTGCAGCTGGGCAGCTCTCGCTGGCCTTGCCACATTCCAGGCTAAACCCTCTTCCAAACTCTGGATCAGGCTTCCAACTTAAGATGTGAGTATTTCCCTCTGAGAAGGCAAAAGTTGGCCCACATCAATATTCCTGAGGGTAAATACTCATGCCAGGGTCAGAGTGGTGGGAATTGCTCTCTGTGAGGTAGAGAGCATCCAGGGATCAACTCCAGAAGGAATCTGCCCCAGTGGAAATGAGAAATGTGCTGATTGTAGGTACCTAAACTCAGCTGAGACAAATCCTGCCCCACCAACATGAAATGATCACTCTGAATAAATTGGTTTGTTGTAAACAAATCCCAGTCATGAATGTGTCTTTTTCTAAAAAAAAATGCACAATGGGGTGGTTTTTTCTTCTTTTAGAAAGAAACTGAACTCCTGTATAGTTGATTAAAAGGTTTATTAGCAGTTCTGCCCTTTTGCCTCTTTTTTCTTCTGAGTGAAAAAGCAAAGAAGCAACAAACAACAAACACTCCATCATACCCTTGTTTGTCTAGACATTCCAAGTCACAAATACCTTTAAAAACAGTGGATTTTCAATCAATTGTAATTTAAACATGTCCTTGTGTCCCAAAGTTAAAATAGATCACCCTCAGCCTCGTAGAATTGTGCTTGTAGAGGGATGATTTATAAATCATTCAGTAACAGATGATGTTACAACTAAAGCTGTGGGAGTTTTGAAATACCTACATCAGATTAGGCTTGTGTTTATTTCAAAAAAAGCTCTGATCTACTTTGGATTTTTGGCAGGCACAACATGAGCCCAACATGAACTACTGTAAATCAAAGCCTTTTTTGAAAGTCAAACTTGGATTGCTTCCAATCTCAATTAAAAAACATTTGATGTCTCTTGGACTTCAATTTTTTTAGAAATATTTTTGTTCTTCTCATTTACCCTGTCCAGACCTGTCCATAACAAAGATGCCACCAGGAACTAATGAAATTGCAAATATTTTTATGTTTCCTTTATTTGTGGCCCCTTTTAAAAATGTATTTTTTCTCTGTGATAATATTTTAATAAACAAATTAAAGAGAAAAACATTCACAGCCACCCACTTAAATTAGTCAGGATTAACATTTCATACGCATTGAATAGTTTATCTCAGACAGAAGTGGCAGCAGAAAAGATAGAAATCAGGCAGCATTCAAAATCATGGAAGCTATTCAATGGAACTTTTCATGCCTTTTCTCCCTCATTCCTCCAAGATTATGATACACAAATTAGTTGTGAATAACTCAGCTGCATTTGTGTGGTCTAATACAAATCCACTAGCAAAAGAGCTGCCATTTAAAGTTAAAGAAACCCTAATACATCAGCTTTTTGGAGTAGATAATAAATATAAATATCAGTGGAATATGCACTCAGAAAACATGTTCTGTCCTAGAAAATACATTGCAGCTCTGAGCTCAGGCCATCCAAGTGCTGTGATTCATTTATTTTGCTACAGTGGCCATTAGTGTTTCCATAAATATTATTTCATGGGTGTAAGGCTTCAGCCAGTCTTCACTTAAATTGTGTTAACACAGGGTTGCAGTGAGATCCAATGTTAACCATCCTTCAGCAGAACTAAAAGGTGTTTATTTCTGGACTTGATCCATATCTGTCTCAGCATTTTGTAGCCTGACTTGCCACATTCAGTGACACTCAATAAATACCTCAGTGAAGTGAATGTCACATAATTTCAGGATATGTTCTTGGCTCTGAGCAGCCCAGAATACCTAAGCCTTGTCACAGCTCTGTCAGATTTCAGAGCACGATACACTTCTGTGATAGACCTCGCACAAAACCCTGCAGTAAAAAGAACTTACTGAAACTTTCCCAGTGTTTCTGTCTGATTCTTTCCGAGTTGGGGAAGCAAAAGGAGAAGTTTTCAAGATACAGAAGGGAAGTGAGACCCAGGAATGTGCAGTTTCGTTCCAAGGTACCTCGGCTTCACAAACCTCAGTCTAAGTGCACCTGTGTGAGATGCATTTGTAACCTATAACTTTCTATATTTTAAATACCAGTGCTCAAACCTCTACAAGAGAGGTGAGATGACGGGTAGCAGTCTCACAAGAGTGGGAATCAGTTAAACTCCTGGCTCCCTTCTGAGTTTTGTGATTCTAGACATGGTCTGTAGCACGACTCATCTCATCCCTGTTTTACTAATTAACTACAAATTGCTTACCCTGATCAAGTGCCATTCAGGTCTACACTGAGGAAGCCACATTTTAATGGCTGTAGAGCAGCACTACAGGTCTCCATACTCAAACGAGGTGACAAAGCTCCCTTGACAGCCAACGCTGACCAGATTGCAACACTGTCAATACGGAAGAATCTTTTCCCTTAACAGCATTTTAAGGTGTCCTTCCTGATTTTTGGCTACTCTCCAAAAGAATTTTGATCTCACTTAGATCCTTTAATTGTTTCTGCTGATTGTGGGAGAGTGGGAAGATAAATCATCTTCCAACAATTGTCTAAGATCTTTTTGGAGTTCAGCAATTTCGTGTCTCATTTTGTCATCCCTGTCAGCATTTTCTGAAAACAAGGTCTAAATTTCAACTTCCCGTCCTGATTAGAAGATAAGAGCCATTATCTCCAGATAACAAGTCTTTAGCGACTTAGCCCTGTGGACAAGCCAAAGGAAAACAGTCATTGCAGAATCATGGATGAAAAAATGGCATAAGTGCTACAGCCATGGGTTATGCAGCTGGGATATGTGTTAAGCGACAAGGGGCTGTCACTCACAGCTTTGCACAAGAGAAAACACTGGGTTTTCTCTTGTCCCCACCTCCCCAGCCCCACCTCTGATCTACAGGACAGATTTGTACAGTGTCACCAAGCCCATGTTATTGTGCTGCCACTAAACATGTTCAGGAGAATACAAGTAAAGCTTGGATAAATTGGGGTTTATCACCACACTTCTTGTTTGCTCTTTTGTAGGAGTCTACATGGTAGGAGGATAAAAAATATTTATGGCAGTCATTAGGAGCTCATTAGATGTCATTAGGAGGTCAGCCGTTTTTATGGCCCTTATTTCTGAATTTGTTGCAATCTTCACTGTGCTAATCTCCACTGTTCTAATAATGTAGATAGGGAGACAATGAAACATTTTTATGACAAGAAGGTGTGAGGGATTAGTCTACATTATCCATAGCCTAGAATAAAAAGATGACCCAGTCAACTCTTCTATTTTTTCCTTTAAATTTGAAGTAAAACCTACCTGAAATAGTCTTATGTTGCTATACGTTGGCTCTTTTTTTATCACCCAATTCTTCTTCTGAGTCTCTTTTTGGCATGCTTGCCTTTCAATATCTCTTTGCAGCATTCCAGCTACATATTTGAATATTGCAAAAGCTGTGAGTAAAACATTAGAACAAGAAAACACCAGATAAAAAATCCCATTTGTGGATACAAACCTCCTTAAATTGCCATTATATATTTTGATGATTTCTTAGCCTGTGGGTGCTATCACTATAATTTGCAGTGTATAAGTTTTAATAAGTCAATTATAAATGTAATGTATGCTGGAAATATCACCACGGTAGCAGCTTAATAAACAGAGCCCTTTTTTTAATCTTATCCTCAAAACAGAGTTAATGTACCGCTCTTCTAATTTATAATCAAAATGCAAAACAAAATTCAGCTTAACAGTTATAGTGTAGCTGAGGTGCTTCATATCATTAAATTGAAATACCTGAAGGCAAACCTGTTCTCTGACTGTAAAAGACACTCACCAGCTACATGTGTATATGTGGATAATTCACATATTTGTGTCTGCATATGCATGTCTCTGCACTTACTTCTACCTACATTTTTAGATAGTTAGGAAACACATTTACACACATTCCTCTGGAGTATATGATTTCTCAGCAAGGCACAAAGTTTATAGCAAAATGAATTTGTCATATCCACATGGCTCCAGTGCAGAAAAGGCATTTTGCAGAATGTATGCTGAAATCTGGTTCTTAATAAGGTACAACAAAACCCCAAGGAAACTCACTCAGAGAGTCTCAGCCTTACATGAACATTATTATTATTTTTCTAATTCCCACAGCATTCAAACCTGTGTTCCTACAGGGTATTACAGTCATAACCCATCCTCCTAAAGTGCCTGAATTCTCTACATAGTCAACACTTCTGCCTTGGGAGAGGCCAGGTGTGTGCCTGGCAGCCAGGTGAATGGAATAATAACCTTTTAGAAAGCCTGAATCCTTGTTGATATCTTTCATTTTGGACAGTTAGTCATCTAAAAATGAGATGTCTACTCTGTGTTATTCATCTAAGCTGCTTCTCATCAGTGCAAAAAGATTAATATTTCCAAAAGATTAATATTTTCATCTCTTCTGAGAAACCTGAAAGCTGAAGTTGCCTGGAGTGCTGATTTCTCTCTGCTAATTACACAGGAATCTTTGGTGATTAATGTAAACTGCATGCTTAATACTGAGGCTGCTGAACTGCTTTCATTCCTTCATCCACGGTGTTACAGGGATGATCTGCTACATAGCAAGTTCAGGATATTGCATGAGTAACCCTTTGTATCAAATATATGCCAGCTTATGGAAAATTAGATTTTCTGTTGTTCTTTTAACACTCAATAAACTTGAAAAAAATTTATTTTCACTGATGTCTTCCAAAAATAAAACAAAATTACATGAAGGCATAGTTCACACAGAATTGTGAACTATGTACAGGCATGTGTATATAAATAGTTTTTACTGGGAGGCAGCAGAATGAAGTCGTGGCAGAAATTCTACACAAAAAAGTCTTTTTTTTCCCTTTGCTTTGAGTGCTGATCCCATTTGCACTGCCATGACTAACCAGTGTCCACTTTGAGTCTGGTGGCACTGTATTCTTTCCAAAGTTAATTGCATTTGAAGGGTTGTGTGGGAAAATTTGAACATGTCTGAATGTATGAAATTACCACTTGTTATAAGATGGAGGCAAGTGAGAGGGATGTCACTGATCCAGGTGGTGACATGGATAAGCTCTCCAAAGACATCTGGAAAACCTTGGTTGATTTCAGCTTCAACTTAATCCCAGGGAAAAGGCCATACCAGGAAGAAGAAAGCAAAAAAACATTCCCAGATTCTAACACCAAGCTGGTCTTTCCTCCCTTCAGACTGACACCCCCTAAACCTTAAATCTAGAATTGAGAGAATGGAAATGACCTTTAAAGATCAGGTAGTTCCAACTCCCTGATATGGAAGGGAACAAGTAATCTCACATTAGATGCTCTTATGATACTTGTCAACTTCTAAGCAGATTATTTTTTTAGAAAGTCTTTCCTTTATAAAAGAAAAAGGGGTACTTTTAAAACAGAATGTGGTGTATTATGAATGTCTACTTTTAGATAAGATGAATGGAAACTGAAAAAGCCAATTTCTCTCTTTTATAGGAGAGAGCCTAGAAAACCCTCAAGACATCAATGCCTATACTCAATCCCTCTTCAGGGTGTAACTTGTCATGTTCTCAGAATGCTTTTCTGTGTAATTTGTCTTGTTCAGTATATTTAGGTACCTATCTCCCCTTTTTAGATGCATCTGTGATGCAGAGGGACAAAGGAATAGCACAGCATGCCAGCCTTCCCTGGGAATCACTAGGAAGCTGGAGGGTCCATCCCTACCTTTGTTTTCCAGGAAATTTCTAAATTTCTATCTCAGGGACTACATCTCCTTTTTGTTTTGTAAGTGTTTAGAAGATGACCAAGATTTGGATGTGTGGATAATTTTCCTTGTGCTCAAAAACAAATAGGAAAGTTGTTGGGGTTGCAGGGTTGGAGGGAATGTCTTCACTCAGAAGGCTGGCCGTGAACATGACCAGCACCATCAGCTTTCAGCATCTGAGGGAGAAACAGGACATTGGGAAGAATTTAACTCTTATATTTTATCAGCATAGTAGTAACACCCCTGTACCACAGGGAGTGGCCAAGCAATTTCACATCCAGTGTGACTAAAATGCACAATACTTCATGAAAGCCAGACACATTTCATGAACTGTTCTCAGTTTTGGTTGGTGCTACATGAGGAAGTTGCACTCGATACATGCTGACAGCTCCTGAATGTCTTCTCAAGCTGCATAGAGATAAACTGAATTGATAAACCCAAGAAATAGTTTTGAATCAAGATTGGACTTAGGACCTGCAATGGCAGAATAGAAGAAACTTTTAAAAACTTTTCCTCTATAGCTTCTGAAAAAACAATATGATTTTTGTCTAATTTTTCTTTTTAACTGCCTTTATTTCAGTTTTCCACCTGTACTCATTGAATCTGAACTTTTATGTGTCATATGAGTAAAATTCATTTCAAATGCTGTCTACACAGGCCATCCAAAATACATTAGCGTACAACAGTCACTGATGTCCTGTGCTAAACAGCAAAACCTTTTGCAGGAAGGCTGAAGAGAAAACCCCAAACAGCTCAAATCAGAAAACATTACTCTGACAGACCAAAGAAATTAAATGGAGAAGTAAAGGATGTCATGAATGGCAAAATTTAAAACCCATTAAAAAGTGTCATTGGTTTCAGCTGGAGTAAAACACCATCACTCTGTTCCCAGTTCCCAGTTCAAAAGCCTTGGACAGTAACCCAGGACATTCCAAGCTTTGCCATCAAGCCTCCTGGGAAGGCTCATCCAGTGTGTACTGGTGGGAAGTTTTTCTCTCAAATAGATGAAATTCCTACGAGAACCAAGGAAATTCATCAAGGAGCTTTAGTTATCCTCCATACTAGACGAAAAAGTGGGCTCACCCATGAGGGGGTTAAACACGGGGGTCTCTTGAGGGTTTCTATCTCTTGTCACTTTGTTTCTGAAAGTCAAAGAACTTGAATTGCCCAGACTTTTCCTCCCATCCACGCACTCAGCAGAGGCAGCAAGCCCAGCTCCTGAGTCCTCAGTCTAGATGATGATATTATACTCAGGTTTAGGAAACGTTTCTCTTTTCCTTATGCAAAGATAACTTTATCCCACCTCAGTGATAATTTCAGCCTATTGGAACCAAAAAAATAACCTGCTAAGAGATAAGAGAGGACGTGCACACCGAGACTCACAGATCATTGCTTTTCCTGTCCATTCCTCTCCTCCTTCTCAGCTCACCTTAAGCTTACATGGAAATCTGGAGAACTTAATAAAAGATATCAGAGATAATATTTTCCGACACTTGCAAAGCGTGCCTTGCCTTCCAGACAGGATTTCCTCAGTCTGCTCAGTTCTAGATAGGAAACCATCCTTCGCTCTGCCACTACCACTCAGGCACAACAAGGGAGAAAGGGGCATTACACAGAACATTTTCCACTGTTGTGCCGTATCTCATTTACTCTTGCTACTGAAATACACAACCTCTAATTAGCTAGTCCAGCTCCGCTCTTTCTTTTTTAATCTGAGGTGGAAAAAGAAATAAAAGTCATTTATTACTGACTAATGTTCATTAAAACTTGTAACTAGTTTGTTTATTGAAACCAGACGGCATTTCCTCCCCTTCCCAACCTGCCACTGTGTGGTATATTCACATATAAGGCATCAATAATTATACAATGCATTACAAATGAGCTTTTAAAGCCAGGATGCAAATTAGGAATGTAAATGCGGCTTCTAAATTGGCTATGTTAATATGAAATATGATTCTTTCTAATAGAGTGGGAGTAAGCCCCAGCGGTATTGATCTTTTCCCTTTTCTGCTTGAAACCCCCCCTCACCCCCCCAGTTAAGCAGCAGTGTCTTTTCACCTCCCCTCGCTGAGACTCATCTGGTCAAGTCGAACTCTTTCCTCTTATTTGCCTGTGNAAATCATCCACCAGCCTCTGCTCCTCAGAGTCATTTGCAAGGCAGAGAGAGAGGGAGGGAGGGCGAGGGAGCACGGAGAGCGCGTGTGTGCCTTGATGTGCAGGGACTAAGTGCCTATGCAGTGGCAGGAGCTGCTGGCGAGCGCTGCTCGCCCATTAGCGCTCCAGCGCAGCCCTCGGGCTGACCTTTGCAGAGCAGAGGGAACGGGGGGACACGGCCAGAATGACAATGAGGGGATGGATGGATGGATGGGGCACCTCTCCCCGCGCCGCCGCCGCCGCCGCCAAGCTGAGTGCAGTGGCACCTCTGGCCCGGCCAGGACGGGACGGTGGGAAGGCTGAGAACAATGGGAGAGGATAA
>VXAC01000103.1:271198-383092 GCA_013399225.1 Rhipidura dahli
TCTTCCCTCTTATTTGCCTGTGCTGAGCCATGAGCACGAAATGAAGCGAGTAATTTGGTGCATTGTTGGGGGGGACGGGAGGAGGGGGACTGGGGAAGGGGGGCAGCTGACAGTGAATGGTGTCAGCTGCAGAGGCAGCAGAAAAAGCCGACATCTTAATAANCCCATTAGCGCTCCAGCGCAGCCCTCGGGCTGACCTTTGCAGAGCAGAGGGAACGGGGGGACACGGCCAGAATGACAATGAGGGGATGGATGGATGGATGGGGCACCTCTCCCCGCGCCGCCGCCGCCGCCGCCAAGCTGAGTGCAGAGGCACCTCTGGCCCGGCCAGGACGGGACGGTGGGAAGGCTGAGAACAATGGGAGAGGATAAAACTCTCCCCCCAAAATCGCTGCTGTTCTAGAATTAATTCCTGCTAGATATTTGCGGGGAGAAATCACCCCGTGCATGTTTTGCTTGAATGAGAAGCGGGTGGATGTAATTCAGACGCTGCAATGCCGGGGACAGGACAGGATGAGCACACAGAGCCAGGGAGATCATCCATGTCCTTCAGCAATCATGACTGGTATATGCAAAAAGACCCAGACACAATAAAAAATACACAATTAAAATTTTTTTCAACCCCATTTCAGCCTGGAGATGCCTCCTCAGCACCATATGCATCCCTCACTTGATGATGCTCCTTCTTCATAGGTGAATTCTGGGTGTATGGACTTCTGGAGCATTTCTAGACACTATTTATATACAAGTTTAAATTGCAGAGGTCTGGTGGATACTGACAGTTCAATGCACGGGGAGGAACAATTCTGCCTGACTCACACCATCATGCAGCTGATCTGACTCTAATAAAGAATGGCAGCCTCCTAAACAGATAGAGGATGCACTTTGTACATTTGAAAGACCAGTCAGGTCTCTTAAGAGAATACAGTCTGCTTTGGCTCAAGATCACTGTACCTCTGCATTGTATATTTAATGTTTGATGGGTGTCTGTCTAGTGGCTTTCTTAAGTTAAATCAATTTTATTTGTTCTGTCAAAACCATTTGGGCTTATGAATGACCCTGTGCTGAAAGAATATCCTCAATCATCTGGAACTTGGTGCAGCAGCTTTTGTTCAGCTATCAATCATTTCTGCATTGGGCAAGGAAATAAGAAGTCTGCTTGGCTCTTACTTTCGCCAAAAACTACAGTTAAATCTGTTCACACTCTGACTTCATTTCCTTCACTGGAAAGCAACAAGAGTAAGAGCCAAGCTTTTGCTTTGCCCAGCCTCTGCCATAGGTTGCCATATTCAGGCAAGTACCAGAAGTAATAATCACATTTCTGACAAGGAGAAGACTCATTCAGTTGTGGCTAAATTGCTTTGGTTTAGCCAGCATTAGGAGACCAAGCTGAGCCACCAACTGGGTACATTTTGTTCAGTAGGAGCTTCTCTACATTTCAGTTTTTCCCTGGAGCTCAGTTAGAAAAAATCTCAAATAATTTGTGTACTCTGAATTCCTACTTCTTTTTCCCCCCCTCTCTTCTTTTCCATCTTTATCAATTCCTCATTTTCTCTATTTCCTTGCCTTCCTCCCTTTTTATTTTAAAATCTGTCTTTCTACTCTGGAAAGTCCCAAAGCATTTTCCAGCCTGCAGTTTTAAAATTTGATTCCCCCACGAGTGCACATCCACTGGAAGAAGTTGAATGAATGGGACTATTCCCTCACCTCTGAAATGCAGCCGCTTCTGAGGTAGAGCACTGCAGCCACTCTGTCTTCAATGTGTGCCTTGGGTCTTTGGAGAGGGAATGAAGGATAACCTTTTCACCTGAAAGTACCTTTTCTAGGTAAGATGAATATAACTTGGAATCAATCCAGAATACCACAGATAACACTGCTTTCTGAGCATAGTTTGGGACTGTGACCAGAAATGTCAGATCATTCCTTTGATGTCTTTCTACTGGACCTGTAAATGGAAACTGCAGAAGTTTCATCTTCCTCTTATATGTGTGTATGTATATTGCAACTGTGTGTGTGTGTCTGTGTGTGTGTGCACTCCAAGATTTTGGAATCAGAGCCCCCTGAAAAGACAAATAGAAGCAAGCAACCAGTGGGGAATGCTTTCACAGTGGAAATCTTTTTAGTTCGTTGACATTCCAGTGGATCTCATCACATTTGCAATGCTTTTTAATAACTCTGAGGAAACTCAAATAGACCTGTGTGGTACCGCCCCAGACAGGACTTCCTTTACACAGTGTTCTGCACTGAGATGTTGCTATTTTGATGATGTGACAGTAGGCACACTGTTACCTCCATCTCCTTTTTTGGGCTGTTTTGCTGGTCATGGATTGTTTCTACAATTCAGTCTGGATAAAAATAATTTAAATGTCAATAAATCTACCTGTCCTCCACATCTGTTAACCCTTCATGGTGTATATACCCAATTCCCTTGCCCTTGTACAAGCTCCCTGGGTCATTAACTTCAGCTACATCCAAGTGTTCAGCAGTTCAGCTCCAGAGAGAATTTTTCTGCCTCCTACTTGAAGCTTCACCACCACCAAGACAATGACATGAACTCCTTCAGGTTCACAGAAGAAAGCATGAAAAGGTCAGGAATGAGGTGAACTCAGGGAAGATGTCACCTCAGGTATCAAGACTGGATGCCTCAGTTGGAGTAAGAGATGTCACTTCTATGTTTTGTATTGCCTGGCTGAATCATGGGATCAAGTCACCATCTCATGCACTACCTTGAGTGACACTGATGAAAAAAAGGCAATCTTTGAAGTTCTACAAGTTTGTCTGCAATTTTATAATGAAATGGTTTTTGCTAAAACAAAGAAGAACATCTCCAGGTCTGACTTTCTGAAATGCATGTAAAGTTTGCTCCAGATACCCTTTGGAGAGAGAGCAAAGTCTTTTCTTGGGAGCAGCAGTTACCTTTAAATGGGAAACATCAGCAGCAAGACTGTGACAATTAATTTTTTTTTTCTGTGTGAGTTAGAAGACTGAGGTCCTGGATTTCTGACCCAGCTGCAAAAATCAGGAAAATCCTAGCATAGTTTTCCAGGATTTTTTTTCTTTTTTTCCAATATTTCATGAAGAGTAGAGAAGTAAATCTGTCTTTGATATGCCCATTGGCTGACCTTTAGATTAAACTCATCCTTGTCCAGTTCACCTGATCTCCAAAGGGTGCAGGAAATGTTGTTAACTAGTTTAAAACTCATGTAAATAAGGAATCCTAACAGTACATGAGGTGTAAAAGGGACAAGCAAAATTTGTTGCCTTTCCACTTTTATCAGTGTAGTAGTGTGTTTACTACTGACAAAAGACCCAAAACAGCAAAAGGAAATCTGGCATTAACAGGGGGAACAATCCTGGATGAGTCAAGGATACAGAGCCTTATTTTTCCTCAGATCTGTCAAACACTCCCGTGTGTGTCTGTGTGCACATGCATAAATAGATATATATGCAAAAATCTGTAATGGCCTGTCTGGTACGTGTTTGTATCCATCTGAATCAGGTGTAAACACCGAAGCAGCAAGGCTGCATTTGCATATTCAGGTACACTCATTTCTTTAAAAGACACCAAAACCCTCCTCTGTATCTGTGTTCACGCTTTCACACTGATGTGCATAAGAGCACACCCTTGTCCTCCTGGTTCTCCATGTCAGAATGCTTTAAAAGAAAACATGGAATTTGGTATTCTATTCTGGCAGAGAACTTAAATCTACAGTGCTATATTTTTCTTTCCTTTCATTTTTTTTTTTAAAGTGTAATCAATGAAGAGAAACTGTTCCAATTTTCTTCAGCTGCTTATGTTAATTTCTGCAATGATTTCTTTGAAGTGTCCGTAACGAGGTGTCTCTCAAGTGTGTATTCCCCCACTGACTTACCACCAGGGTTCTGTATTTGAGGAAGGTGTAACAAAGAATTAGTCCAGCTCTGTACTGACCCACCAGAGACATGAGAGGGAGCAGATCCACGACTATGTGGTCTCTTAATGTGCTACAGGTATTAAAACCACAAATAAATTGTCAGGTTGCATATAGAATGAGGTACCTCAAAGAAAACTTTCTTGCATCACAAATACTAAGTATTTAATTTGCTGCATGCATTTTAAGTACATTTTTCCATGGTCTATTTCCACTGAAGTCAAAAGTAAATCTTTCACACTCTTCTGTATTTCTCATCATGTGAAAAATCCCATCGAATTCACAGGATGTACATAAGCAAATATTTAAGCTTCTACACACACTTTCTTAGCAGGATCAAAGCCTAAGGTCAAATCTCATTTCCAAAAGGCTTCTTGCCTTGAAAATCAAAGTAGATTTAGTGTAAAAGAAGTTCTCATTATTGCCTTCTCTTTTCATTCAGCCATGAAATAACTCATATCTCTTGGAAAAAAATAGTTTTGGGAATAGAAAGTTTCCAGAAGAAGGAAGATGAGGAATACAGGCCTGTATGAGATCCTGTTTGTCTCAAGACAAGGCAATGAACGTGTGATTTCTTAATAATGGTGTAAAATACTATATTTTAAAGTCATGCATCTAAAAACTCTTAATCTAAGCATTTTTCTACCCTACCTCATTTGTTTTTCTGTCTTTAAAATGTCCCTTTAAGATGATTCTCCAACTTAAGCAGTTCTATTCTGAAGAATGGTCAATATCTGAGACAGTTTTATTTTGTCATCTTTACCCCCTGCCTTCCATATATTTTAAGAGTTTGTTTTGGTTTTTTTTTTTTTTTTCCAAAAAGGGCCTGTGAAAACTCTTTCATTATTTTGGCACTTGAATTTCCTGGTATGAAGTGAGTTTTGAGTAGCACAGGAAGGAGCTGTTCCTACCACTCTCATCAAGTTGCGTTGGCCTTGGGGTTAATATCTGCAGGTTATTGCTTTGCTAGTAAATTGGTGTCAGGACAATGGAATCAGCTGCCAAAAGTAACTGTTTATAGAAATAAATAATTAAAACTGTCCTTGACATCTTTTGGCAAGGACCTGCTTGCACTCACCCCCTTTAAATAGTGAGTGCTGTGGTTGGTCTCAGCACTATTCCAGAGGAGCAGAAGGATGAAACCAGTCTATTTTGAAAGATAAAAGATGTTAATAAACATGGCCTGAGAGGAGGCTCTGGCAGTTTCAGTTTACTGGAAGAGACTCTGCCTTAAATTCCATCAAAATGCTTTGAACTATCCTCAGACTGCCTGCCAGAGGGGGCTTTGCTCCCAAACACTGCTCAAACCCCATGGGCAAGTCAGATCCCAGCCACCTCTTTCCTGGGAAAGCTCCAGGGTGGATTTTGAGAACAGACAGACATGCAGGAGTCTCTGTATACCCACATGGATGCAAAGATGTTGACATAAATATGTCCTCTTCCAGAATGGAATTTGAGAGTGCTACAGTGATGCAAACAAATAGAAGAAAAATGAAAAAAAATTTGGCATTCGCATTTGTTTTGGGCATAGGGGATGTTAGAGTGAGAAAAATAACTGCATTTGAATTCATAAATTCAAACAGCATTTTGTTGGAGCGTTTTTCAGGTTATAGGCAAACTAAGCACATGAATTCATATCCTTCACTGAGCAATATCTATACAGTTACTGTAGATCAATTTTGTCTTTGGATTAGTTAGGGGTAATTCTATTTTGGTTTATAAAGTCAATGGAGCATAACATTGTCACAGGATAGTGGTCTCCCACTGCTACCTCGTTTAAGCAATCAAGCAAAAAATAAAGCATATGTTACACCTTGTAATGTATTTCTCATTCTTGTATCCTTACACTATTTTCACTGTCATAATGATCCAGTATGTCTTTATCTGCTTGGACTTTTTATATAAGTTAGCTTCTCTCTAAGGTTTACAAATTAATAATTTAACCAACAGCCATGTACCATATATTATTTTTTCACCCAGAAGCAGAGTCTTCCTGAGCTACAGTCCACAGAAGATGCTTCAGCTACGAGAGAAATGGCCTGCATCTGACAGCAAACTGGGGCTGCTGCTGCCCAATCCGTGCTGTGTTGGGTGAGTCCCAGTCACTGTGCTCCTCTCTAATGAGAGATTTCCACAGACTCTTCCTGACACACACAGGAGCACGAAGGCACCTGAGGCTGATGCTCAGCAGCACTCCGGGGAAATAGGTGTGACTCTCTCGTAGGAAACGAGAGATAATATCAACCCTTCTCCCATTTGACTGAAAAATGCGAGGGCAGGTTTGTGCTTAAAGAATTTAATGCAGATCAAAATGACTGTGCTGAACCCTTGGTTTAGCCCTGTAAGACTTTGGGTGAGAGACTTTGCTTCCCAAGCACTTAGGATGATGCTAAAACATGCCAAAACCTATGAAAATTTCTAAAAGTCTGAAAAAGCCAAAAAAGTTTCTAAAAGCTTAAAAGCCATTAGGTCCTTATTAGTTCTCTTTTGCTTTATTACCATTAAGAAATAATTGCAAGGTGAAAAAAAGAGTAATTTTCCTCTCTCTACATTTTCTATCTAGATGGAAAACATCATTGCTGACACACTTCATGCTATTACATATTCATGTTAATCTCTCTCAAAAGCAGCTCAGAAAGGTGCTGCTGAGCCAGGATAACCAAATAGGAATCTATGTTTACAGTTTCAAAGCAAAGATATGGTGTCCCAGTTAAATTTCTTAAACATCAGCACCTCTAATGAAATTCTAAATACCCTACAGTGCTCTACCTCTCCTCCATCCCTCAGTGCAGAAGGGTATAAAACTCATCTATGTTCTGCATCACAGCTGCCACCCCATGCTGGTGTTTGAGCTATCCTTGATCTTTTCAAATGTCAGTGCATAGTCAGTTGTGTCAAAGTCCTTGGTGTATCCTCAATTTGTCCATCAGCAAAGCCAGTTAGACTGGATTTTCTCCTGAACTTTTAATATAATTTGTGTTATTATTTCATAGATTGCTTTAAAAGGTCTATACTGCTATGTCTCCTGACTTTATCCTTAAAGCCTCCTTTCCTTAAGGAGAACAAAATTACAAAATTTTACTGTGAGGCTGGTGAGGCCCTGGCACAGATTGCCCAGAGATGCTGTGGCTGTCCTATGCCTAAAAGTGTTCAAGATCAGTTTGGATGAGGCTTGGAGCAACCTGGGATAGTGGAAGTTGTCTCTGCCCGCAGCAGGAGGGTTGGAATGAGATGATCTTTACGGCCCCTTCCAACCCAAATCATTCTATAATTCTGTGATGCTTGCTCTACTCTGTGGTACAGTGGCAATAGTAGTAGATATGATGTTGGAATTATTTTTTTTTTAGCTTGGATGGAATTGGGGAACCTGGGAAATCTGAAATGTCATTTGAAGTTCTGCACTGTAAATGGAATGAACTTCTGTTTTGCTTTTTATACAGTATGTTGCACATCAGAAACTTGACCCATGCCCAGTACTCTTGAGGAGGGGAGAGAGAAAGCTGATGAAAGAAACATTAACTTGTTGCAAACTATATTTTTATTTCAGCAAGAAATAGAAGAGGCAAATTGCAATTCTCCAAGTCCAGTCTGCAAAATTCTTATTCCTTTAAACAGCACCAGGATGTGAGGTGTGCATGGGACTAAACAATCTGACAGTCTGATATAACTTCAAAAATCTTCCTTGAAGGGTCTGGTCCAGATGATCATCAAAGATTCCTTGCAGCCTAAATGGCTCTATAACTGAATTATTTTTCTTTCTCCACTTGGGAGCCCCATAGTGAATTAGCATATATGTATGTGGTACTGATGATCTAGAGCCTGAGCCTAGAAACAAAAAAAAGAGTGAGCCAAATTAACTGCAGCATTTAGATTAAAAAAAATCCTTTGTGAAGTTCACTGTTTTCTTTGTACATCTACAACAGAATTGCCATAATTTGATCCCTTTTTCAGGCAAGAGCTCAATGGAGGTCAATGTAACTCCAAGCTGCATTACAAGGGTTTTAACTCAGTTTCCAAGGCTAACTATATATGCAAGTCACAGACTCTCGATTTTGTACTGAGAAACCCATGACTTTTTTTTTTTTTTTTCTCTGTCAGAAGCCAGGACACTAATCCTGGAAATAGAAAAAAAGTATTGATCCCGTACCTATTAATTTAAAAATTCGTGGTTTTGAACTCAAGCTAGCTTTGAGGAAGCTGTAATGAATACGAGTCACGATCCAGCATACTTTACTTCTTTTGACTAATGCCCTTTTCCATAGGAACTGTGAAAGGGAACAAAATATCTTCTTTTGCAGTTATTCTTTCTTATTTATATACACACTCTGGGGCAAATGACTTTCCTGTCACTGGAGGGACATCAAACAGGAAAGCAGTTGCAAATTTCTCACAGAGCTGAACTTCCTGGAATACTTTACTTGGCTTCCAGAAAATATTATTAGAAAAAGTGGTTTCTTAGTTTCACTTGCTCCTTGAGGCAGGTGGAACTGAGAAATAGCTAAAGGGTGGTTCCATAACTAAAGAATTGTCTAGAGTATTTTATCTTGATTTTTTTAAGTATTCAGATCTGTCTTTTCAGACTCGTTTGCTATTAGTTGGGTTTCCTGCTGATATTTTTTTATATATATTTTTTAATTCCCTGCTTGAAACAACATAACTGAGGCTCATTTTCAAAAAGGTATTAAATCTTCATTTTTTCTGTGTTGGGTATTTTGAGACCAACATTTTGAGCTCATCAGAAAACCTTAGGTTCACAAGAGGTCTTAAGAACTTGAATGTGTTTGGCTTACTAATAGTTTCTATTCATAATGATGGGATGGGAGAGGGATTTTTATATATTTTTATTCCATCCCTTGAATATTAACATCAGACCTGATTCAGCATCTATTGTATGATAAATCAAGTGTTGAAAATCCGTTTGATATTGGTTATAATAGATCACTAGCAAATTGAGTGAGACTTTTTTTTTCCCAAAAGGTGATATAAAGTTAATACTAGATGGAAAATGACAGTATTAAACAGTGGCAGTGAAAATTACTTCAGCACACATAAATATTTATCTCATAGAGAGACGCATGATTTCAGGCAAAACCTCCTCCCCTGTTACTAAGTTTTATTGTTTAAAAAAAAGAGTTCTGATTGGAGGCAATGCTTTCCAGTTATGTTTAATAATTTGGAAAATCCAGAAGAAAATAATAATTGAGAAACTTGGCAAAAAGTTTCCAAAAAGTCTATTTCCTTCTGTTCTGGAAGATTATTGCTTGGCCTTATGGCAGCAATGCAAGGGGCCCTTCTGGAGTCCCATTCACCCTTTGGGACCGATCTTGTTTTCCTTAATGTGTTAAAACCTTATCTCTTAATAAATGTTGTTGGTATTTCTGTAGCTTCTCAGAAGATGAAGTCCAACTCTTTTACCACATAGGATTGCACAGCCTACCCAAGACTATAGAGTAAGTTTGGAATTTTTTATTTGGATCATGTAATAAGGTTTTTTTGCAACCCCCCGCAAAGTTTGGGGTTGTTTACTCTCTTGCTTCAATACAGTTTGAATATAATACCTTATCCTGTCTTTTTCCCCATCAATAATTGCAACCTTGCCCATGGCCAGTAGACCATCTCCAAATAATTTTTGTCTTCAGTGTCCAAGTGAGGGAAAAGGAATAGTTCTTTCATTCCTGCAGGGTGTATATGTACTGGTGTGCTAGAAATTAATGCATATATAATACATGATTGGTATTAGATAATACTACTGGTTTACTGGTTATATAAATATATATATATAATGTTTATATATATATATTTTTTTTACACTATGCCAGAGTGCTGCCTCCACGCAGTAGAGGGAAGTCCTTTTTCAGCTATTGAAATTTGAATCTTCCTGCCTAACAGTATCCTTACCAAAGTCATTCCTATTGCAGGGGAGTTTAACTCTGCTTACAGACCATCTGTTTCTGTGTGGCAGAGAGTATTTTCTCCAACAGATCCTGAGTGCACTGTGAACGATCAAAGTGTTGGCTAAAATTTAGTACATGAATACACCGTAATTCTCCTTCCTCAGTGAAAGTTCTTCGGAGAGGTTTTTAAGAGCATCCGTCAAGTGAGTCAGAGTAAGTACAGGGAGGTTAGAATCAAGGTATGGTAACTTTAACAGTAATTATTCTTGGTCAATATTTTTTTCACAATGAGGGTGGGGAGGCCCCAGAACAGGGTGCCCAGAGAAGCTGAGGCTGCCCCATCCCTGGAAGTACCCAAGGCCAGGTTGGACAGGGCTTGGAGCAGCCTGGGATCGTGGCAGGCAGGGTTGGAACACATGCTCTTTAAAACTTCCCTTCCAATTCAAACTGTTCTATTGATTCTGTGTAGTTGAACTTCTGGGTACGTGACTTAGTTTCACTGAGTGTTGTCATGCCTCTCCAATTTGTAAAAAATCCCACATGGTTTACTACACCTTCACTGCTCTGCTGTAACTGTTGCCACAACACTAACTGTATACACAAAATACACTACATTAGTGCTCTTACATTTGTATTCAGGACAAACTACTAGTTCTAACCTAATTTCCTTATAGATGTTACAGACCTCTAGTTTGACTACAGCAGTATCCTGCCCTTGCCTTCACCTTACGCAAAAAACACACTGTAAATTGATGAAAACCCACACATTTATTTTAGATTGCCAGACAAATTTTATTGGAAGCTGTTGCAAAGGGGGAAGGGAGGGTTTCTTTCCAAGGTTAACAAGCTGCCAGACAGCAGAAATTCAGCTTTGGTCCCTAAGATGCTGGAGCAATTGAGCCAGGCTCGAATCTCTCTAAGGCATCTCTGCAACGATGTAAATATGAGAAGCCACAAAGGTGACCTAGAGTTGCCTTCCTCCTCCCATCTCTGGGGTGGAAAATTTTCTGCCCTCACCTCTAGATGTGGTTTCTGCCAATCCTCTCTTTATTTTCATCTTTGCCTACAGACGTCTCCGTGGAGGCTGGTAGAAAGGGATGGCTGGGCACTGAGAACTTGTCATATTTACCACTTTATCCTCTACCAGTCTACAGGGGGAAAAAAGTTGCTGTGAAAGGTGAATAGATGGAGTGGGAAAGTGTCTGACTTTGGAAAGGAACATTTAGTACAGAGACTTTCAGACTTTATAAAATTTCAGCTACAGTTCTCTTCTCCTCCCCATTCACAGACAAAATCCAGCCAGCGTCTCAACCAACCTTTCAGAACCTTTTTCTGGCTTGAGGCTAATTGCAGCTCTGCATTCTGGGAAATACAGAGAGTGTCCCAGCCATTGAAACCAAGTCTTAATTCGGACCCGCGTTCCCTCCTTGTTAAACTGCTGGCAATTTGGTACATGAGAGGGCTGCTCCTGCGAGCAAGAGACATGCCCCCCTCTCCATCCTCTTATACTACAAAGCTTGCAGTTTTCATAGTGGATTAGCAAGTCTAGACATCCTATAAAATGTCAATGAATGTATGGATCTTCAGTGTATATTTCTCAAGAGAGTTCTGCTTGTTTGCAATGCCGGTCTCTCAGCCTGATCAATACAACCACAACAGCTTTTTGCTTTTTCTGTCAGAAAACAGAACCCCACCCCGCTCATTGGATTTTTTTTTATTTTTTCTTTCCAAAGCAGTTAATCAAATAGTGGAGGCAGAGAAAACTGGGGGTGGGCGGGGAGTTGGATTGTATGCCGAGCACCCAGAGAAGTTGTGAATAAAGCATTTTATTTTAATTATTCTTACTAACCACGGAGGCACGATAAGAATTATCAGGAGAAAAATCATACCTCAGGGGCGAGACAAGGACTGAGGAAGAGAAGGGAAAGGAGGAGCAGCTGAGTGAGAGAACCCCCACGGGATGTGATTATCTCCTGATAACAACATCCCCAGACTTATTGCTATTATGAAATTTCATTTTTCCATTTTTTTTATATACACAGATACATATATAAATTATTTAGGTGAAGTATTTCAATTCCCTGCAAACCGCGAGTTTGCATTAAAATGCTTCAACTGTGAGATTGCCAGGTATATTAATTTCCACTCTTTGAGGATGTTGAGCAGTCCATCAGAATAAACTCTTCATCCTCGCCTGTTTTATGATATTATTACAATGTATTTTAGTTGGGGAATGGTGGGTGGAACAAGTTTTTAGAGAAATAGACTTGTTTGGGTTCCATTTGGTTGCTGGAGGGAAAAACTCCACATAAAATGACTCTGGCTGTTCAGTAAGGCATCCTTATTTCTTCTTCTTATTATTTTTTCCCCAGCACAGCTGTATCTCTTCTCTTCTTTCCAGAAATCTCAAGTCCCCTCCCCATCTGCTTTAATAACAGCAAGAGGGGATTGCAGTCACAAGACACAGGGACCTCGAGGACTGCATTCAGCTGTGTGTTTTGTATGTTGAATTTTCTGGCAATTATATCAAAAAATGGAGGAGGGTTGATACTGCTATTGAAATCAATTTCACAATCTTATTTGTGATTTAAAAATTTTACTACTGAAAGATATTTTAAAAGTCAACCTTTTTTTTTTTTTTTTTTGTTAAACTGGCCCAGATTACGTTTATTTATTTCTAATTTCTTTTTAATTTTCCAGAAGCTTTTATTTCAATTTAAGTCTCTGATTGCAGCTTACAGATGTCATTTTTGGTTAAAGTTCACAGAATCAATTAATGGTTTGGGTTGGAAGGGACCTTAAAGATCATCTCATCCCAGCCTCCTGCCATGGGCAGGGATACCTTCCACTAGACCAGATTTCTCAGGAGTCATGCAAATCACAGGAATCACTTTTCTGATTGGGTCAGCCTTAAAGCCCTTTGGATGTAGTGAAAAACTCTGTAACAGCTTTAACATGAGGGCCTGGTGTAAGTCACATATGAAGGTGGAGATTATTTTTCATTCCTACACCTTAAATTCACAAATTCCTTTAATAATTCTTTTGTTTTGTTGGGGTTTTTTTTGTTTGTTTTGTTTTGTTTTGTTTTTGTTTGTTTGGTTGGTTGGTTTTGGGTGGTTTTTTGTTTTGTTTTGTTTTATTTTGTTTTTTTTGTTTTTTTGTAATCCCAAAAATTCAATATCAGGGAAAACACTGTAGGGTTTAATGTGGCCAAACACTGGCTCATGGAACACTCAAGATGCTGTCCAGGATCAAGTGAGCTAAATCCTTTCCCATTAACTTTGGCATTCTTATTCTCTTTTCTTGTCCATGTTTCTAAGTTATTGCCTATGTAATTATTTGGGAAACATAGAGAAAGATTTGGGGGAAGATATTATACTAAGCCAAGACAGTTTAGGGGAATTTTGAGCCAGTATGAAAAGACATTTAATACTCTTAGATCTATGGTTATGGTTTTGATATGGTCTCCTTTCTGTTTCATATCAGAATAAGTGAGAACCTGGGAGTGTAATATTCTGTTCTAGTCTGTTGTTTGATAAGGCTTCAACAATTATGTTTTGCTATCAAACGATTTGCAAAAAGGAAAATTCAGACTGGGAAAGAGAAATCCTACACTCTCATGAAGACAATATTGACTCTTACTTCCATTTCTGCACTTGCAGTAATTTCACTGCTTGATTTGTGTGTTGTTTTGATGCTTTTTTATCTCTGCTGACATCTCTGGAGCAACTCCTGATACATATTTGTTCAGGCAAAATCCCAATCAGCCCTGAAAAATTCATCTAATTGTTCCCCTTCGCCAAAGTAGCACACAGACATAAAAAGTGAACTGAAGACAAATTTCCTGGGCTTTTTTTAATCTACCTGAATGATTTGCTGAGAAAGGAACCCAACATTACTCCACTTTCAGTTCAATAAATATTTTCTCTCAGCTGTAGAGATCACAATACAATTGCAGCCTATGGACTCACTGATCCGAGTTGCTCTGACATAACCAAGAAAATCTTACACCACTAAAAAAAAATAAAGATAATACTGCAGATCGTCATCTTACATAGCCTTTTTTAGCTCAGTTGAAATCAATGGAATCATATTTATTCGGTCCCAGGTGATGCTCAAGCTCAGGATCAGTATCACAAGACTGATGGGGTATATAGAGACAAAACAAAAAGAAATAAAAGTTTAAAAAAATGAACACTGATAGACATACATACATATGTGTGTGTATGTATATAGATATATAGACATATATATACACATTTATATATATATGCTCAGGAATAAAGTTGCAGAAGATTCAAGTTTTCAGGAGGCTCCATAATTTTGTATATGAAGGGAGAAGTCAGGCTTCTGAAACGCAGTCTGGGTGGATACCAGCAGAACAGTCACCCCTCTGCCTGTGAGCCCCAGAGAGTTTTGCAGCAGAATAGTGATACAATGGATGCTCTGCTGTTTCCAAGCTCTAGGTGACCTGCTCTGATTTGTTCCACCTGCTGGTGAGTCACTCAGGGGTCATGTTTAAAAGGCAGTAATGAGGTTTAGAAAAAAATGTTGAAAACCTTAAGGGTTCTATGCAGATTTAATTGTAACAGATTTAGGAACATGATGTTGTTTTGGTAGAAGCCCTAGCAGAGACACCAAACAGGTACATAGCCAAGTATCACAGAATCATAGAGTCATTTTGGTTGGACAAGATATCTGAGCTCATTGACTCCAAACTTTAAAAGTTGGATTAAAATAAGTATTAAATGTGCTATTATTTTAAGTATCTGATGGAAATGCAAATATTTTGCTTTGTTAGAGCATATAAACACTCAGTCCAAACACCACAAAAAGACCTGATATAATTTTGCCTCTTTAAGAGGGGTTCAAGTCAATTTGAAGCCAGACAGTGGAATGTTGTGACCATAAGCTGCTTTCCTTAAGAGGGCATAGCTAATTTTCAGGAGGATAGGGATGCACTACACAGAGTTCAAAGGAATGCCACAAAACTGATCCGTGTGTTGGAAAACAAGCTCTGCAACATCAGGCTTAAGGAGCTCAACTCAGATTATCAAAGGGAGAGTGGAGAGGTGAGTTGATCACTGCGTAAGGTACTCAGAAATGTTTGATAGCAGGGAGCTTGTTATCCCTGCTAACAAGGGCATAACAACATCCAATGTCTCGAAGATGAAGTTTTCAAAGAATAAATACAATTTATTTAAATAAGATGAAACTTCCTGGCACTGAGAGGATGTGGCTTAGTGGCACCTGACCAGTGTGGTTGCACTTGGTTTTTGCATTTTTTTAAGTGTAATTTGACCTCTGTTTACCTATATATTTTGATTTAGGTGTTGGAATAATTATTTGATCTGTGTCTGCAGCAGAAGGAGGAGGAACATAAATGCCTCACTTCAAGGAAGGAATCCATGGTGGGATGTTCTTAACATGTCCAGGAAGCACACAGTCCATATTTAAACAATGTTTACAATTCCATTTCATGTTTCTGAATTTTAGCCTGGTATTTGTTGTGACAGTATTTGCTTTGAAAGAACATCTTGGCTGATGACAATTTGCCTCTGAAATGTAAGAGGTTGTTTGCAATTGGAAATGGGATATGAAAGAAAAATTTATTTTGATCCCTGCTCTCTACATACGTGCCATCTGCACTGAGCTGGATGTTTTGAGAGAGATTTGTTCAGTTCCTATCAGTTCTTGAAGGCTCTGACCTCCCTTAAGTCTATGGGATTTTTAGCACTTAAACTCTTCTCCCAACACATTTTGTCTTCCGCTTGTCTGTGTTGAATTTCATCTGCCATTGTGTTGCCCAATTACCTACAGTAGTTTAGTTAGGTCCATCTGGAGTTCCTACCAATCCTCTTGGGCTCAGATAACCTAAATAATTTTATGTCTGTGTCATAATAGCCATAAAATAATTCTGTGTCAAAACAATTTTGTAAATTGGTGTTTCAACATTTGTCCTGAGTGCAGCTGAACAAAACCCTTTGTGTATAGCGCCAGTCTTTGCGCCTCAAGGACTCCCCTATTATACACCTGTTCTTGACAGATTGAGGCCTAAAACAGGAGAGCTTAGTCACATATTAACCAGCAGGAAGAAAGTCTCTCCTTTTTATTAACGCCTGCCTATGAGTTCAGTGTTTGGAATTCAGTCCTACCTATAAATCAACATCAGAGACTACAACCCAGTGTGTTCAAGAGCTTTGTTTAAACATCAAAAGAAGAACACAGACAAGCGCTATGGTAGAAATATAACTAATCACTTGCAAATACATCTTTCCTGTCAGTAGGAGCTTAACCTTTTTGTTTAATGTTACTGCAGGAAAATGCACTTATTTACAGTCTATCTATTTTCTTTAAAGCAATAGACAGGTTTAATATGAAAAATGATCATATTTATTACTGCTGTAACACAAAGAGGATTTTAGAAATGTTCACTTGCAGGAAGATTTATGGAATCTTGGGAATTTCAAGGCTTCACAATGATTAATAAGAGCAGGAATTACTGAGATTGCTGAACATGTTTGTCCAGCCCAGCGCTTGATAAAATGACAGTTCACTAAAAAGGAGAAATATATGTAGGGCTTTAGCTTGTTTGTTGACTAGTAGTGAACACAACATGATTGCATGTGGCACATTGATTAGATCAAATTAACTTCACACTCTTCTCCAGGCTTTCTTAGCTCATAGGGGACTCCACTAGGATTTAGCCATAGTGTGCAGAAAATCCTAGAATCTATAGACCATTCCCTTTAATTTGAATGCTGCAGATTATGGATGAAAGATTGGTCACTTCTAGGATTTAAGACTTCAAAGGAAAGGAAAATAAAGAGAGACACAGAGGGGAAAAATACAAACAAAGAACTCCTGTGAGAAAGAAGTGGAAATGCAGACTCTTACAAGATGTGGGGTTGGGTTCGATAGAGCTCCTGAGTCTGATTTTCCACTTACTCCCACAAACTCCACTGAACTCAATGGCATTACTCCTCTTTTACACATTGGGAAGGAAAAGCAGAATCAACCCCATTTTTCTACTGTAGCATAGTTCATTGCCAGCAAACACGAAAAAAAAAAAAAAGATCACAACATTCCTGGTTTGCTTTCATCTTTTGGGCTTGATGGTGTTTCAGTCAATACAAGTTTGTCATTGATCAGCAGCACACGCTTTGTCAGCGGGATCAGGACCTCTGTATTCCTTGTAATCTGTTTTGTAGATAACAAAAAGTGCTCTTCCCAAAGGTGTGAGTTCTAATGCAAAATAAATGCAAAAAATTGTTAGTACATTGGGTATAGGACCTTCCTTCAGATAACAAAAGTTGTCTTAGCTCTGTGCAGGTACAAATCCTCAGGTGGGGCTGGTCAGTTCCAGGGTATTCAGCCCCAGGTGGGAATCTCTGGATTGCATTGCATTGCACTGCCCACCTGGAAAATCCAAGATCTCACCATCTGTCATGATGTAACCCCTGTAGGAAGCTGCTCACTCACCTCTCCCTGGTTCAATGAGAGAGAGAATCAGAGGGTTAAAAATTAAGCATCTTGCTGGATGAAATAAAGACAGTTTTATGGGTAAAGCAAAAGCTCTGGGGACAAGCAAAGCAAAACAAGGAATTCATTGCCCACTTCCCATGGGCAGGCAGGTGTTCAGCCATGTCCAATGAACAAGACTGAACTGTCTTCTTGTCTGCTTGAGGAGACAATTGCCATAAAGCTGAACATTCCCCACCCATCCTCCTTCTTCCCAGCACCTTTTCTTGCCAACCATGACACCATTTGCTCTGGAATATCCCTTTGGTCAGTTGGGGTCATCTCTGTCCCCTTCCAATTCCTTGTGCACCCCCAGCCTCCTCTCTGGTGGGGTGGGGTGAGGAATAGAATGACCCTGATTCTGTGTAAGTCCTGCTCAGCAACAGCAAAAACATCCTTATGTTATCAACACTATTTCCAGCACAAACCCCAAACACAGCCCCAGCTACTATGAAGAACTTTACTCCAGCCAAAATCAGCATAGCCTATCCCTCGTGCTCAGATGCAGATACCCAGCCAACAGCCTTGTGGGGATGCACCTCAGGTGTCACGGGACGTGTTGGAGCTGCCTCCACCCTCCTTGTGGCACATGCATTTATTCTTTTCCTCCATCTCACTTTTGGCCTCAGCAGATATTTTCTCCTGTCCCTCAGGGACTTTGTGTCACTCAATTTGGTCCTCTCACTTCAACCCCACTATGAGTCAAGAGCACTGGCTCCTTTTTACAGGCTTTTTCCACCATGTGGAGAGGAAAAGGAGCCCAAATGCTGATGACTGAAACCCCAACTTCCCCTTGAACTCAAGGAAAGGACTAGGTGACTTCAGAGAGTGCTGTGCAACTAAATTAAGCAACAGCCATGTTCCTATATTTGAAGCTATGAATTGATTTATGTTTTCCATTCCTTAAGCCTTTCTTTTTCAGGTTTTATTCTTTCTCCTCTTTCCTACAATTTCTCTCCATTCTTAATGCCATCAGGTAACAGAGAGGTCTCTTCTTTCAGTCACTAGTTTCTGACTCTTCATATGCTTCCACCTCTGCTCCACTGTGGATCTGAAAAATGAACTGAAAAGCAAAATTATGAACTTCTACTGGCCTTTATTACCCAATCTGATTTTTTTCTAGTATTTTGGCCTAGTAGCTGTTTATTCCCTATTCCTATAGACCACTTCAGGCTCCAATTTAAATGAAAGCTGCCCCGACAAACAAGACTGCCGTGAATTGCCCCTGTCCTAATGTAAGCTCCAGTGCTTTCATTTCCTGGAGTGCTAATGGTAAAAATACAGCACTAGTGAGCATCACAGGCTGTACAATACATTATAAATAAAGGTACATGCACTACAGTATTCAAGATAAAAGATATTAAGCTCACTGTAGGGGTACTGTAAAATTTAGTGCTCTGTAGAATATGCTAGTAGTCCCTAAAACAGCAGTCAGGTACTCACCAGGCACAAAAACAAAGCAAATTCAGAAAAGAAACTGTCAATAGCACAAACTTTAGAAACCTTCAAAGGGTTCAGGTCTGATCTATTTGCTCTTATTCAGTTACACTTTTTTTTTCATGAGCTGCTCCATTGAAATCGTCGTGTGGAAAAAAAAAGAAGTATTGTGCAATTTGGAACAAGTCAGCACCTGCAAAGTCTCCAAAAGAGCTCTTGCCAAAACCGTGCTGCTTGACACCCCGTCAGCTTCAATAATGCTCACATAAACAGACACCCTCCTTGGGCTGCAACCCCTCCTGCAGGTTTTGCTCTGGGTTGATGCAGTACCTGACCTGCCAGGATCCTGGGGAGAAGTTTTCCAAGCTACTACAGGAAATGAGTCTTGTCTGTGGCTTCAGTTTATCGACTGCAAATTTTATGGGGTTCAGCAAGGCCAAGTGCCGGGTCCTACACTTCATCCTCAACTGTCCCATGCAGTGCTGCAGGCTGGGACAGAGAGCTGGAAAGCTGGAAAAGGACCCAGAGGTGCTGCTGACAGCAGCTGAACATGAGCCAGGTCTGCCCAGGTGGCCAAGAAGGCCAATGGCACCATCAGCAATGTGGCCAGGAGGACCAGGGCTGTGATTGTCCCCCTGTGCTGGACACTGCTGAGGCCACACCTCAAATCCTCTGTCCAGTTCTGGGCCCCTCATGACAAGTAAGGCTTTGAGGGGCTGGAGCAGCTCCAGAGAAGGACAATGGAGCTGGAGGATGAGTCTGATGAGGAGCAGCTGAGGTAGCTGGCAGGACACAGCCTGGAGAAAAGGAGGCCCAGAAGGGACATTCTTTATTTCTACAACTCCCTGACAGGAGGGTGGATCCAAGTGGGGCTTGTTCTCTTCTTCCAGGTAGCAAAGGACAGGCCAGTAGGAAATGGCCTCAAGTGTCACTATGAGAAGATCAGGTTGGATATCAGGAATAATTTCTTCACTGGAAATATGGGAAATGGAAATCTCATTAGACATGGGTGATTTTTACAGCAAACAACAAAGTCCAGCTTTGGAGAACTTTCCTTCCAACATACTTTGTTATTGGTCTCTGATGTTCAGGGCCACAGCATAAGTTACAAGAACAAAGCTCTTGCTTCTGAATTCCCATCCAAATTGCCTCAAAAAATTTGGTTTTGCCAAAATATCAAGAGTTGCTGATCACTATCTGGACCCTTATATGTCATTATTTAACTCTAAGTTTCCTTTAAGTTACTGGAAGTTTTCTATTTGCTCTGCAGTACTCTGCACCCCTCCTGTCATGTTTCCTACATGCCATTAAATCTTCAGACCTATTCAGATGTATTATTCATACACTCATTGCTTCCAAATACAGAATATCAGATATAACTCAGCTGGGCCTCCATCCTGCAAAGAAAATATACCTATGTTATTCTCAGCATCCAAGCAGTGGGGAAGAGCTGGAGAGAGTCCTGGGTCTTAAATTGTGCATATAAGCTTGTAGGATCATGGATTCTATCAGTAATGGCTGAAATAGCAAAGTATCTTGGTCTAATTTATCACTTCTTTATTATTCCCTTTAAAAATGTAAGTTGATTTTAAAATAAAAGTTCCTTCTGATGTGGAAAGTTCAAACATTTAACTTGAAAAGGAAAAGTCTATGCCAAGTCATTTAATGTTTCCTCTTTTCTAAAGCTCTATTTCAATGAAACTATTAAAAAAGTGTGGTTGAATTTGGGTGTATTTTTGTTCCTTCCAGGAAAATACAGAGTTGAACAGTTCCTGCCTCTGAACTGCTCAGCTACAAACTTGCACAAAGCCCAGGGGTTTATGATACAAAAATAAGTTTAAAATAAGAGCAAAAATAGACTAAGAGGGCCCAGCCATCCTAGTGTGGTGGGGTCCAGCATTACCTGAGAGCCCACAGGACATCCAGATCACCTAGAAGAATGACCAAGTGTGAAATGGGGTTAGAGATACCCATTCCCTTCTGGAACAGCCGCTCAGCAGTTGGCATTTCAAGTGTCACTGAACAACCCTGAGCTGTGTCCATTGGATCTACATGACCATCACTGTACTGGGTAACCAGCACACAACACTCAGCTTGCAGAGCAGGATCTGGTTATGAGGTCATGGAATGGAATCATATAGGCTGGAAAAGACCTTCAAGATCATTAAGTCCCCATAGATGGTCACTTACTGGGAAGGGGCCATGCTGAAGGTGAAGGTTTCCATTCACTTGTTCTCTCTGGCTGTGTGACACCACTGCCTGGTTCATACTCCAGATTCCACCAGATGCTGGCTAAAAAAAACAATGCCAGGGAGGTTACACAGTAGAATAAGTCGTTGAAAAGCAAGATGTAACTATAGGACCAAATAAATAAGGAGCATTCCCAAAGCGTGGGATGTGACAGATCTGAGCCCGTAGCAATCCTCAAAGTGGGGAGAAAGGCTGGAACTCCAGATGTCCAATAGCTTTCAACACCAGTAAAACAAAAAAGGACACATATATACATATACACATAGTGCCTGGATTTTAATGATTAAGAGAAAATTTTACTTTTATTTATGTCCTTGGAGTTTTCCAATAAGCAGTTCACAAGCTGCGAGCTAAATGTGCTTTCCAGCGGCCTGTGTACAGTGAGCCAAGCCCCAGCTGAAAGCCCTGTGCTTAAACACTGATTGGATTAAGGACCTGCAACACTCAAGCTGGAGCCCTTCCAGTGCAGACAGCATGTCCAGAGACAGGGGCCACTTGAACAATATGTGCCTGTGCATAAATCCACCATCCACTTCTGCCTGGCCATGGGGCAATTGCCCATCCATTGAGAACAGGGCATTCCCTGCCACTCCGATTACCTCCTTCCCCTGCAGCCACTGGAGCTCCCATGGATGCTTGAACTGAGGTGCTGGTTTTATGTGAATCGGAGCTGATGGTGCAGAGGCCTTTGGGAAATAATCAGTTACTGTGTTGGAGCAGCTTCTGGTGCTGATGGAGATCTCTGCTGACAAAAGCTCTGCCCTCACAAGGTGCTCAGCACTGGGTTCTCACTTTGCCTTTCACACCTTTCAGGACAGGGCATCCTGATGAAAACAGACCCAGCAGAGGCTTCAGCTGATCTGGCTTTCAGTGCAAATTCCTTGATTTACACTGGCAATAGCAGGAGTTGGCATCAGAACCTTAACTCAAATTTTTTTGGAAATGATCTGGGCCCAACACGCTTTGCTAGACTTTGTTGTAAGGAAAGCTATGCAATTGCTCATAAGCAAATAATTAAGGGTCTTCTTATGCAGATTTAGCCATTATTATTGTTCTGTTTTGTTTTAATTGCTGATGATTCTCTTATTTGTGTTTCTTTAGCTGAACTCCCTGATTGGAATATAAGGGCACACTTGTGAGGCTTTTGAAACTAAATCCACAGTGGAGCAACAACAATTCAGCCCTAAGCCCTTTCCCATTAGTGATAATAAACAGTAGCTAATCCTTAGCAACACTAAAGGACGCTTGAGCTTGCAGACTGTCATATCCTTTCAGCGTGTTCTCCAAAAAGAGAGGGGGATAATAATACAGTGCATCTCCTCCTAGTGGCAACGCAAGGGACATCACAAATTCACGGGATTCTACCACTGTGACAGGATGTCATTTCAATTGCCTTATTAACCATATGAAAAAATATATCACAACAGTGAGAAAACTTCTCAGTTATCTATATCTTACCCCTAAGGCTATTGTCATGAGCCAGTGGCATACTAAGGGAAGAGTACTAATTCAGTTGTCAGCTGCCTTGCCTATTAAACAGGAGGAAAAATACCAGCAACAAAATTGAAACAAGTAATAAGGGTAAGAGAAAGGTCTGGATACCCTTGTCCACTCGATTTCTTGAATTAAACAAATACAATTACTTCTCCTGTTTGCCCTGTCACATAGCATTGTACTCGGAGTATCATGCTGCCTTCTAATTGAGTATTTTCTCTGCTTAAAATGGTACATGGATTGCACTTTAAAAACGTAAGTAGGGGAATATTATACTCCAAGTTCATGACCTGCATTGTAAACCATAAGAGGATGAGCAATGATCAGCTGAACTAAAACATGTTCAGGGGCTGGAAAGAGCAGGCTCACTGCTAAGGATTAAGGAAATCTGTTGGCTTCTCTGTAGATAATCTGGGCTGTTTGATTACCCATAGACAAACTCTTCATGGCAGGAGGTGAGCAGTCTCCAGGTGCTTGTTCCACACAGATCAGAGAGCTTTCTAAAACAAAGGCAATGAGAAGATTGTCTGTGTCCCTGCTCTTTGTAGGGGCACTGCAGACAGGGCTCAGTTTCCTTATTTAAGCGTCACTTCAGGAGGACTCTGCAGCTCCATAAGGACACAGATCTCCTGTGAACCCAGTGCCAGTCCAGACCACTCTGTGTACATATCACAAGATACCTCAAATGTGCCTACATGACCATATTCAACCAACTGAAACTGACCATAAAACCCAAACATATAAACAAAATCATTATTAGTGACAGGTAGTGTCTCACTCCAGTTTTGGAGCACTGTGCTGGTGTCAGTAGTGGTGCTGGAGGAGATGTAAATCTCAAAAGCATTCTTTTCAGAAGATAATTTTTTTTTTCTTCACAATTTTGGTGGCTGATATGGTTTGGGACATTTGGGGAAGGTTCATTTTTAGACTGAGCCACCCAGTGTGCAATGCAGCTGCCCAGCCTAGAGAGACTACAGATATCAGAAATGTCTTGGAATATTTGCCTAGACAAGCTGTGGCTGCCCCATCCCTGGAAGTGTTCAATGCTAAGTTAGACATGGCTTGGAGCAGCCTGGTCTAGTGGAAGATGTCCCTGCCCATGGCAAGGGATTGGAATGAGATGATATTTAAACTTTCTTCCAACACAAACAGTTCTATGTTCAATGATCCCTCCTTGCCTGGAGTCACATCTCCAGAAGGATTCAGAAATCCTGTCAGTCTCATGGTCCATGGGCTTAGGCAGCTGAGATGTGTTGCTTCTCCATCTTCTTCTCTGAGTCCACTTTGCCATCACCTTTTACTGTATTTTGTCATTTTTACTTCTGTCAAGAATATGTCCAATTCTACACCTTTGTTTTGCTGGGATCTTACAGGGCTAAGTGACTGCTAAGGGGAAATAGTCCTTTCAGAAGACAGAAAAAGGTCCTTCCATGCCTACAGGGAAAGGGTGGAACTATTTCTAGTGATGTGAGCAAGATTTCTATTCTTGCCCTAGTACTAGCTAGTTGCAGAAAGTGCACTGTAATTATGCAGGATGATACCTAGGGGAAGATGTTCCAGTGAAGATTGTTGAGTCTGTAACCATCAGAGGACTGTAAATAAAGACCAGCTATGGAAAGAAGATGTTCTTTCTCTAGATGGAGACATGGTGCTGGGTGACCTGCTCTAGGTGGCCCTGCTTGAGTAGGGAGGAGGGACCAGATGACTTCCAGAAGTCACTTCAGTCTCACCCATTCTCTGATGCAGCAACAGCTGATTTGGAAGCCTCTGGCAGGAGCTCAGTTTTAGGGCTCTTGTACCTTCTTCACCACCTGAATCCCATAAGGGTCTCATTTTTACTGAGCATCCTCTGCACCAACTGTCCCTTTGTCTCATTTGTTTTGGGTCCTTCAAGCACCACGAAGCAGAGACCCCTCTGCCATGACCCAGCTGGTTTTCCCAGGGCACACCTGTACAGGGGTCCCAGGAGGAATCAGGATAGTCCCTGCTGCAGCTGGCCCCAGGGGCAGAGAAAAGGCCCTCACACTGTTCAGCCTACCAGTAGGAATGTTGCCTTGAGCCTTTGCTGTGTTGTCATCCTTAATATAATCATAACAAATAAAAATATGGCACACATCCCACCCGCTTGACTGAAGATATCGGGAGGTAGGATAATTGGTATTTCCAGGGAGCAGGAAGCCAGGCTGGATGGTTCTGTTCACATTATACCATGGCAATGTTGCTATCATTCAGAGCACTGATATCCAGTAACATCAGCCTGAACAAACTCACAGCCGTGAAAAGAAGTTTAAAAATCTCTCCATGGAGATATTTCACTGAGTAGTTGTTCTCAGTATTCATGAGGAGAAATATTTATTTGGGTGAAAAGATAGATCCAATTCCTTTCAGTAAATTAGTAACAGACAATGCAGAGTCAAAAGGGTATCTTTTTTTCTCCTTTTTTTTTTTTTTTAGTTTTATTTGTAGCAAGCCTTCAGCAATTTGTAATTAGATCTTTCATACTGAGAGAAAAAAAAAAGAGAAAGAGGGGGGAGAGAGACCCATATTTCTGCAAAATCATTAGTACTTTTGGCAGCAGAAGGCTGGATCCTCAGCTGGTGTAAACTGGAGGCAGCTGTACTGAAAGCAACAGGGAGATGTTGATTGACACCATGGGTATCATTCCCGCAGGAACAAAGTCTGGAGCAGCAGCAAAGGGTGGTGAGCCTGTATTAGATCAGACATTAGAATGTTTGAGCAGAAGATGGAGATAAGAGATATAAGAGAGATGGCAGACCAGGGTGTAAACTTGTAGGCTCCTGAAGAAATCAGGCCAGTGGAAAAACAGGAGAAAGTGGAGAGGAAGGAAAGGGAAGGACTGAGAAATCTGATAGTCACAAAATCTGCTAGAAATCTAAATGAAGGGGCAGGAGACACAGGAGGGTATTGAAAGAGGAAATTTAATTTTTAAAGTTTTGATCAAAATTTGGTTTGGATTTGAGTTTGGTTTGATTTTGATTTTTCAGAATTTAATAATGGGTGCTTGAAAGAGTACTGGAGAGAGAGAAATCATTTTAAGCCTTCCAATAATCAATTACTGAATAGATCAGTTAATTTAATAAGCTACCAATAGTCTTGGCTAAAAGACCCTTTTTATATTTATTGCACTAATACAGTACCTTCTGACAGTTCTGGTTTTATCCATAAAACTGAGTCAGAAAAAGAAGTCCAACAATTTCTCTGAATCTCCCAAGTGTGACAGAGAAGGGATGCAATTATTAACTGCTGAAGTGTTTGGGGGGAGGATGGTCTTTGACTATACTGTTACTGAAGGATGTCTCGTATTTATTTATATACATTTTTATCTACAGACCATTATGTGAAGCAGGACCATCGGACTGTCCTGTGCACTGGAACTCAACAAAAGTTGAATGAATGAATCATGTCCTGGGTCTGTTTAAGTTCTCTGCATTTTTCATGACAAAGGCTCACCCACAGCCAGGTGTTAATGAAGTGCTCCAGTTTCTGCACAACAGAACTATCACTGTTTATTTCTGTTTCTTCAGGACAAATGACCTACTTGGTATCATCCCCAGGAGAGTTACATTAATTTATATTGTCTTTCATCTCTGTCCCTGTGCTTTGCTTCACACTTCCAGGAGGCTTCAGTAGCATAAGTGCTTTTCTTTCAAGACAGGGCTCTTTCCTTTCAAGACAGCTTGCAGGGAACTGCAGGATCCCAAGACTGCTAAACTTGTCCTTGACCAGTTGATTTTCTTGTCTTTAACTGGGATCTTGTAAAAGATAATCCTTCATCCCAGTTCATCTTCTAGATTTTCTACCATGGTCTGTGGAGGCAAATCTCTGCAGAGGGTGTTTCACCCTCCTGTTGAGGCTCCTGTTATGCAGTGTGTCTCCATCTCATCCATACTTGCCTCACAGTTAAAATCCTTGTTTTTCAGGGGGGCAAAGAGAATTTTTCTTTTGAGAATAAGTTTTTGTGTGTCACACACACATTTAATTCCCAGCCTACACAGGCCTGTTTTGGAATACCCTGTTCCCATTTCGTATTCTTTCAATTTGCAAGCTGCAGTCTGTGTTCTTTAAACATCCTTCTGGATTTTCTACAAGTAAACTATTTCTGTGTATGAAACTATCAGTCCCTCTGTCCATCTGTTTCATTCATCTTCTTCCCAGCTTATTTTTTGGGGTTCCTTTTGCTGTTGTATCCCTGTGCTTTTCTCAGGGAAAAAAAAACCCAAGCTCCCTGCAGGTTAAATTGCCTGGAATACTTGGGTGAACAACAGGTCTGAGGACACACGGAAAACACTTTTTGCTTAAGAATATGGAGTGAATGTCTGTGGGAAAATCCTGCTGGTGTGACCAGCTGTGTATTGGCATATGTTTGCTGTGGAAGGCTGAATCCAGCATTCAGTGCTTTCAGTGGGAATCCTGAGTGCCCAAAGAATGGAAGGCTCAGCCCTCTGTGCCTCCTACAGGTCTGAGCTACACAGGGTGACCTAAACTGCTGCACAGGTGGGACACAAACTCCAGAGGACATGGAGTGAGTTCTGCTTGGAGCAATCAGTGATTTCTTTTAAAAAAATAAGAGAAAAACTTCAACCAAAAAAAAAAAAAAAAAACCAACAAAACAAACCCGGTGATTATCCTATAATACCAGTATATAAAACCAGTAAAAAAAACTTCACAATCGGAATTGAGGGGTGAAAAGTGTCATTTTGTCCATGAAAGCAGATTGCAGCTTCCTTCAGAACATTACAAAGCACTGAAATTGAGAGTCAACACTTTCTCTTCATTGAGCAACCACTTTAAATCAACTCGGCATGTAATCCAACAGAATTTATGTGTTTGAGAGGGGAAGGAAAGCTCAGGTTTTTGCTTTAATGTGTCTGGGGAAAGCCATGGACTGCACAGCTGCTTCTTTGAGAGACTACACATCACCATTAAAATAGAAGGAGTTACTTAATTTTTGTTCATCTAATTACTGTTTTACGCTGCACTGTGACATGAAACTTTCTAAGTTATTGTGCCAGAATTAACATCTTTCTCACAGCCAATTTTGCCTTGGCAGTTATTACAAAACAAAGTGGGCTTTGTGGAGGCCCAGGTTACCCTTAAAACACTGAGTTTCGTTGCAAGAAACATTAAGAATGGTGCCTTTCACTGCAACATGTGCTTTTGCTTAACTGAGATTGGCATTACAAGAAGTGGAACTGCACATTGAAGCCATACATTAATGAGTCATATATATTAGGGAATTTAATCCAGCTCTGGGTTCCCCAGAACAAGAAGGACATGGACCTGTTGGAGCAAATCTAGAGGATGCCACCAAGTTGATTAGAGAGGTGAAGCACCTCTGCTATGAGGAAGGGCTGAGAGAATTGGGTCTTTCCAAGACAAACCATTCCATGATTCTGTGATTCAGTGAATTTCCTCTGTTGATTTGAAAGATATTTGCTCTGAACACAAAAGAAAATATTAAAAGAACAATTCTGTGATTTTTTTTAAACTCAAATATATATTTTAAATTATCTGTGTTGAAACAATCAGAGATATTCCTAATTATAGCTTTCAGTTTTAATAAAAAAGAATATTGGTTTTGGTCATGGCTTTTTTCAAACACCACTATTTACCAAATTATTTTATTAAAAATATGGGTAAGAAAATTAATGGGAAGGAGGTTCAAAGGCAGGGGATGGGGGGCAAGTCCTTTTCTGAAAAGTCAAAGGAAAATTTAAAAAAAAATTCACATTACAGCTAGAAGTGTTCCAGAGAGCATGGCCCTTTTCAGGATTGTTCCAACTGCTCCAATGATCTGCTTGCCTCACCCAGTTTCAGGATGTCTGACTGGGCTCATGTGCCTATTTTCAATCTTGAATTTCTTCACTGGGGTTCTTCCTTGGGAATTGTGTTAAGAATGTAGGAGGTAAATCACACAGGAACCACAAATGGTCTGGGTAAAGGGAGACCTGTGAGGTTTTAAATGCCTCTCTTGAGTCATGGTGTCTTCCCCAAGTAAGGAGAAAGGGCATTGCTCTTCCCTGCTTTTTTTCATCTGGGAGTTTGGAGTCATTAATTTTGGAATGAATAAGGAAGAGGAAGACTGGAGGCTGCTGGGGTATTTATTTGGCTGTCACTTCACTGTGATCCATGAGACCTGATCAGGGACATTTTGGTGTCTGGAAGTGTAGGGTCATTTCAAAAGGGTTTGAATCTTTAGCCACATATTTCACCATCCAACAACCTCTGGGAATTCCCACTAAGGCATGTAATGAGAAAAAGGGTTCATCCAAGCACTACTGATTTCAGTATGTGCGAAATTAATTCCTTCATAGATGTTCTCTTATCCCTGCCCTGGTCAAAGGGATTTATTGACTGAGCACAGAAACATGGAGAATCTAATGGCAAGAATATACTTTTGAAAAGTTGCTGATATGTTTTCTCAGAGGGAATTATGGGGAGATAAACCTCTCTGGAAAGGGGAATGGTGGACATAAACTCTTAATTGTCATAGCTGATGCTTTTGAAAATGTTGTGTCCGATCTGTTCTTTGGGCACCATATTTTTTCACTGACATCACAAATTTTTTTCCAAAAAATTTGCATTAAAAAAGAGAAAGAACAAATGTTTTCTGCTGGTCTAGGCAATTTACTGTGCCAGAAGCTAATGAGACATGAATAAGGTCAAAAATGCACATCCCTTCACTTCTTTAAACTTTCCACCTTATAGCTGCTTCTGATTTTTCTTCAGATATCAGCACAACTTTGTTGTGCTGTCAAAGCCTGAGTAGGATCATATGGCTAAACCCCAGCAAAATTCCCTTATTTCTTGCCTGTCTTTATTCTAAATGGATGGCTCCGAGTCTAAAAAAGAAACTGCTCTTTCCAGAATAGCAATAAAACCTTTTCTTGTTTCCCTCCCCATCTTGTAATGACATATTAAGGAAACAAACAAAATCCAAACCCACAGAAATCCTCAGAACTAATAGCTACTCTTTGGAAGTTATTTATTTATTTATGTGTTTGTTTGTTTGCACTATATTTCCTTATAACAAAATAGACCATAGATTTCTCCCAACAAACAAGAAAAAATGTATTTATCAGGCAATTTCCCTGTTCTGACACACTGCAGAAGAGTTCAGTGATTAGGGAGGGGAAGGAAAAGTTGGTCAGATAAGACAGGGGAAATGCAGGAATCCTTTTGGGGCAGCTCATGTTTATATCATTTGTGAAATCGGGACCTTTGAGCCGCTCCAAAAAGAAAACCAATCCCACTCAGATTAGCTAAATTTACATGCTTGTGGAAAACATTCTAATTGCATTTTGGCTAGAAAAAAAAAAAAAAATCTATATAAATGGGAGAATTCCAAAGGAAAATTTACTTGTCTTTTAGACTAGCAGCATTATTCCTCTTTTCCTACCAGAAAATTTCTAGAAAGTCTAAATTTAACATGAAACAACCTCACACATTTGGCTACACATACTCATGCAAAACTCTTACAAGTCCATGGATACGCACTTATTCATTTTATTTATTTATTTTTACTTGACCTTACATTTGGAATAGAATCACAGAATAACCGAGGTTGGAAAAGACTTCTAAGATCATCAAGTCCAGCCATCATATAAAGTACATAAAACTATAAAGTCATTTTAGGACCAAAAATAGTGAAGATGAATCTCCTCCTCACCCTGGGAGATGTGGAGGGATTTTCTGTACTGTGAACAATTTTGCTATCAACAGGATGCAGTATTTTCATAAAAATAAATTAAAACCAAGTTCCTGTAGGGACAGGATAAACTCAGACCAGAACAGTTCCTTATTCTGCTGGTATCCACAGATGCAATTCACAGAGTTTATGATTTTAGTAAATTATATTAATTAAAATGGATTCAAAGTACATGCTGAAAGTGTGGAGAGGTCTCCCAGAATCATGACCTGATAATACGGATTAATTTTATTAAGTTGTATTGGAGTCAATTAAGATTTCTGGCTGCGCTGTGCTGGACTGGTAGCTGTAGAACACTTGCACTGGCTTTTTTGTCTTCAGAAGCACTTATCTCAGCAAAAGCTATTGGCATCCAAGATTTTATATCCCAGAATATTGTCTTTGATTTCACTGCATGCAGTACATTTGGAAAGGGGAAGCACAAGCGAAGATTCTTTATGATCTCACCCAAATTATTAGGATCAAGCTTGAGTTTTCACTTTCCCCAGTGACATGGCTGAACCCCAGCCTGGTAGGACTGTCAGCTCATTCCTGTTTCTTATTCAATATTTTCCATTTGGTGTTCCCTGGAATTGCTGGAAACTATATGGGGAAGACAAAATTTGAGCTAAATGTCAGGTCATCATCTTTGTTTGCTTTATGTTGAAAGTGGAAACAAATTGACCACCTCCTTCTCACTCAGAGCAAGCACAGGCAACCAAAACCACAGAATCTTGGAATTTAGGTTGGAAAAGACCTCTTAGTAAAACGGTTAAACCACCACTAAGCCATGTCCCCAAGTGCCACATGCACAAATCTTTTAAATGCCTCTAGGGATGGTGATTCTGTATCTTCCCTGGGCAGCCTGTTCAAAGGGCTTAACAGCCCTTTTCATGAAGAAATTTTTTCTAATAATCAGTTTAAACCTCCCCTGGCACAACTTAGGGCCGTTTCTTTTGTCCAACACCCACCTGGCTACAATCTCCTTTCAGGGAGTTGCAGAAAGTTATAAAGTCCCCCCTAAGCCTCCTTCTCTCCAGGCTGAGCCCCTTTCCCAGCTCCCTCAGCTGCTCCTCACCAGACTTGTGCTCCAGCCCCTTCCCCAGCTCCATTCCCTTCCCTAGACACGCTCCAGCCCCTCAATGCCTTTCTTGTCGTGGGGAGCCCAAAACTGAACACAGGATTCCAGGTGTGTCCTCGCCAGTGCCCGGCACAAGGGGACAATCCAAACGATGTCCTGCGGAAGCGGAGTCAGCTCCCTGAGCTTGAGCACTGCCTGCGGAGCAGGGCTGGGATCGCTGCTTTAGGGAGCTGCTGGGGTTTTCGCTGTAACAGCATTGCCACCTAGTGATCCTGCGGTACAGTTCAGCCAGGGCCTGGGAAATGCTGTGGTTTTAGCAAGCAAAAGAACGAAAAACAAGTTTGTTTAACAGGATTCTTATATTTTAAAGGAGTGGACAGGCTGCAAGAAGTACAGTGAGGTTTTTGGGTGATCCAGCTTGGTTAAAGCGTGTGTAAAGTGCTCCCAGGAGGTGAGGAACTGATGTTGTAATGACTGCACACGTCTGAAAAAAACCTGGAATTCATCCTATTGAAATCTATCTGCTTTAAAGCTATAAATAAAATTTAAAGTATGCACCTAGACTCTTTCTGCAAACAGAGACAGGCAACTCCCCAAAACATAATACATCCAACCAACATAAGAATGTTTTTATTAAAAAATTAATTTATTAATAAATGTGCTTAATTATAAGCATGTGTCTATCAATATTCATTGTAATAAACACAATAAACACCCTCTCTGTGGTTTCATTCTCTTTGCTCATTGTCCAGGGAGCCATAGGGACTCTGCCTGGATACCTGACTTACAGGTGGGTGATTTTCAGTGAGGTGAGTGCAATTCTGCACTCAAACTGTAGATTACAGCAAAGCTGGGAGAAGAATCCAAATATTTATAGCCCTGTATTTTAGCCGTGTTAGCACCTCTCCTGTACAACTAACTTTTCAGTGAGAGTGAAGGAACACTCCACTTTTGAAAAAAATCAAAGCTTGCTTGTTTTTGCAGTGAGGTGTGATGTGTAGTTTCACACTGCCTTTTGAGGAATTTGGGGTTTTGAACATTTTAAATTGGATCCCAGTAACTATGCTACTACAAAGAGAGAAAGGATACCTGCAGGGGAGAGACAGGATTTTATTCCCAAAAGAAAAAAGTGTAAGAACATATATTCTAGACATTCTTGGGGACAAGGTTAAAAGTTTTGCTCACTGTAACTGTGTGAAATTGCTGCCTTCTCTGCATATTTCCAGGTGCACTGCAGGAGGGAGATTTCTGACAGGAAAGATGTGGAGATGGGGTTGAAAAGGACTGGCTGCAGACCCTGCTCTGGAATTGCTCCTACCCAGAAAGATTTTAGAAGTCATTTAAGTTACCTGTACATTTTCATACAAGATCTAACTTTGGGCACTGTCATGTTGTTTTCAGAGACTCATAGGATTTTTTAGGGTAGAAAAAGACCTGTAAGATCATCAAGTATAACTGATAATCTAATACTGACAAACACTGCCAAGCCCACCACGAAACAATATCCTGAAGAGCCACAGCTACACAACTTTTAAATCCTTCCATCATTACCCTGGCCAGCCCATCCCAATACTTGGCACCATTTTAGTGAAGTTTCAGATGGGCTTAAACCAAAGACAAGGTGCTTTAGCTTAAGTCATAGGAGTCTACAAAGGCTCTGAGAGCGCGAAGGCATCTGGTGCTAAAAAATCAGACACCACATGTTTTTATTGTCTCGTTGGTACTAAGTTGGGGACAGCATTTTGGGGAATACCTCTACTACAAAATTTAAGAGAAATATAAAAATATAATCATCTGCCCCTTGTGTATGCTTTCCCACTGAACGATTACATTAGTTGCAACACCAGCACGGATATGTTAGATAACGCTCTTGGACTGGTTGCCTTTACTGTTACCCTTCACCTAATAAAAATACACACAAAACTATGTTTCTTGCTTCTCTGAGGCAAGATGTGTCTGTACAATGATAGCAAACACAAGTCATTGGAGTTCTGGTTTGAAATCTCCTGTAAAAGTTGTTCCATCAAAACCTCTGGGCAACTCAGATTCTGATGAATCCAAACGCAGCTCTATCTGTCAACATGAGATTTCACGATTACTCTATTGGCAGTGCCCAAATTACAGGGGAACAGTTTAGATAGGAACTGCCTGGCTCAATAATCCATGGAGACAAAAGTTCTGATATCTGTGCTGCTTTACAGAGTCATGCTCAGTATCCTACAGCTGTATCTGGAAATGTAAAGGGTTTAGCAAATCAGCAAATTTTCCTTGTGGGCCTTCTTGTTCTTGAACTAGAGAAGTATTCCTCTGTGCCTCAGCTGTCATCACATGCTTGACAGATTTGGGAATGGGATGTAACAAGGTGTCCAAAACCATCGTAGACAGATTTTTGTCCTGTACTAAAATATACAGTAAGCAGCAACTTGGTCTCTTTAGAAAGCATCATGTGCCTTGGAAAACTGGCAAGGGAAGTCTCCAGCTCCACACATGACTTTCTAGATACTTTTCTACTCCTTTTAATGGTTTTGAAATGTGTTTTCCCTTCTTTTAAAAGTAAGAGATGCACTTGCACAGAGACTAAACCCTGGTAAAATGGGACTTCTCTGAAATACATCTGGTGTTCTAAAATTTATTGTTATAGTTATGATGTTTATCTGTCATATGGAGGTGATCTTTGTCATTATAACAGAATCCCCATTTGTGTAAATAACACATGAACAAAGTTTTGTTTTTCAGACGAGCATGGGAAAATCTGTGCTTAAAGCAAAACTGGAGCATTCCAGTGCATTGCATTCATTCTTTCCATCAAACTATACAGAGTGCGCCCTGATCTCAACCAACCTTTGAATTTTAGATTTGAATATTAGGGAAATGCAGAGAAGATATCAGGGTGGGATTCCTCAGAGCTAAATGAAAGGGTTTATTTCTGAGACATGGCAGGGGGCTGGAACTACATAATCTTCAGGGTCCCTTCCAACCCAAACCATTCTGTGATTCTCTGATTCTCTCAGTGATGGCAATGTAACCAGATCAATCCCACTCAGAGCAGGTACTGCTGTAAAAGTCTTCCTGCAAAGTAAGGTAGGGATGAGCTCATCCAAGTTATTTCCCAGCATCATCCTGACATTGACTCAAAACCATACTGAAACCATTTTCTGACCTCAGAATTATGACTAAAAATTCCTTTATGTCAATATGCCGATTGCCCATTAACTTCAGTCACCTCAGCCCTGGTAGCACAAGACTTTTCAGAAGGAAAATGTCAGGTACAGTGACAGTGACCATTAACAGTTGTGTCTTCATTTCATAGAATAGAATGAATAACCCGAATTAAACTGTTACAGTTCTAGCCAAAATCGAAGTGCTAGAATACCAGTATATGGTGGGTCTTGTTAAACTAAGAAAGAAGACATGAAAATCTTTATCAGTGCAATTGTTATTCTTGTAATTCAAAATGTTGCCTCTTTATAGCAGATTCACTGAGAATACTTTTATGTAGACACAAGGTTTGCAGAAAGGTCCTGACTATTAGAAAAGGGCTGAAGCAAATTCCAAGCTGTCAAGCCCTTCCCTCAAAATTGTTTCTTTGTCACAGTAACCAAACAAACACATCTCAGGGCTGTCAGCCGTGAGGTCTCATGTGCAGAGGTCTCTGGGGTACAAGAGATTTGGGTTATGCATCATTTGGGGTACCACTGGAATCTGTGCACCACATAATATGAGGTGTGCTTTTTCACATGGGAGAGAAGAAACCAAACCCATTGGAATGAATTTAAAATTGATATTTTACTGAAGCTGGTAAACAGTAGGGTTCCTCCAAGATCCCTAATTCCCAAATTAAGAAGCACAACAGACTGTCATTATGCAAACCTGCTTAAATTCAAGTCCAAATGAGTTAGTGACTAAACAAAGTAAAGCAAATCTTAGCTTTGACTACAGATAACATATTTATCAATTTAATGTTTGAAAAAAAAAAAAATAAAAGTCAGCTTGGATCAATCAGAACAAAACAAAGTTGATTTTTTTCCTTGTTGTTTTCAAATTTTGTGGGGAAAAGTAATGTTGTTTGGGAGTTTAGGACTGAGAAGACAAAATATTGCACATTGTAAGGCCAAGTGAAATGTGTTGATATTTAAGAACAAAAAATCACTACACTGGATCAGACCAATATCCTGTCTCCAGTAGGAGCCAAAAAATAATGTCTATGTACAATATTTGTTCAGAATTCTCTCCCAGACTGCAATAATTTACAGCTCGGGGGTTTCATGAGCTTAAAATGCTTTTTACATAGTACCATGAACTTGTTGTCTACACAGCTGTATAGCAACACTTGAAATTATCAGAAGATTTAGCACTTGCAATATCTGATATGAGTGTCTGGAAAGAGGGAATTCCATGGGCTGGCTCCATGTTCTATGATGAGAGACTTTCTCTTAGCTTGTTTTAAATCTCTGAACTGTTCTTTCATTGGGTCCTCCTCACTGTTGCACCAAGACCATGATCAGTCCTTCTCCAGTGCATCCTGTTTCATTGAATTAAAAAAAAAAATTCCAAACATATGTAGTTTTCTGAATAAGTGTGACTCATTTCTTGCCATGAAATGGGAAAAAGAAAAATCCTTGTGTCAAAACCAGCTGCTGGAAAATATGTAAGACTGGGCACCCCTATACCTCCCATCTCTCTTGTGTGTAGAGGGGAACCTTTTTTGAACAGAAATCCCCACTGCGAGCTGAAAACTGCTTTGGCATCACATCAGATAGAGAGCAGAATTCTCATCATGGCAGCTGTTACTGGATGAGCAAAAGAAGTTTTTTGAAAAGAAAAACTGTTTCTGACATCATTTTGTGGGCAATGATACCAAAGTAGGAATGAAATTGCCTCTCTGACTGAAGCCTTCCTGCATATTTCCTCTGGCTTTGCCTGAGGTCTCTGATTTGCTTTCAAATCTCACTGGTTTTATTGTGGTTACAGTTGGTGTCATATTTCTTATCCAAAACTAACCGGGGACACTGATCTTACTTCCATATCACTGATGTGTTTCCCAGCTCCGATTTGGTAGATGGTGATGTGCAAAAATGATGGAAAATACTTCTTAACAAATTTTCATCTCCCAGCCATAAAAAAACCTGTGTGCCAGGCCACACACACACACACATGTCTTAAAAAAGATCTCTAAACTGTAGGGTCATAGAATCACAGAATGGTTTGTGTTTGGAGAAACCTTAAAGGTCATCAGTTCCACCTCTTCCATGTGCAAGGACACCTTCCACTATCCTAGACTGCTCCAAGCCTCATCCCACTTGGTCTTGGACATTTCGAGGGATGGGCCATCCACAGCTACCCTGGGCAACCTGTGCCAGGGCCTCACCATCCTCACAGGGAAGAATTTCTTCCTGATATCCAGTCCAAATCTTTCCTCTTTTTGTTTAAAACCATTCTCTCTTGTCCTTGTCTTCTGAAGCATAAATTTTCTCACCAATCTGCATTCAGATGCCAATGATTAGATGGAGAAAAGAAGGTGAGAAGCTCCTGTGAGCATCACTGTTGATCCTTGTTCATTTTGAAAAGCAAGGAGTACTCAGAAAGAAATGAGCATCTTGTTTTGTGGATCCCTGCTGGATAGATATAAACTTCATTTAGAAGGTGTTAATTAAGTTCTGTTGAACATTCTGAATGAATTGAGACATTAATTCAGGACTTGCAGATTTTAGGAAGGCAAAACAACCTTTCTTTGGTCCGATTTCCAGCAGATAATCCTCCTGTCTCCCAGGACCTCTGAGGCTCCTGGCTGCTGTGTGGACATGGGCTTTAGTGGTGCTACCTCACAGGTAAGAGCAGGGCAGTAGTGGAGGTGCAGAAGGACAAACTCCCACCCGGCCATGGATCCCCTCTGTGTCCAGAACATCCTAATGGCTCAGCCTCTGTGTTGACTAAAACCATCAGCAAGGAACTCGGTCATGTGAATTTACGCAAAGCATATTTCTTGGGTCAGGCACGAAATCAAAATTCCTTTAAGGAAGACGAGACTTTAAACACTTGCTGTCGGGGAAAAAAATAAGTCTCCAAAGACCTTATCTCATGCATGATACAGTCACAAACATCTGCTTCCGTTTCAGTTTTTCCTTCTGTTAAAAACTAAAGAGAGTGTTTCCAGATCCCTGGAGCAGCTGTCCCTTTTAAGCCACATACACAGCAATATGACACACACTGTTGGCCTGTGGTGGGGAAAATGCTGTATTTATCAAACTAAACAATTTCTATCTCTTATTTTTGGACAATTGTAAGGCAAGGAAGTTGAATTCTATTACCAGATTTTCTCATGCAGTATTTTGAATTCTGCATTAGAAACTGGCAAGTGTATCAGGTGTATTTCAGGAGACTCTCACCGATACCAAATGTGGGATGCAAATTCAACTAAAGCCTACAGTTTAATCCTCATTAAGGGACTCATTGGTGTCCACTTTATCAGGATAATGAGATAGAAAACAAGAGTCCTGAGGGAGGCCCTAATTAGGAGTTTTGGCAGGTCTGTTAAAATGAGTTTATGATGACTGATTCAGGGGGTTTGCTGTCACTGCATTTTCCTGCTAATATGCATTTGCAAATATACTTTATATTCTTAAGCCTTAAAATGCAGTTGGGGTCTAGTTCAAGTAGCTCTTCTCATCCTGTGATTTTTCAGATCCTTCCTCTGAATTTCTGCAGACCTTCAGTCCCCCTGCCCAGTCCGACTTTAGGACACAGGCTTTACATGCAGGACTCCTCACAAATTGGCCAACGTGGGAAGCAGTTTGAATCTTACAAGTCTGATGGAGGATAATCTAAGGGCAAAAGCAGAGGAAAAAGTCCCTGGTTAGGACACACACATCCTGTTCAAGCTGGGGCAAATAATTTAATCTCTTTATGCCTCTGATCCCTGCCGAGAGACTGGAAAACAATATCATTTGCTTGTTGGTGTTACTTTTCTTATTACTGTTTCCTATTTCAACCTTCCTCGGACAAAACCTTCTTTTTACTGTGTGTGCACAGACCCCAAACCCTCCAGTGCTGACTGTGGTTATTGGCTTCTCCTGCAACAAATCCTCACCACACCACATTCCTGTTGCACTGCAGCACACCTCCCTTCTCTGCTTTCTCCACAGCTCAAGCACTGCCTGGCTGTCACATCAGACTCGGCCGCTACTTTGGACAAGTGAATGTTATTTCATGGACAGGCGAATTTCCAGAAGCTGAGTGACTCTGCAGAGCTCTGATCCCAGAAGCAAGGAAGGGTTTTCAGTACATCAGCACCATCAGTGGGTTAGGAATGCCCCAGGCCTTCAGCTGCTGGGGCAGGTACTGAAGAAATACCTGCCTGTACCAGCCTTGTTCTGGCTTTCTCGTGACCCATTTACCAGTCACTACCCAGCAACAGGCTCTACAACTACATCTCCAGACATTTGGTCTGACTATACAAGTAATAAAATAAGTTTAACCTTTTATGATTATGCTAGCAAATAAGTTTAATAACAATTTATCACTCTACTATGATTTTATCACTATAAAACTAGCCACATCCAAGTGATGTTGGCTGTGGCTAGTTTCATAGTGATTTTGGGAAAAGTGGACTTTTCCCACACCCAAGACAGAGCTCACATCCACACAGATCATCTTTCTGATCCTCCTCCACCACCAAGTGCACTTTAAGTTTGTACCAGCCATGATCCCTGTGTGCAAACCACCAGATGCTCTGTGGTTGTTGCTGTTTGGAATGGGCCAAAACCAAGTCCAGGAACCATTCCAGCAATGAACAGCACAATTTTACCACAAGGCAGTGCTTGGGTCTGGGCCTGGCTCTGCATTAGCAGCAGAGCTGCAGCCTGAAAACTTTCCTCACAAAACTTCTTTGAAATCCATGATTCCAACTGCCCTTCTTGCTGTACTGTAATGAAAGAATGCTCCAGCAAAGTTGTTCATCTTTTTTCTTTCACAAAATAAAATTCATAAGAAAACTGAAAAAACTAGAGCAACTAGTTGAAAATTTGCAAGATAAAATGGATACTTAAGCATTTTTACTGTGACTAGACTAAAAATTATTGTTTTATTTCCTCTATACATGTACATATATACTTAGTAGTTACTGTTGTATATTCTTCTTGAAGCAAGTAATAAAATGTGAGCAAAAATTGAATTAAGTTCACAAAACAAACCTTTTAATCTTTTCTTTACTTTTAAAATGTGCAGGATTTTATTCAAGTTCTACTCCTGACTTTTGGACTACTGGCATGCTTACAGCACCAATAGTCTTCAGAGAATTGTTTTCTGGAGAGGACAGAGGAAAATGATCGGCATAATTTGACTGACATTGTTCTAGGAGAAAGAGTGCCCTGACTTGGGAGAGAGTCTGTTGAAATATTTGCAAGAAGAATATAGAGAAAAGTATGTTATTTCATTGCAGATGCTTGGTGTGGAACAGCCAAAGGGACACCATCAAATACAGACACTTCCTTTATGACAGAAATTTTGTTCTTACCAAAAACAGAGAGAGATGTGCAAAAATCCCAAACATTTTGCCTGGAGAGACTTCTGCTGTTGTTGACACATCTGTGGGTTGCTCAGGACTCAGAGGGACATCTGGAAGAGAGGAAAGTGATCCCAATGGGATCAGGTGACAAAGAGTTTATCCAGCCACAGGCAAGGTCCTTCTACCTCCACCTCCTGTCAAGGCTTCTCCACGTAGAAAAGTTTCCACCCATTAACTCTGTTGTCCATAATGGAAATATTAAAAAAAAAGAAAGTGAAAATCCAGCAGTGAATTTTACCAGGGGAGGTTTATATTGGATTGTAAGAAACAATTTTTCACAGAAAGGATGGTCAAGCATTGGAAGAGGCTGCCCAGGGAAGTGGTGGAATCACCAGTCCTGGGGAGATTTAAAAGATGCGTAGATGTAGAGCTGGGGATGTGGTTTAGTGATGGGCTCAGCTGGGGGAACCATTGGACTCAAGGATCTTAGAGGTCTTTTCCAACCTTAATGATTCTGTGATTCCTAATTCACAGCAACAATTATCCCCTGGCTGAAAAAAAAAAAAAAAGTTCTACATAACATACTGGTTTTGTTGGGGTTTTTGTCTTGTTTGGCTAAAATAATTCAACTAAAAAAAATACTTTTGTAAGGTAACATAACTTGTCTTGCACTCTGGACAGGAGACGTTGGGTCCCAGTCCTGGCTGGGCAAATGCTACTGCCCTGCTGGGAACAGGAGATATTGTGTTATCAGCCCTAATTTGCAAAGCACTACTTTGGATGAGGATGGTGCATAAGGCATCTGGAAAGGCATCCTAAGTATTTTTCTCTTGTAATGAAAAAGTTTGAGACAGCAAACAAAGACAGCAAGGTTGTCCCATTTTTCTGGCAAGGCTCCAGTTTGATAATTACAATTTCACCTTTACATGTTCCCTGTGCAATTTTAATTAACAAAGCTTACATGAGTGTCCCCCATGAATTCATAGGGCGTTGCTCAGTTGTGATTCATATTTGCCACACTGACTCCCAAAATAAAGTGATTTTTTTCTGGCAGAGCAGGAGGATGAGTACCAAGGTTCTTTAACTCTGAAATTCCATCCACAAGAAAAATGCTGTGTCCACATGTGCCACCTTCAGGAAAAGATCTCTGGATGATCTGAGATCACAGGAAGGCTTTATGTCTTCTAAGACGTTAATATCAGCTTAATTATATCAAAAGGAGGTGCAACTTTTACAGCAGTATCATGATGCGTAATATAAGTCTCTATTAAATTCCATTAAAATAATTTATAATTGTATAGGTTACTTTTCTTATTATTTATAGATCTGAATGTAAAAAGAATTTTTTTTTTTCCGAATGTCAACTTGCCTTGTGTTTAACTCCAGGCAGTATCATGAACTTTTCTTGATGAGGCAGAAGATTCTTATGGTTCCTGATATTCTGTGTAAGTGAACTAAAACCTCAGGACTGTCGCTGTTTAGCCTTGGAGAGGCAGTAAAAGAGATAGAACTCCTTAAGTTTGCTACCCAAGGGTTTCAGTGCTGGCAGTAGCTTCCCACATGATTTCCAGGTTTCCAGTGTCCTTTTTTAATGTCTGGAGATCCAAACTCAATAAACTATTGATCTTTCCAGTGATGTGCTTGGGGACAAATTCACTGCTATTCATTACTGACCCTATATTACATATGTAAGAACATTATTAAATTCTCACCCCTTCTAATTTTTTTCTTGCTTGCAGATGATGAAGCCTTCAAACAGGGCTTTCATGTTTAGAAGTATGACTTTTCCTCTAGTATTTCTTTTTGGTATTATTTAATTGCTCTTTAATTTTCTATCATTACTTATTATTAGTTAATTATAATAAAACAATATTAATTAGAAATCAGACATTTTAAACATGTTGATACTGACTAGGTATGTTTGACTAAATATTTTTAGTCACTGCTCCAACACTGTATTTGCAACAGTCAAGTTATTTTACCTCTGAACAATTTACAGAATTCTTTGCAGCGTATCTTTGCTTCCCACCCAGGAACTTGCTGGAATAGTGGTTTTGCTTGCTTACAGATTTGAGGATTTATTGGTTTATTTGGTACTTCTGGGCATGCAGCAGGTAGTTAGTCAACTGTAACAGCTCCTGAATCCCAGCTGTGCCTACTAAGCACATTGAAACCTGAGAACATTGGATCTGCTGCAGACATTTATCCCAAAAATCCCTTATCAGAAATCCCTGCTCTACACTGCACCTCTGAAAAACTCTGTAGCAAAGAGTTTTATTCAGACCAAACTAGTTTTAGTCTGCCCTACAAGCCACCTCTTGACATAAGCAGTTTCTCTCCCTCTTTAAGCATCCCCATTTGAGGGACAATATCAATAAGGTAATGGAAAATCAAGTGTGGAATCACCCAGACATTTCAGATTTCCTGGAGGGTTTCCAGCAATGCTTTGCCTGTCTGCACCACGTTTGGCTCCATGGTACCTGCACACCAAGCTGAGTCAGAGGGACTGGAGTTGCTGATGTTTTTTATCTCTGAGAAAATACACTGTAGATGATTTCAGAATTGCCTCAGGGTCTTATTCGTGAGGTTTTAGTGTGCATCGGTTACAACGGGAAAAGAGTATTAACTAGAAACCAAACAGAAAATAACTAAAGTGGGTCATTCCACAGCCAGTTATTAGAAGGGCTTTCTAATCTCTCAAAGGCTTTCCTTTCCTATTTCTGTCCAGACAATGGTTTTATAAAGTGTCCCTTTGGAGAGACAACTTGCGTCTTCATTTTCCACTCCCGCCTTTCACACTTGTGTGGTAACCTTTGCAGTCATTAATCACCAGTTTGCCCCAAAACAAGCAGAACCTCTGAACCTGTCTCACACCAGAGTGCCATTAAGAAAACAATTTGTCATTTAACTCAGCATTGTTCACATGTGAAGTTTATCTCCCCTAATGAGACGTTGCTCTCCATGGGTATTTTTTCCCCCTATTTCATTATTATAGCTCCCTTTAGGCAGGTTTCCCTTGAGTTTTAATTATGAAAACAACACCTGTTTTCAATGCCACTCTTGGAGTTTTCATCTGCTCCAGAGAAAGCATTTGCCTCTCTGTTATCTCCGATGTCTTCCACTCTCTGCATTGATTTCCCAGAAAATGCTGTATCGATTTTATCTTGACATTTCAGTGAACACCTTGTCTTCCTCATTCTTCCTTCTTCTGAATTTTAGAAAGAGGTACACTCACCTTTGTTCTCCCTGGCCTTCCAATTAGGGAATACATGTGATTTTCCTTTTGGGTTTTAAACCCCTGTGTGATCAGACTTTTTGCTGGTATGCCCTGTACTTTTTGAACCTGCTCTCCTGGTCATGAGGGAAATTGAAGGAATTTTTTTCTTGGTCTTTATTCAAACCTTAAGACCTGCTGCAATATTTCTAGCATTTGCTCTGCTTTTAAGCTCGAGTTTATGAGTGGTTTTCATTCATCACATTTGTGTTGGTTTGGATTGAAGACCCTGGTGCTGTGTCATACATCCATCTCATCATTATATTATGCTGGCGTTGGCTTCAAAATCTTGGGCGAAAATTTTCTCCTAAATTATTTTGACTATATTTGGAGTGTTATTGTTATGTTAGTGTTTTATTATACTGGAAATAATAAATAGTGGTGAATAATAAAGCAGTTCTCACCTTCACTATCTTCTGCCTTTAGTTCATATGTAATCTTTCATCACTGCTGCGGGGCAATTAAGGCATTAAACAGGCAAAAAGAATAATATTCACTATGTAATAATAATAATAAAGCAATTCCCATCTAGCAGCTTACATTGAAAGAACAAAGAAATTTAGTCATAGAACACTGCCAGGCTTATAAAATATTACTCAAAAGAGCTGGACAGACCTGAGTACCAGAAAAAATATCTCCATGGAAATTTCTGGATTTTACTTAAAGAAAGGGATTCATCATGGCAGCCACTGTGTCAGAACCAAGCAATATCCTGACCTGCAGATCAGGATAAAGCAAAGAATGGGGTAAGGTTGATATCCCATAGCACAGCCATGTGCAGAGGGAGTTTGGGATCTATTTTGTCCAGAGCTAACCCCCTAAAGAGCAAGCGACTACTTTAAACCAGAGATTCAGCTTCCTTCTAGAGCTTATAAAGATAAATAATTGAAGTATCAAGACGCTTGTTCTTAGGAAAGGGTGGATCATCCCCAGATCAGCTCTCTCAGCCTGACCTCAGAAGAATCAAACTTAGACTGGAAGTTTAATTTTTAGGCAGGCAAAGGTAGATTAGGTATTTTCCACCATAAATCTTACTAACAGAAATGGTTTCAGGTGTCACACTCATGTTTCAAATCAGATCACTCAGCCTGGCACAATAAAATCATCACTGAAATGTTAATGGAACACACATTATCACCCTTCCTTCCATCACTCATTTAATGATTGTGCTATTTCCCAGTTAATTCCCTGTCCTCCCAGTGTCAGAAATCCAAACGTAATAAAACAAAAAGCTCAAGCAAACAATGTTTGTGATATTTACTTTTGGATTTTTTAGGGTGTTTCCAGGTGAAAAAATTAAAAATTATGCCAGGTCTGCTTTTTTCTTTCTTCTCTAGTAGCGGTGAGTCAAGTCAATTTAATTTTCACTGTGGATTTTTTGGAGCAGTGTTACCTCTCTGATGGAAATAAATTCCATAAGCTTTTCTCACACTGATTGAAAATAAGCAAGTAATTGGAAGTAATCCACTTTTAGATTAAAAATAAATAGATAAATAGATAGATAAGCATTGAAACAACATTATAATAGAAAATTTACATTAACATTCCTCCTTCCCTCTTCTCCACTTTCTCATCTTCCTTTCAGATCTTGCTTCTTTTGAAATACATACAAATTTCTTGAGGAAAGATCTTTAATTTTGGGTTTATTTGAAAAAAATCTCCCTTTGAATGTATGCATGTGCGTATTTGTGAATGTATATATCTACATATATCTATATATACCATGATTTCTGGGACAAGCTAAAAAAACTTTTGGTTTAATTAGATCTCCATGTCATTAAAATATTCAGCTCCTAAAAATGAGTGGGTTTTTTTTTTCATTTTTCTATGAATATTTTGAAGACCTAGAGGAATAAATGTGAGCTTAAATAAGAGGAATTCTCATGAACAGCTACTATACAAAATTCACAGATCATATTTTAAAATAAGTAATGGAGAAAAGTAAGTCTAATGGAGAAAAGCATCTTTAAATGATCTGCAAAATAAAGCATTAGCAGACTTTTCAGTTTATTTGGAAATACTTTGTTCTTTTTTGCCATCCCAACAGCAGATGGAAATTTCAGTTTAGAGACGGTTGTGAGCAGCATCTTTGCTTCCTTCCTACCACCTGAAAGAAATGTAGCAAATACCCATCAAAGGATATGAATATAGATTTAAGCCTGATTTCGATTTTTTTTTTTTTTCCCAGCTTCTGTGGTCTCAAATTCAGGTCAGCAAAAGTAGAATGAGATTTTCCTCACCCATGCAGGACTTTCTGAGCAGGTCATAACAATTCCTGTACTAGTGTGTTTCAGAACTGTCCCAGTTTTCCAAGTCCCACCACAGGTCAACATATTTCCCCTTCAAGGTGATTAGTTGGCAACATATATTTGGTACTCCAGTTTTTCTGCTTTGTGTTGTATTTAGTCTTCAGTGCTTCCCAGCAATGATATTTTTTTGGGTAAATCTGTGGTACATTGGGGTTATCACTAATAGAGATGTGGCTTAGTATTACCACTGAAAACAGTCTGAGACTAAGGGTTTTCAGGATAAAGAGAAGCCTTAATTACAGAAAATTACAGAACATTTCAGATACAGTGCAAAGGCAATGAGGAGTTGTAAGGGCCATCTATTGTGGTAACGTGGGTTATGTGGGAGAGGAGTCTGTGTAGCTGCATGATAAAAAAGGAGATGAAGGATCTTACAGTGGAGCCTTGTTTTTGGGGAAGGTCTGCAAGTTTTGGCATTAGAAGTAATTTTTTTTCCTCAGGGGTTTCACAATATGTCCTGTAGCCCTTGGTGCAGGCTTTTCCTAAAATCTGAAAAATGGGGATGTAGTGAATTAAGAAATGAAAGAGAAGGCAATACAGGGAGACGATTTCTCACTCTTCCACGAGTCTTGCAAGCTCTAATTAATTCACTATAAATTCACTTACTCTATTAATATGAATTTGAACCTGGTTTAGTCTAAGGTGTCCCTGATCGTGGCAGGGGATTGGAACTAGATAACTTTTAGGTTCCCTTCCAACCCCAAACATTCTGTGATTCTATTTTGTTGCAGAGAAAACCCCACAGATTCCTATTTTACATGCATCAGTATAATCTGGCCTTTAACATGCTGTGAATTTGATTTATATCTTTATCTTATTTTTTTATCTGAAAAAAAAAAAAATCCTATCAAAGTCTGAACAAGGAATTGCATCAGGAAAAAGAAAGGAATAATGTTTTCAGCTTTCCATGATCCCAACAATTTGGATGACTCACATCCACAAAGTCATATCCCTTGAAGCACTGGCTTACAAGAAACTTTGCTCAAACAACCAACCATTCATCAAGAGATAATTGTCTGCACTGGATAAACGTGCAGAAGCCAAAGAAAGCTGAGGGACTTTTTATGTTGGCAGAGGCCATTACTCATCGTGTGGCAGTTGTAGCTTTGGAACTGCAAATGCTGCTGTGCTTTGTTAAATTTGGTATTCACAACAAAAAAAATAAATCCACAAACAACACAGAAGTGTAACAAAAGCCCTGCTAATGTTTAAATTTTATAGTGAGATACAGCCACCAGGCACTAGCAGAGAAGAATATTTCTGATTGGCTACCAGCTGTTGGAGCTGCACAGATGAGCTGGAAAGCAGCAATTTACAAGCTATTTCATATTTAAAACTGTTAAGTCCTGTGCAAAACAAGGTTTTCTTTCTGGGAAAAACAGCAGAAAAAAAAAATAAAGATCCACAGAACAAAGGAAACATCAACTAGAATAAATTCTCCCAGCACAATGAGAAAATTCAGATTTCTCTTTAATTCATTTGTAAAAACAAAGTATTTATTTAAAAGAAAGTATTTGAAAGAATAGTGTCATTCTTTATGTTAAAAATCAGACTTGTTCCTTAGAAACATTAATTACTGCCATGTCATAAGATGTCATAGTTTAACTTGCAACTCATTTTTTAATCACTGCTGTATCAACAGAGCTATTTTAATACAAAGTCTTCCAAAATTTCTGAATGCAGCTATGTAAATTGTCATTAACTAAGAAAGATTATGGTGCTTAAACTAGAATGGAAGTAATAAATGTTTATTTCAGGAAAATGTAAAAGATTTGTGCAAAACCATTGCATTCTATATATAGTCCTTCATTTAACAGCTCTACAAACCTGCAAAAGTTGGTTCTTGTTGAAAACTGCCAGGCTACATACAATGAAATCTGGAGTAATAACACCAGAGAGCTGTCAGTCAGCCATCCATCCATCTAATTGGCTTCTTACCATCTTTCCATCATGTTTTTTTTATAACTGGTCGCCTCTGGCTAAAATGCAAATCATGAGGAAGAGCCGTCTAGAAAAAGCTGCTGCTTTCTTAATTATCTGTCAGAGTATGGACCAGTGGACCCTGGGCCGTGGAGTGGAGTTATGCTAAGCAGAAAGGCATCATGGGAATTGGAGTGACAGCTCATTTTCCTCCTGTGTTTTTTCCGCGTTCGAATGACAATGCAGAAATACGGGTTTTTCCCACACTTTCTCTGAACACCTGGGCCAATGCTCAGGGGAACACAAAGCCAAAACTGTCACATTTCCAGACATGGTCTTATTGCTGTCACTGTGACAGGATTGTTGACAAATGCCAGCAGTCATCTCAGCATCTTGGGAAATGTCTGCCGTGGTTGTGTCAACAGCCTGACAGAAATTGTTAATGTTTAAACTTCTTCCACTGACAGAATCCTGTCTTGCTGACAGTATTTGTCATATGAAACTCAATCTTTGTCAAACTTGCTTAAAAATTAACACTTCCTCCATTTCTTTTGCAGCTAACTGCCTGTGTGCTTTTTTTTTTCTTCCTTAAGTAATAAGATTTCAACAAGGTAATATTCCACAGTCCACAATGAGTCCAAGAGCACAAGCACATTATGAACTTATGGCCAGCTTGTCCTTTTGACCTCTGCTACAATGATAATTATGGTTTTATTCCTTGCCCATTTTTTTTGCCTTAGGAATCAAAGTTCTGAATTATTCAAGAGCCATAAAAATCCTATTTCTCAGTGTACAATGTGGAAAATCAATTAAACAGAGTTAGCTTAGCACTTATATAAAAATCAAGTTACAAGTTTGTAGACATACATTAACTGAGTCCTTCTCCACCTTGGGTTTTGAAGGTCAGTCCGAATGGACAGAGAAACAGGGGCAGTTAAGACTTACCTGGGAACCTTACTCCAGCTCTAAATCTGAAAGTTCATCAGCACAGAATCACAGAATGACTTTGGCTGGAAGGGACCTTAAAAATCATCCAGTTCCAACCCCCTGCCATAGCAAGGAACGTTACCCACTGGATCTGGGGCACTTGCTTAGAGCCCCATCCAACCTGGCCTAGGATGAATATTAGTTTGTACCAATGAAAAGACAAGCCACGTAATCAATGTTGTATACCTGCCAAAAATCTGGCATGGCAATATCACTAAAATTTACTTGAGTGCACCATGACTGTACCCAAAACCACACAAATTAATTAATCATCAAGAACTCACTGGTTGCTAAGAATGAACTAATAGCAGGAAAGATTTTTTTTGCTTAAGGAAGAAAATTTGAAGGACAAATGTGCAACCAGAAATGTGGAGACCTTCAGAATGGTGCAGGGCATGGTCTTAGAGCTCCATTAGGAAGAATTTTGCCAATGTATCCATACTGACACCCAACCCATGTCCCCTGGTGGCACTAGGCAATCCATAGGTATTAGGATCTTATTAAATCAGTTAAAAAACAAACCCTGTCTGTTCACATAGATTGGAGATTTAACAAGAGTGATGTCCTGAATACATTTTAAAGCTAGATATTTGTACATTCTCCCAGTTATTGCCTTCACAGAAAATATTTATTGGGCCACTCTCTAACCTTTGGGGAAGTGAATTCATTCCATTAGTAATTCTTGCAGAGGTCTGATGTTGTGTCCCAAAAGTTTCATTCATATCAATACTGTTCTTCATTTACCATCTCAACATGATTTCTGCATATTGTCATTTTCTGAGCACTGTAAAGGACAGAAGCAAGGCCTAGGCAGGCAGAGTTGTTCACAGGTTGTACTGATATAAAGCAATAATATCAGAGACACTGGATGTGGGCTAGAGAGCAAAGGTTGCCTTTTTCTTCACTGATTCTGCTTTTCAGTGTGACCTTTTACAGTTGCATAGGCTGAACTATTAAAACTCGGGTGTCTAAAATGGGTTATGCAGCACCACACACAGCAAATTAAGTAAATGACCTGTTTCTAGAAGAGAAGAGCATCTGACTGTTTCATTGTAGTCAGTAATGGCTAAAGGTTTTCAGCAACTCTGTGAGACAAGTATTTCCTTAAGCACTGACTTCTTAAATAACTTTTGGCATTTAGTCTATGGGTTACTGTCCCATCTTTCTCCTGCTGCTGGGTGGATGCTCTCAGTTTGGTTTCCTGTACAAGAACAGCTGGATACCAAAGGATGAGACCTGGAGAACAGCAAGGACTGCCTGTAAGAGTAAGAAATGTGAGAGAAAAATGAATCTGTTCTCACAGTTCTTAATCATATGAACATTTATACACTTTGTGTCACCCAGAGCTCTTTCACCTTCCTAGTGCACTGAGTTTGACTGACAAGAGAGATCAGGCAGTGCATTTCCTGTGAAATACTGGGATTTTAGGTGACAAACTTCCTAGCACCATGACATGAGTAGCTCATATTCACAAAAAAAAAGGAGTTCTTCCTGGAGAACAATCAAGATACCAAGGAAAAGTGGACTCCTCTTCCATTAGGAAGCAGCTGGGAAAACATTCTTCATAGTACATTTATGGATTTAGCAATTCTTACTCGACCTTAAGAAATTATTTAAGAACAAGGCCTTATTTTGCCTGTATCTTCACTTTCACACTTACCAGACTGAGATAATTATATTCAGCTACCCTGATATGTCTAAGAAAACTAGAACTACAAGATAAAAGAATGTTCTGGCATTGTTATTTCTTTTTTTGAAGTGATTTGGATGTTTATGAACATAGGTTTGTTCTCTTATACATCCTGGAGAGTGAAATCAGTCTGAATGTGTTTGAAATCTTGAAATTTTAAAAAATTCCTAGCAAAAAAATTGGAGATATTGACTACATAATCATGACCTGAAATTTAAACACTGTTAAATTGAGACATATAAAGTATTGCCAAGCTTTCCCGAATTTTGCATTGTCTAATCTCACAAAGATTTGTTTATGCTGCTATATTTGAAGCTGGTTATCAGGCAGAATCAATTCTCTGCTTCGTACAGGAATGATGTCAGATGAATGTAGCAGATGGCAAAATTCGATATTGCCGATGTGATCTGTAACGCTAAGAAAGTATCAGTTCAGAGATTTTAAAATTATTTGTAAAGCAATGCTGCCTCTATTTATGGGTAAATAAACTCAACAGACCAGCCAGAGCTACAAAGGTAAGTATGTAGACAACTTGTTCTGGTGCAAAGATGTATTTATGGGACTTTGTCAGAGACATGAGGTGAATTGTTTCAGACCCAAGATCCAGAACTCTTGTACTCAGAATCATACCCTGTGCATAATAGAAATAATCCCATATGTGTCTGTCAGGAATCGTGCTAGAGAGTTTGAAACAAATCCATCCTGCCATTCCAGAGTTAGCTCTGGGTGAAAGTTATGTGTGTCTGTATAAAAAAACCAACTCTGGTCATAAATTTGTTTGGCTTTTAAGCTGTCTCTGTCAAAAAGAAACGTTTGGAGGTTTAAACTTGATTTCCAATTTTTCATTTATGATATATTAAATTTGCCTAGAAAAAGGAAGGGGTTTGACTACTAGAAAGTGAAGAGTGCTCAGCAGTTTCATACCAGACACGAGCAATGCAAAGACTTGAGCTGCGCAGATGGGATCCTACCAGATGTAAGATGCAAAACTCAGCCCTGCAGTGAGAGATTTTGGATCCACCCAGAGTTCATCTGGAGGCTGCTGGAACTGAAAGATAGACACTGAAAACTTAAACTGGCTTTTTGTGTTCCCTGGCCAGCCTTGCAGCAGCCTGTTCCTCCCCAAGCCTTGGCACATCTGCGCGCAGCTTCTGGGAGCGATCACCTGCACCGAGCGAAACTGAAAATCCTTCATTCTCCTTGACACGACCAAGATGATGTAAGGAGCAGAACAGAGCTGAAAAGCCTGTGAGAGCAGAGCAGAGCATTGAATATACAGCCTGAGTCCCGGGCTAAATAATTATCTCCGGGTATTGTATTATTTGCATAATTAAAAAGTTTGGCTGAATTTCCGACACGCTGTCTCCTACATCGGGGAGGTGGTGGGGGCGAGTTAATCAGCAGGAGGAAAGTGAAGGTTAATGAATTGTTATTCAGATGGTGCAAGCCCTGTGAGATTTGTGGATAATTGATACCATTTGGGAGCTAAGGCTGAGTGGAAGACGAGAGAAGAGCTGCTGCAGCAGCTAGACTGGAAAAGAGCAAGCAAATGATAACTTAGCAATTATCATTTTGATGGGTTTGTTTGTCTTTTTTTCTTGAAACTTCTTTCTCTGTCTCATTCTTTTAAATTTTTTTGTTTGTTTTTTTTCTGTTCCCTCATGAATTCAGTAGAATTAAGATGGATGCAAAAGAATAATTTAAAACAATATTAAATATCTGGCGAAAGACAATGGGTTTAGAAATCTCATCTGGAAAATTGCCATGTGGAGGGTGGAAAAGGTAATTTAGTGTGTGTTGGAGGTGTGGTAGCAGCATCAGGTTTCAGAGGTTCCTTTCACTTCACTATGGGATTTTTTCATCAGGTCAAATTCCCCTTTTGCAGAAGTCCAGGGTAAGCCCTGTACACCATTAACCAGCTATTGCTGATTGCGCATGCTATGAAAACATCTCTTGGACGTGAACTCGAGCCCCACTGCATTCAGCATTGCCCAAAAAGCTCGTATCCTGAAGACCTCCCTGTTTTTAACCAAGAAACTAGCATGAGGAGAAGCCCCTGAGGTGACCTGTAGCACCTAAAGCTACAAAGGGGTGAGTAAAAGAAGTCACATCTCCTGAACTGGGCCACTGTAAATAATAAACTTTAAACAATCCTTCTAAACCACGTTGCAGGGGATCACCAGGCCATCAGAATTTGACAACATAAGGAAGATAGGAGAAACAACACTGAGAGAATTCTGTCCAGGAAGAGCTTGAAGATGACTGTGATTAAAGATTGGCAAGAAGGAAGTGTTAACAATCTTGGACATGTGTCTTCCCCAAGAAAATTATTTATAATTTAATTCAGATAAAATTATTTCTAATTTAAACTATTTATTTAAAAATACTTATAATTTAAGCCAGGAAGTATCCTAATAATGGAATACTTTAGGGATCCAAAACAGACCTCAAGGACATCCTCGACACTGGCTGCCTACCAAAATCACTTGAGACATTTCACAGACATATTTCAAATGCTTCCTTTGGGCCCACAATCAAAAACATATCAACAAACAAGTTGATTTTGTATCAGTCCAGAGACAGAACAAAAAGGTATATTTTCATCAGGGCTGTTCTTAGATAAAACTGGGACTTTTAATGTATAGGACTTTCTCATATTTCAAAACATCATTTTTGGGGGTTCCAGGTTGCCTGAATGGAAACCTGTCTGTTCTGTGCTGCTCCCACTCCAAAAGATTTGGGTGTTGAATATTCGGCCTTCAGTGAGTGAACGTTTTGTGAAGGACTGAAATCTGTGCTCCACACAGAAAGGTGGAGAGAAGATGCTACTCAAAGCAGGGTAGGGATAAATAGCTTCTGTTTGTTGCTTCTTATTTAGATGGAATCACAGAATTGAGGAATGGCTTGGATTGGAAGGAACCTTAAAGATCATCTGGTTCCAACCCCTGCATGGACACCTTCCACCAGCCCAGGTTGCTCCAAGCCTGAAGTTAACAGTGAAAATTATTTGTAGGAAATAATCTCAAAATTATTTTTCTCTGCTTCTAAGACATCTCATGGTTGCTGTGATAGAGACATGAGACCTGTAGGTATGGAATGTTAGTGCTGTGATAGAGACCAAAGGGGTTCCATGTGATGTCCCATATTATAAAGGAGGTTATGCAATGGCCTCAACTTATGGGACTTGGCAAAAGAGGGGCAAAGCATTGCTCAGGCATTGGAACAGGCTCCCCAGGGAAGTGGTGGGATCACCATTCTTGTAGTTGCTCAAAAGGCATGTGGATATGGCTCCTGAGGATGTAGTTAAGGGCTGCACACAGTGATGCTGGGTAAATGTTTGGACTCAATGGTCGTGGAGGTCTTTTCCAAATTTAATGATTCTGTGAAATCAGTGAAAACTCTGAGATTTAGTCTGATTTTAGGAAAAGCTGATGCTGATCTGTAAGTCATGCTTAATGTAGTAGGAAGTCCTAGTCTGCCCATCAGCTAAGAGGAAGAGAAATCTGGTACACCTGCATCTTATGGGAAGGTAAGAGATAATTTCCTTATGGTACCAATAAATATTGCCTTCCTGGGAAATCTGTATGTTGCTACCAGTGAAAGTTTGTAGCACCTCCCTAAGCATTTGGGTTCTCTTTCTAGGTTTTGAAGCAAACTCACACAATTTTGGCCCAAATGCATACAGTCAAGATGTTATTTATTTGAACTTCAATAACATTTCCCATTCCTTCCACTGATGTTAGTCTAGAACATCTCCATTTTCCTGTCATGTCCCACAGAACACATATTTTCCTTTCTACCTTGGCTGGCTGTCTTTGAACTCTTTATTTTTATTTTTTTTTAATCTTTTCTTTTCTTTTTTATTTTTTACTCTTCTTTTTTTTTTTTTTCCTTTCTTTCATATTACAAGTTCCTGCACCTTTGAGACCTTTACAACTTCAGGAAAGTTTTATTTATTTATTGAATAAAAAATTCAGTGGGAAAAGAACACACACTCACACATACCTGTATGATGGGAAGGGGAGGGGGTGCAGAATCTAGGGCACAGCTTGCCGTGATGAAAAAGATGACAGGTGCCCCCCACTGCCAGCGTGGGACTGAGAGACCGTGGCTTGAATGTAAGGAGGATTTGAGTGACTTCAGGGAGAAATCTTCTACCTGCAACACTTCCTTGTAGTTAAAATACACAGCACACTGCTGCAGCTAGTTATAAGAGACAGGCAAGTGTGAAAATTAATTTAAGAGGCATTTACACAGATTTTGGGTGAAGGTCTGAATAATGAAAATAGCACTGCTAGGGACATATTTTTGGCTGGTTCCAGTGCTGAAATACACTGTAATGTTGGCTGATCTCAATTTAATACAATCCTGCAAGCAGGTGTCCTTGATGGTGCTTCAAGACTTCTTGCAAATAACTCCTTATGTTGCCACTTTTAAAATATGTGGGCAGTATTGTTGGACAGAGCTCATAAAATACAAAATAAATGAAAAGAAAAAAGAAAAGAGACATGGCATTTTGCATTGAGGAGTGAAGAATATGAAATAACTGGGTTATGCTCTAACAATGAGCATGGTGGGAAATGTGGCTCTGCAAATGTATCAGGGGAACTGAAATAAGAGTTAAATTAAAACTTTCTAGGTTGATAAATATGCTCTGGGTCACAAAGCAGTGATCAGAACAAAAGGCTGGATATACAGAGAGAGTTACTGACTCGCTGATATTTCCCTGCAGACCTTCGTACATAAAATATTGTTTGCCCTCTGTGGCTTCTGGTCCTATTTTTTAAATTTTCTTGTCAATATTTTGGTGCTGCTGCCTTTGACTCAGGAACTGCCTCCATCCTCATAGCAATTTTGGACACAGTTTAATTGAATAGGCACATCAAATCCCCATGTTCAAAACCTGAAACCTGAAAAACAAATATAAAGGAAGACTTATGAAAATCAGGCATATTAGGCACGATTACCAAAAGACAGGATGAATCCTTGTTACTTCAGCTCAGGAAATCCAGTCACACTGGAATTTTCACACCCATGTCTAGTTTTCTAATACCTGTGTGCTTAGTATAAACTAATCATCAATATTTCCTCACTTTAATAAAATGGGACAGCTTCAGGGGAATATTCTACTCTAGATATTATGTATTGTGGTATGATGAATAACTCACTCAAGATGCCTTTTATTTTTCCCTATTGACAACCTCCATGTTCAGGTTAACTTTCAGAGCTCTATGATATCAATATACTTTGAATCTGTAACATCCTGTATATCTGATTTTTAGTCAATTAAAAATACACAGATAAATCCTGCTATTCTACCATCTTCAGTAACAGATTTACAACTTTGGTTCCTTTCTTTATCGCTCTCTGTTATTTTTTTTTATGGTGGCAAATGCCTGGTTTGGAAAAGAAGAAGAATTTAATGCAATCCTAATCCTTGATTTCTCCCAGAACGAATACGTGGAGTTTTGCTGCAATAGATGCTACAACTGACCATTGAGTTAGAATCTTTCTGCTTTATGGATCTAGTGCAAAACTGAATCCAATCTGCTTGATTAGCAAAATCCCAGCAGTTGAAAAGCACAATCACCTGCTCTTGGAGTATTAAAATAAAAAGGATTTTAGCGTCTGGAGGAGCTGAGCTTTCCAGAAGACACCAGGGTATATCTGTTCTTGTGAAAATGGAGGGTAGATAATCTTATACCATGACAATTTCTTCTGTTCCAGTTGATGGGAAAGCCAGAGTGGAAGAAATGGAAGCCTTCACAGGTTTTTTGCCCAGCCTAGTGCTTTACCCCAAAGAATATTTCTTCTGCATCGACAGCTGCACAGCAAAAGCAGCTCCGTCTGTTAAAATATGCAAATGACCAGCACGCATCTTTCCTCCCTCTCCTACTGGGCAGGGAATTCTGAATCTAAATTTATGGTGGAAAAAAATCACAGAAAATCAGAGTGGAGTGAATCTCAAACTGGGAGACTGCAGCGCGTTTGGTTGGATGATGATTTCAGCAGAGGGGAAAAAAAAAAGTGAACAGGGGCAGGCATCCTGGTTCTAGTAAAGAAATGCCTCAGTTTACATTGGCAGAATCACTGGACAGGACAAAAGGCCACTGAATTTGGGGGAAATCAACAATTAAGTCATAACACCGAGAACTCATTGAAAGAAAATTTAATTCAGAGTTATGGATAAGAGTACACTGAAAGAGAACAAACATAAACTGGTGAAATGGTCTAAGCTGAGCAAGAAAATTCAATTTGCCCTGGAGGACAACAGATTTTATTTATTAATTTATTTATTTTTCAAAGAAGAGATTGACATTGACTCCACTCTCTGGTGTGTTTATTCGTTTTACCTTTTGTTGTATTGTTACTGCTAAAGTAAGCAAAGATTTAAGCAGGGGAAGGGTACCTGGTCATGACAGTTCAAAACACCCAGTGCTGGCCTGCCCTTACAGGTACTAACTGTGCTGTCTAACCTCAGCATTTAGTCAAAATAATATTATTCAAAGTCTTAGCTATAAATTTTAATATTTTCTGAAAGAAGTGAAGATTAAAGATTAACACATTACAACTACGAGGAACGTTTGGTCTCTCTCTAATTCAGATTGTTGTGGTACTTAGCATTACAAATTCAGATCTTTATTCCAGGAATAATAAATTAACAAGCTGGAACATGTTAATGATACATCTGACCACTCAGTGTAAAGTTACATCACACTTGACTTCATAAATAAAGAAGTTCATTTTTCCCTGTTCCGTATTGTACCATTCAGAATTGACTCCATTAAATGAATTTGGGTCTTGTTATTATCCTCTTTAGTCATATCTCAGAAATAGCTTCCCAGAGTCATATTTCTTAGGTCTTTTTGCAAAGTTAACCAAAAAAATCCAAGATGTTTTTCTTGAAATCAGGTTATACTCTCTTTATTTTCTGTAGTTGCCTTGTTCCAGTTTCTTCCAGTCCCGCTAAACTCTCCCTTATCATGACTTTTACACCCTAGGTCTCAGCAGGTGAAGGGGGAAATGCCAGAGGATTCTTCCTTTGTTTCCATGGTCATTTAGACACCTTGGTTAGAAGAAATAGAGAGAAAGAGTATATTTTTACAGAAATATTTGGTGTTGTCCTAAAACAGTGATCCTAGGCACATATTGCATCCTGAATATGTCATTCCCTGAGAGAGCTTTCCTCAGTTCCTTAGAATACTGAACACACTCTAGCTCGTTCTCTGTCTTTGGAGCTTTTTTTTTTTTTTTTTTTTTTTTTTTTTTTTTTTTTTTTTTTTTGCATGTGTCAGTAGAGTTCTGGATCAGAACAAGTGTTTTTGATCCCTACAGTAATAAATAAACTAATGCTACTGGTTTGCACTTAATTGGATTTCTATGAATAAAAAGCCATGAAGATAACCTGGCAAAAAGAATATTTAAGTTCTGGTTTCAAGGTCATGCCTTTTCTTTTTTTCCTTACTGAATTTTCTTTCAACTTCAGTCCAGTTATGAAGAATTGGATTTGTGGCCTTGTTTTACTGATGGAAAAGCAATGGCACATAATCTATACAGCTGTGCATGCAGTATCTGGCAGAGGTTCAGACAGTTTTTTACTTGCCAGCAAGCCACATTTTTGGCTGGAAGAACCAAAGTTGTCCCAACTTTATTGGCCCTAATCACACCAACAGTTCTACATTGCAGTGAGTGGTGCCAGAGTTATTTCACTCCCTAGCAATGACTTTGTGGTCTAAATTTGTTGTCCTTAGAAATGATTATGTTCATAATGCTGACAGAAAAAACTTTGCTGACATATAGCGCTTTCTGTCAGCAGATTTCAAGGATCTTTGCAAAAGAGGTCAGGATTTTTATGCCCATTAGGAAATGGGGAAACAGACATAAGCAGGTGGACCGCGCTTACTGAGGTTTTATTTCTTTGTAAAATAAATATTAAAAAAACTATAGAAAAGAACAGCACCCAGTTCCCCAGACTGCATCTGTACAAACAAACAAACCTGTTCCATGGCACAGATTTGAGCTGGGTCCCACGGTCTTCCCACCATTTGTTAGCTGATTCCTCAATAACGCTTTGTCTGGAAGCAGCTACCATTCCATAATGCAGTGTCCCTCCAGTGAAAGGTCCGTGGTCCATTTTATTTGCTGCTACTGATTCATCCCTTAATGTAAATCCATGCCTCTCCTCATGATGATCCCTATTTTCTCTACATAATCAATGGAATTTTTTGCTTGGCTTGAAATAAGCACAAGAATTTTTCCAATTCTCCAATTCATAATATCACAGAATGGTTTGGGTTGGAAGGGACTTGAAAGGTCATCCCTTTCCCACACCCTTGTTTGTCTTTGATAAACATTTGCCTTTGTCAATGCTGACACACATTTTTTTTTTTAACTAATATTTCAATCCAGACCAATGAATTTTAGGGTACGAATAATAAAACAAAAAATAAATAAAATAAAATATAAACTATTGTTCTTGCTCAATGTGGAAAGAAAGAATAAAAGATATAAGACCTACGAGGTGAGATCCCATGAGAATTCAGCTCCCTGTTTTGCTGAGGAAGCAAGAAGCATGTGTGAATAAATCTTCCATGTGGGAAGAAGGCAGTAGGCAGTTTTAGAAATGAAGATGGAATACCTGAAAACAAGAGCTAAATTAACTCCTGACATAGACAAGTGTCCTCTCACCCACAGTGGCCAAACCAAAACTGGGTAAAAATCAACAGGAAAGATAAGTTGCCATCCAAACCTTTCCTGCCACCTTTCCCAATAGCCATATATATTTAGGGATTCTGTTCAGAAATTTTCCAACTGAAGCTTTTTATTTTTCCCCCTCAGCAAAATATTAGAATATGCCAATTTCACAGAAACAAATTTTTTAGTGTGTGAGAAAGTATCATTTTCAAGGATTTTTATATCTCAAGAGCATTCCAAACTGTGAGTTAATTTGCCACTGAAGAATGTGTAAAAAAAATCTCTTTTGGAAACAAAATGCTTTAAAAGGATGAAAACAAACTTTTTTTTTTTTTTTGACCTGATCCAAAATAGTATCTATTTTGTTTTATTTTGTCTAGTAAAAATCTTTGCTGTTTCACTTTCTCATCTTGTACCAGAATTGGGAAAAAAATATGAAAATTTAAAATTACCATAGTTTAAAGGCACTCTTCTGCCAGCTCTGATTTTGAGTTATTCACCTCTGTTTCACTGCCATCAGAGAGAGGATAAAAAAAACCCTTGCAGTCTTAAATGTTCAATATATTTTATATGCATTCAATAAACTTTATACGGAATTAGGAAAGTAAAGACCAATTCCACCTGCTGGGAACAATTCCTCCAGTTTTCCATGGAGGTGTCACTTCATAGACTGGGAACAAAGTCCACTGAAACTGAAGCTCTGCTTGTGCCATCACCAAAATAACCCCTAAATAAGGGAGACAAATAACTCTGAATTGGTCCTTCAAGATGCTGGGGTTTCTAGAGAGACCAACCAACTTCTATGAACATTGAAATTATTTCATTTTCCCCTACAGAACTGTATTGGATGTAAAATTCATTTTCTAAATCTGAAGGATGCCTCCAATTTGTGATTCTTCCAAGCCTTGTTTCTGTAGATAGAAAAGCTGATGATAGTTCCTTGATCTTACCTACAATTGTTATTTTCTGTTCTAAGAAAAGTGTTGTCATAAGAGCTGACCTTTGATAATTGCCCAGTCTCAAGGGCACCAATACAAATACAATTACAAAGATCTTTAATTATATAGATTACAAAGCCTGTAATGCAATCCTAAAATGATAACAGTAAAAGATTTCAAGAGCTCAGTGTTAAACCAAGATTACCAAGTTGCTTGATTAAAGTTAATATATTCAAGTCTACAGAAAAATAACTTTCAAGACATCACTTAAACCCCTGGATGTGTTCAGGGCCAGGTTGGACAGGACTTGGAGATACCTGGTCTAGTGGAAGGTGTCCCTGCCCATGGCAGGGAGTTGAAGGAGAATTTTTATGGTCCTTTTTATGGTCCTTTCCAACCCTAACCATTCATTGATTCTATAATTCTATGATCACACAATTTAGCAGCACTTTTCAGGACTCCATGGACGGCAAATTATTTTCCATACAACGCTTCTATTTTGGTTTTGAGATATTCTGGCTGAATAAAATAAACTGTAAGCACTGTAAGTGGTTTGCCTGGTATAAAAGTTTATATGCTTGAGCTTAAAGATCCAGATGCCAGTAGAAATAAATCCTGGTGTTATCCCTAGCTTTTTATGCTATTTCAAATTTTTGCCAATTTTGTTCATAATTAAAGAATTAAATAAAAGTCATTTTTAGAGGATTTTAAAAATATGACAGTCTCAATAATAGCAAAAGAAGTTTCACTATTTTATACATTAATGAACACAGATTTGTATAAATCAGACACAGATTTGTACCTTAGATCTTCGAACTGACACCTATTCTTACTCCTTATCAAAAACATTTATTTTACATAGCTGTGAAATGTATGTCTAATGTTGAATCATGTAATTTTCACTTTCTGAATCATGTCAAGGTCCAGATTTTTAGGAATACAATACACTGTGTGTGGGTTTTTATTATGATTGTTGATTTAATCTCAATTCTTTGCTATCAATAGGCATTTTGTCATTGAATTCTTTGAGCATCGGATCAACCCCTCAAGGAATGGGAGTGTGTGACGTCCTTTCTGAGGTTAACCCAAACCTTCCATTTCTATGGCCTATTAACCACAGGAGATATAAACAAAAATACAAACCCTTCTCAGAGTTTAAAGAACTGTTTACATAGGGGTGATTTTCCAGAGTCTCAGTTGCAGCTAAATGCACCATGAGATTAAGAAAAGTCTTTTCCCAAGCAATTGCAGTGAAGGTGCTTCATCCAACTGTGACTTAGCAAACTTTGCTGTAGGTTTACACAGTCCGTGGTTTTAAGTATTTCTCAAATACTGCATGGCAATAATTAGCAGCCAGAGGCAAAATAATCATTGCTAGATTCATTTAATGCTAAAGCCAAAACTAATATATTTTATGTTGGTTGAAATGTCAGACCTTATCTGCATTATTGTAAGATCAGATGGAAAAAAAAAGTGCTTTTAAACATGGTTCAGAATAAACTTCCAGTTTGTAAATACATTAATCAGAATGTAAGGTGTGCCTTCTAGTGGATAGAGAGGAACATCTGAAATTTGCACGTTGAGCTAATATATCAGCATCCCTTATCTACGAGGGAAGGCTAATAAATAAATCAGAATTAAAATTAATAAATTGAATCAATGTTGAAATAATTTGGGTAAACATTAATATTTTAGCTCAATTACAGTCATGAACTTTTTTAGCAGAAAGGCTGATAATGCTTCTACTTCTTCACTTTCTAAAGCTTTCTAAAATTTAGGCCATGTTTTTGGATCTAGGGAGTCTTAAATAGTTGTTTGTAACTGCTGTATGAATCTTGAAGTCTCATCCATGCACGAGAAGCTACACAGAAGTGAAAATCTTCCCCCAAGTGGTTCCAAAAATGTGTATGATTAATTTTCCTCCCCATCACACCACAGGAGCAATTTCATAGATTCACAGGATCTTAGAACAATTTGGTTTGGAAGACACCTTAAAAATTAAGTAATTTCATCCCCCTGCCACAGGCAGGGACACTTTCCACCGGAATTTGCCATGTTCTAACTGCCAAGAAGGCCCTCCTCTGAATTATGGTAAAAGGACACTGAAGGATGTCAAACAGCCAACTTCTGCTTGGTCACTTCTGTAGTTGGTAGATTTAGAACATTAGAAGTGGCTGAACAGATCTAATTTGTTTTCTTTAAATTTTGAACAAAAAAAAAAAAAAAAGAGAGCTGTTCATCTCAGACCGTGTATGCCACGTTTCAACAAGGAGTGAATTTTTATGGTCAAATTACAAGCCCCTGAAAATAGGAGTTTATAATGGAAAGCCTGATACAACCGTAACTATGGTATTGCAATTGCATCACTATAAGAAAATTGGTTTAGATAATATACCCTTCTGGAATGACTGCAGTTCTAAATGATCCTGCATCTCCATAAATCTAAGCTAACTCAGTAATTCAAAATTACTAAGATTTAAGTTTAGTACCAATAAGCAATAAACTTATGGCTATTGCTATAATAACCGCTGGTCTGTGCTCCTTTATTTCACAGCAGGTGGTCTTTGGGCTGGTTTGCAGCCGGAATGAAAATACTTCCAACTAATTCAAAACTAATTCCTGAAGTTGAGCAGAGGCACATTTCCAAACTTTCACACAATTCCCTTTCACTAACAAAGAGCTTGGTTGTTTTGAATTTTTTTCTTTTCCCCTTTTCTCTTTAATCAGTGCCTGAGCATATTGTCCCTTTTTACACTGTTTTATACTAATATATTATATGATGACAGCTGACTCACTGTATTTCTGCAAACTGTCAAGGGAAATGCACTGAAGAACATGTAAGTTCCTCTAAATACACTGGGTGTCTTTACATCATTCTGCTCCCCCCACCCCCCTCAGTGCCTCTTATACACCTAAAATTCCAAATGCTAAAATCTCACACCTGAGTCTCCTGTCAGACTGATCAGCTTCATGGAGGCATGACTTTAGTGACTGATTCAGGCCACCAGCAAATGAGAAGAAAATGAGGTTAATAAAACATAATTCCACAATTTAGCAGAATTTGAAATCTCATTTCCTTTGGGCTGCGCACAAAAGACATTGAGGGCCTGGAAGCATATCCAGGGAAGGGAACAGAGCTGGGGAAGGGTCTGGAGCACAATTCTGATGAGGAGCAGCTGAGGGAGCTGAGGGAGGCTCAGCCTGGAGAAAAGAAGGCTCAGGGGGGATCTTCTCACTCTCCACAGCTCCCTGGCAGAAGAGGGCAGCCAGGTAGAGATCAATCTCTTCTCACAAGTAACAAGTACCAGAAAGAGAGGAAAAGACCTCAAGTTGTGACAGAGGAGGTTTATACTGGATCTTAGGAAAAAAATATTCATGGACAGGGTAGTAAACAACGGGAGCAGAGTGCCCAGAGAAGCTGTGGAGTCGCCATTCCTGGAAGTGTTCAAACAATAGGTGGAAATGTCACTTAAAGACATGGTTTAACGGTGAACATGGGGGTGGTCTGGGTGGGCAGTTGGATTTCATGATCTTAAAGGTCTTTTCCAACCTTACTGGTAATGATTATGTGATAGAAGCAACACCCACCCTTTCACAACAGGGTGGGGCATAGAATCACAGAATCACAGAAGGTTTTTGGGTTGGAAGGGACAGTAAAGCTCATCTTGTTCCCACACCCTACCATAAGCTGGGACACCTTCCTCTAAACCAGGTTGCACAGAGCCACATCCAGGGCTTTGAACACTTCCAGGGCTGGGCATCCTCTTGCTGGGATGCAGCAAAAAACTTTTGATGAATTGGCTCAGCTATTTAATCCTTCAAGATGCAATATTAAAAAAAAAAAAAAATTGGAAACTAGCTCTTCCATTCATCAAACTCACGTTTGCTTCTTTTAAGTGCTCCTCGCTCTGCAGCCACAAGACAATCCCCCAGGAAGCAAAATGTGAATCAGAGGTCTTGCCAAAAAATAAAAATCGGGTTTTATTTGCTGCCAACATTGCATGGGACTCTGTGAAGTACACCTAACAAAATCCTGTTACCTGTGTCCCATCAGGCTGAGGAAGATGATCCTGCCCCTCTGCTCAGCCCTGCTTGAGGCACATCTGGAGTGCCGTGTCCAGGTCTGGGCTCCTCAGGACAGGAGAGACAGGGAGCTCCTGGAGCGCGTCCAGTGCAGAGTGACAAAGATGATGGAGGGACTGGAGCTTCTCCTTGGTGAGGAAAGGCTGAGGGAGCTGGGGCTGTTCAGCCTCAGAGGAGATGCTGAGAGGGGCCCTCGGCCCTGGGTGTCCCTGGCTGCAGGGAGGGCTCAGGGCAGGGCCCAGGCTCTGCTCCGGGGGCCCAGCAATGGCACCAGAGGAACGGGCAGGGACTGATCCCAGAGAGTTCCACTGGACATGAGGCAGAACTTCTGTCCTGGGCAGTGACTGAGCCCTGAACAGACTGCTCAGAGAGGTGTGAAGTCTCCCTCACTGGGGATATTCCAGAACTGTCTGGACACAATCCTGTGCCCTGTGCTCTGGGTAATTCTGCTTGAGAGGGTGGTTAGACCAGATGAGCCACTGTGGTCCCTTCCAACCTGAACTGTTCCGTGCTGGGATGAGCCATCAACTGACTTCTGCCAGAATTCTGTCTCTCAGACAGTCTATCTAGAAACCTTACAGGATCATTAATATTTCATAGAATCATAGATTTATAGAATGTGCTGGGTTGAAAGGGACCCACAAGGATCGTTGATTCCCACTCCTGGCCTTGCACAGGACACTCCAAACCCCACCCTGTGCCTGAGAGCATTGTAGAAATGCTTCTTGACCTCTCTCAGCCTTGGAGCTGTGACCACTTCCCTGGGGAGCCTATTCCAGTGCCCAACCATCCCTTGGGTGAAGAATTTCTTCCTATATTGAACTTAAACCTCCCCTCACACAACTTTCAAGCTACCTTCCACTCATCCTGGTCACCCATTATTTTGTTCTGTGTTTTCTGGAGGCAAGGAAAGAGCTGCAGGAGTTTGACTCCGGTTTACAATCTATCACCCGTCACACACATGTCAACATGAGGGAGGGTGGGAGTTGGGATGTTCTGGCAACAGCATTGTGCTGTGTAAATGGAAGTGATCATGGAGTTACTTTTTTTGGGTTTTTTCAGCTGACCTTTCTAAAAGAAGCTTGCATGGGAAGTTATGCCAATCAAATGGATAGCTGGGAACGCTCCAGGTACCAATTTTCTGAAGAGAATTTTCAAAGATATAGAATTTTCTTGTTTGTTACAGAATAAGGCTTAATCCCATATTCAGAAGTCAAAATATAAGGCCACTTTTGGACGCCCTCAAACCCTCTGAAGGCTTGCTCTGAACCTCAACCCTACATGTGAGTAAACCTTTTGAGTCAACCACCATGGAAAGAGTTGACGAGATAAGAGTTATCATGGAATCATGGAATCATAGAATCACAGAATGGTTTGGGTTGGAAGGGACCTTAAGAATCTTGTTCCATCCCCCTGCCATGGGCAGGAACACCTTCCACTATCCCAGGTTGCTCCAAGCCCCATCCAACCTGCCCTTGAACACTTCCAGGCATGGGGCAGCCACAGATTCTATCGGCAGTCTGTCATCTGCCAGGCTCTCACCACCCTCACAGGGAAGAATTTCATCTTAATATCTATCCAAACCTGCCCTCTTTCACCTCAAAGCTATTTCCTCTTGTCCTGTCTCTCCATGCCCTTGCAAAAAGTCTCTCTCCAGGTCTCATGGAGCCTTTTTAGGCACTGGAAGTGGCTTTAAGTTCTTTTTGGAGCCTTCTCTTCTCTAGGCTGAGCAACCCCAATTCTCTCAGCCTCTCCCCAGAGCAGAGACAACCCTTTGTTCACGTGGGTGGCCTCCTCTGGACTCGTTCCAACAAGTGGGCATCCTTGTTGTGAGCAGGCCCTAGAGCTGGATGCAGCCTTCCAGGTGCAGTTTCACAAGACCAGAGCAGAGGGGAAGAACTGTTGGTTTTTAAACAGAAAACCATATAAAACAGCTCATTCTCTATATCTGTGAAGCCCTCCCTTGTTGATGAACCACAGTAAGACTTTATCCTTCTCTCAGAGCCTTCTTTCCCCTCCTCTAGAAGGATGAAAATCTGGGAAGGAGGAGTTTAAATAGAGAAAACACTACATAATTTAGAAGACAAGTACAAAAACAGAAGTAGGACATTTGTGTAGAAATGGATATAAGAGTCTCCATGAGAGCCAAGGTGAATGGCAGAGAAAGCCCTGGGCTGGTGAATCATCTTTCCATTCTCAATAACGAAGACATTTGCAAAGCCCAACTGTCAGTGCCTGGATGGTGAGCAAAAGAGTCTGAATTCATCAAATAGAAGGACAAATTCTCTACCAATGGAAAACCACCATGCTGTTGACTTCAAGTCAAACTGTGCCAACTTGTGAATTTATCCCAAACTGGTAGCCCAGTTCTCTTTGGTAATGACCTTGAATAGATTCAGATTGGTGTGAAATAGATGGGAAATGGTCTGTAGCCTGTTATCAATGCATTTCCCTACTCCCAGCCTTTAATCCCATGAGAGTAGCAGAAGCGAAAAGGTTTCAAACTTCTTATGAAAATATTTTTCCACCATGCCTGTTCCGTAGCCCTGTCTGTTCTCCTTTCTCTCTGCATAAGCAGTTTTAGACTTTATTTAAGTGTCGCATTTCCAAGCGTTCACGACTCTGCACAAAGCTCGTCACACCATCACTCATGCCTTATTTCACGGGTTGAGCTGGTAATTAGCATATTTCACAATTAGCCAGTGTATTTGCTTTGCTAATTTCATTCCATGATGAAGGTGCTAACTTGGCGTGAAGCTGTAATGTACTGGTTGATTTATTAAGCTTCCTGTGATGGATGAAAATCACATGCTGTGCCTTTACTGTCGGGAAAAGTTAACAACATCCATTTGTAAGAGATGGTATTTGAAAAGTGATGTTGGTGTGATTGAATGTGTGAATCTGTAATGAAGCCAAGTCAGATAGCTCCTTCCCCATAAAATAGTATTCAACTTCTATGGTGGCTCCTTTTTGAAACTGGGCTTTTCTGCCCAGATTCCTCCCCTGAACTACGCAAGTACCAAATACTCAGCAGGTATTTAGCATTCAGGTTTGTTTCCAGCTCCTGTTTTCCAACAGCTGCAGAGGAGTCAAGAGCCTAAACCCTCTAAGAGTCAGAATTTTACACTGAGTGCTGACAGGACAAAGCATTTGCTGTTCTTTTCTTATCAAAGCTGCACATAAAATGAATAATTGACCAATCAGCCAATTTATCTGTCAGACCACAGGCTTTCAAGGCAGCTTTTTGAGGGACAACTCTCTGGTCCAGGGCTTTGGTTGTGAAACCTGGTGCAGTTATGTCTGCATACTCTTCACCTTTCCAAAAAAAAATTTTATTTTGTAGTTTTAACAATAATATTACATTAATTTTGGTGAGTCAATTCTTTGTTCCCAGAGCCCATGGGTAGACAACATGGGAGAGGGCTGGCATAGGAAAACTGCATTTTTATGACCAGTGTGTGATGTGATGTAGGAATACACGTGATGCTGGGCAGTGATAATGGGAGGAGCAGTTGAAGGGGGGTTTTTTTCTGCTAATTCTGCATTTTGCTTTTTTAGGATTCAAAGGATCTTTTCTACTTCAACCTACACAGCTAGCCAATCTGTCTGTAATAAAATTTTTTGTCCATCCTTTAAATATTTCTGATTTTATCATATTTCAGAAAGGACCCCTATCCACCTAAAGTGATGTTTCTTGTAGAAGGATCCCACCTCCCTTCACACTATTCTGTGGCTTGTGATTGGGCTATATTAAGTCAATTGTCCTTTATATTTTCCAATATTTTCCTTGATTTTAACACCCCTAAAGATGATGTGTTGTCTGAAGAAATGTTTTTGAGAGGGCACTTTGAAACTTCAAGTGTCTGTACATCCAGACCAAACAGATTAAGTTCAAACTCTCTCTAAAGCCATCACATTTTATCTTATATCTGCATTTTCTCTGTGCATCAGATATGAACTATTGACAAATCAGCATTAACCTGTCTTGTCAGCAGAGTTTAGGGTTTCAAAGGCATAAGAAATCAGATTGTTTTGTATCAGAATTTGCATTTCACTACAGTGGGAAAGCAGAATGAAAAAGGAAAGAAAGTGTTGCTAAGGCAAAGATCACAAGAATTAAGCTACCCCAGAATGAGGATTAATTCGATTTAAGTATTAAGTAAAGTTCTGCAGATGAAGTCAGCATGGACCAATGATCTGATCTTGCTCTGATTTTTCTGCCTCTCCATTTTCTCTGTGCTGGGTTCTTCTTTGCTTTGTAAAGCTACCCACATGTGATGCTGTAACTATACTAATAAACCCAAAAACTTGGATTGGGGAAAAATTCAAGCAAAAGCTAAGGATGTGTGTTCCTCCCCAGACAAGCATGTGCTTAACTGCTGTCACCTTCAGCAGCTTAAAGACAAATACAGATTCAGAGCAGGTTGTTTTCCTGAATAATATGTTTGCTTCTTGTACTCACTCCTGAATTATATTAGCAGGTCTGGGATCTGGGGTTCTGCTCTCTGCACAGCTGAAAGCAGTTCAGCTGGGACAGGCCCAGTCTTTCCCAGTGAAAAGCCAGGGAATTATATTGTACTGGGAATGTTACTGTCCATACTGATTCTGGAATGCCCTTCCACCAAAAGGCTTTCCCGTGTCCCTTGCTCCCCCTTCCTCCTCTCTCATCACCCCATCCTTACACCTTCAGCCTCCTTTTATTCCCTGGCTCAAGCTGATCCTGTAACTCAGCAGAAGGCAGGAGCTGCTGTTTCACACAAATGTCGCCTCGGTTCACACTTCCAGCTGGGCTTAGAGACCACAGTCATTAATTACTGTTACTCATGTTGTTGTTTATGCTCCAAGACCTGCTTTTTCACCTCAAAAAGAGTTACAAGAAGCTTAAGAAATGCCATTTGGCTAAGCTTATATCACCAAGGAGTGTGTATATCTCAGTATATTGAAGGTACCTTGACTGCTTTTTTGCCTGATTTTTGGACTTCTGCTTAGATTTAGCCGGCCAAAAACCTAACCCACAGACCAAATATGGAATATCACAGAGAAAGAAGGAAACAATTTTTTCTAGGTTAGGGAGTTTAAAATGAAACCTGTTAAAAATGTATAAGCAGTAGTTGTTTCATTAACTTAATCTGTCAAAGTGTTAACAATGTGCTGTTGCAATTATATAACGGTCATACAGAGAGAAATATTTTATTTAAATATTTTTAGATTTAAGACAAGTCTAAATATTTTTTGGTAATTACCAGTCGAGCAAGATATATTCCTCCTTCATTTTTTATGAAAAATAAGGACTGTTTATGCTCTTAATCTCTGTCATTTATTGCAAGCAATTTCGTTACCAAAATTTCAGATTCCATCTCCATAAAGGAACTGACCTACCACTGGCAAGAATGCAAGTTCATGGATTTTCATGCCTGAGGGGGATAACTACCCTTGTTAATTCATCTTAGTCTAGTAGCTGGACATGGATTACAGAAAATAAGTAGGTTTTGGAGTAGAAGTTCCCTGGACTGGTGAGACCAATAATTTCCATGAGATTTTGACATCTCTTGATGAAGAAATGAAGCCCAAGCCATTGAAATGAGTGTGTACAAAGTGCTCTGTGTGATCAGGTGAGAAATGTGCTGGAGATCTTACTGAGACTGGAAATGACTGGGAAGAAAACTGGAATTACCCCATGGCCCATTATTTGTTTAGAAGTACTTCACAACTTCTGTCAGCATTCCAGCACCAAGCAGTCATTTCGTGCTTCTCCTGCACAACACAGAGTACTTGAAGATGCATCAGAGAACAGGGGGTGGCATTTCTGAGACCTCACAAGTTTATTAATGATCCCAATTTTAAGTTTCTTAATGATCTCAGCATCTGAAGCTGACCATTGACCTCTCCAGTCAGCAGGAAGCAAGGCTGGTAATAAAAGGTGATGATAACGATAGGGGCAATGCAGGATACAATACATAGGGAAGTGGATAAAGGCAGGGAGATAGATCAGTTATGTGGACAGGGGTGCCTGCTTGACTGAAAAGTGAAATTTTAATGCATGTGCCTTCTAGTTTGACAAAGTGCATAAACTCAGGTGGTGAAGGCCTGGCCTTTGGTTCCTGCCCTTCTTCTCCATCATTAATCTACTTCCCAAGTGTTTGGTTCCATCATTCTGGTATTAATCTCTAGGTGCCTTAGGACTGCATCATTTTAGATGCAGGGATAGGGTGGGAAATCCTACGCAATAGAAGTGAGACACGATGGCAGGACAGGCACAGTGATATAGCAATAAGACAAGGGGGGGATGGCTTTAAGCTGAAGAAGGAGAGATTTATATTAGATATTAGGAAGAGATTCTTCCCTTTGAGGATGGTGAGGGCCTGTCACAGGTTGCCAAGAGAAGCTGTGGCTGCCTCACCTCTGAAGGGCTCAAGGCCTGGTTGGATGGGGCTTGGAGCAACCTGGGATAGTGGAAGGTGCTCCTGCCCATGGCAGGGGGGTTGGAACTGGATGAATGACGTTATTTAAGGTCCCTTCCAACCCAAACCATTCTATATGTGTTTCTAGAGAGTGAGTCTCCTGTAAGAAAGGTAAATCCATATGTCTGTTGGGGTAGAAGTAAAGGAGTTCGGTCATTCAGTCTGCCAGCTGGGGAAAGGTGCAGACCAAAGCTGAGTGCTGTGTCTGAAGATGTCTTGCCACAAAAAAATAACATATCCTGTTCTGAAGCCCAATGTGAAGATTGGCCATTATGATCTTGGAAGCAATTTTGACCTGAATTATTTTGATTTTAGGTTTTATGATCCTATGACTGACTGAAATCTTGGGGGATGGGAGGAGGAGGGGTAGGGCAGTGTTGAGTGGGCAGAAAAGAGCAGAACAATTCCTCTGGCTTGAAAGGCTCCTTTACTCTCTGCAGTATCTAAGTTCTGTCTGAAGGCTGTACTGGCAGTTTCTGGGAGAAAAGCATGAAATTGTCACCATCCTGTTTGTAAGGAGTCAAAGGAGTGGCGTGGGGGACAGCAAGGTGTGGAACCTGCAGTGAAGCAGGATTTGCTCTTCTGCGCACCCTGCAAGCTTGTCTTTCATGAAGAAAGCATCTTTCAGCAGCTTCCATGGAGAGAAACACCAGAGGAAGGTGCTGAAACTTCTGCTGTCTGTGACTTCAGTTTAACGATTTCAAATTGCATGAGGTCCAATAAGGAGAAATGCCAGGTTCTGCATTTGGGTCACAACAAGCCCTGCAGCACTACAGGCTAGGCCAGTGTCTGGAAAGCTGGAAAAAGACCTGGAGGTGCTGGTCAGCAGTGGCTGAATACAAGCCAGGTGTGCCCTGGTGTCTGAGAATGCCAATGGCACCTGGTCTGTATCGGCAATAGTGTGGCAGCAGGACAGGGCAGTGACCATCACCTGTGCTGGGCACTGCTGAGGCCACACCTCAAATCCTGGGTCCAGTTCTGTGCCCCCTATGACAAGAAAGGCACTGAGGGGATGGAACGTGTCCAGAGAAGGGAACGGAGCTGGGGAAGGGTCTGGAGCACCAGTCTGGTGAGGAGCAGCTGAGGGAGCTGGAGGGGCTCAGCCCGGAGAGAAGGAGGCTCAGGGGGGACCTTCTGGCTCTGCACAACTCCCTGACAGGAGGGGGCAGTGGGGGTCGGTCTCTTGTCTCTTCTCCCAAAGACCAAGCAGTAAGGCAAGAGCAAATGACCTCAACTTGTGCCGGGGATATTTAGACTGGATTTTGGGAACAATTTCTTCACTGAAAGGGTGGTTCAGCACCGGAACAGGCTGCCAAGGGAAGTGTTGGAATCGCCATTCCTGGAAGTGTTTACTGGACATGTAGATTTGGCAGTCGATGATCTTAATGGTCTTTTCAAACTTGGGGATTTTATAATTCCAAACAAACCAGAATTGTTCCGTTCCCCGTAAACTCCCCCGACGCCACTAGATGGTGCTTTTAGCCACTGCTGAAACCTGCAGCGCTCGCAGACACGGGTTTTATCCTCACACAGGAACTCCAGAACTTGGGGAACAGGGATTTTTACTGATCAGAAAACTTATCCTGCGTGAGGAGAGACAGGCAGAAATGCAGATATATCCATAAGAAAAAAAAATTTTAAAAAAATCCGTGTACTGGATTCTTTTAGCAATATTGGTACACGTGCGATCCCCAAGCAAAAGGCGCTCCCCGGGTACCCTGACAGCTGCTGACAGCGAGGGACAATCTGGTCTGTCACAGCAGCGCCTTTTGGCGGTGGCACTGGCCAGGCTCCATCGGGGCTGCCCAGGCTGCGAGGCTGGGATCAGCCTGGGAAGGCTGCACGTACGCAGATTGCTCTGGAAGCGCCGCTCCTCGTGTTTTTCCAGACTCCCAGACCATCTGGTTCCCGGCTCGGACAGCAGCCAGCGGGATGCAGGGGCTTGGGCAGCCTGGAGAGAGAGCTGGGGACCCGGAATGCCACGGAACCACCGGCCCCACGTACCCCAAGCACCACTGCCATCCCTGGGGATGCATTAGGAAAAGTCTCCAGGGCTTCTGTTCATTTGATAGGAGGCAAGGAATACGTAAAAGCATCACTGATTTCTCCTCAACTCTTACTTTTTCTCTTAGATTGTGTCCTGGCCTGACTGATGCTGCTTCTCTTCAGTCTTACTTGGCTAGACAGAAGATAAAATTGCAAAGTTTGAATCAGGAGGCTGGTGTTTCCTACAGTGTGAGTACATCAGTTTTTATTTCCATGGGCAGCTCCACATCTGAAGAAAATGTGGTTCCTTCCTTGAGAGCCATCATGCTGCAGAGAAGTCCAGACTGGTCCCACACTAGGAAAACTTTAATGAATCTGATTTTTTCACTGACGCCTATCATAGAATGGGGGAAGCTGATACTACAGCCAGGATGGCTGGAATTGTCACCTTAATCTGCTTAGTGTCTCCTGGAGAGAACAAGGAGCTTTTGGTGTAACAGGATGGGGCTGCATTGACTACACTGATGTAAGAACAGCTGCTAAAGGCTTCATCCTTCTCAGCTGACCCTGTGTAGTATCAGATGACCTCTGCTAAACCCAGCTAGCTTCTGTTAAATGGTACACAGCATTGCACAGAGAAGTTGTGTCTTCCCCATCCCTGGAAGTGTTCAAGGACAGGCTGGATGGGGCTTGGAGCAACCTGGGATAGTGGAAGATGTCCCTGCTCATGGCAGGTGGTTTGGAAATAGAAGATCCTTAATGTGCCTTCCAACCCAACCCACTCTCAGTTTGTGTGATTTTGAGATTCTGTAATTCCATGATGGTGCACATAGGCTAAATAAGTTATTATATTTTGAAGATAATTCTCATTTCCTGTGTCAGGGGTAAATACTAAAAACCCTTGATGTGCAGAACAGTACCCCAGTGTCTTTTTTATTTCAAACACAGGAAAGAACTCCTTTTATTGAAGCAGTTCAGTTCTTGAGGTGATACTTTACTCTATTTCGTGTCACTTTTCTCCTTTCATTACATCTTCCCAGACAAATTATGGAGGAAAATAACATTTATAGAAGAAGGTCACAAACAATCAGAAAGTACTGCTGTTTTACAGGTGTCCTGAGCACAGTCCCAACAAATTAGGACTTTACTGTTGACTTTGGAATTTCATAGATTTATAAAGGGATGGTTACAATTTCTAATACCTTTGGTGCAATACAGCAATATCCTAATATCAATATACCACTGTATTATCCTAAACCCCCCTGAAGTTGCATGAGAACAGATATTCCATACAGACAACCAGTCTTGATTTAAAGGCACCAAGATGAACTCTTAGGGATTTTCATCCTTCTGTGTTAAATACATGTGCAGTACTCTGCTGTGATTTGTTTGGCTTTGTCTTACACCCTTTATTCATTGTTATTCCCTCCTCAGCTGAAGAGAAAATAAATTCCATGAAGGAACATGGAACATTCATTTATTATTTATTTATTTTACATCTGGGTTATAGACCTCACAACATATTCAAGCCGATTTGCTAGGACAGCAACAAAGGAAGCCTGAAGGAGATGGATATTTTCTCATGTTAGACTTTTCCACAACAGAAAAAACATTTACATGGTAAAGACAAAGCTACCATTTACATTCCAAATTCAAATAACAGTAATAATATTTTCTGGCTCCAGATTTATGTTTCCATCTGGCTGAAGTGACTTGGCAACCAAAAGCATAAGCTTTGTTTCAATTCTTGGTATCAACAAGTACCCTTAAGGCATATTAGGGAGGTATGACAAAAATCTAGTGAATGCCAAAAGCAGTGAAGCTTAGTTATTGGCTTGCCAGCACGAGAGAAATATAATCTGCATTTTGTAAGTATGAATATAGAACAAGCCCTGGCATTGCAAGCCGCTGTCAGTCAGGAGGAACTTCCTATTTCTTTTCAGAATATATTTTATTTTATGCCAATTTATTTTTGCAGTGTGATTTACTGAACAGAGGATTAAGCACAATGGTGTGGCATAAAACAACGTATGTGTAGGCTTTGAATACAGATTTTCTTATTCCACACCACTGCACTTTGCCCAGCATTCCCAGAGTAATGGATAACTAAGAATGAGCTAATCTCAGAGCTTTCTTGGGCATTAATTTTGTTATCCTAAAAGTGACTTAAGAGAATTTAAAAGCCTCCTGTAATTACAAGACCTTCATCCAGCGTGTCTGTGTATCAGAGGCCTTGGCCTCGGGGACAGAAAAGAGTCTTCATTGATACCTTCGGCAGAATTTGAATCAAAATGTGATTCAAATAAGAAATGGAAACCAATAAGTAATTTCAAATAAGAAATTACTGTGAAGTGGACAATAATGAATAGGGCATTGTGTTCTGGGATGACCCTGCTTGAGCAGGGAGGCTGGATCAGATGACCCCATCAGTGGTCACCATTCTGTGATTTTGTGATTCCTCACTGGATCTTCTCCCTTTGTTTGGGTGTGCTGTTATTTAAGCTGTTCAGTTCAAATCTGTTTCCACAGCAGTCTACACCAATTTTTCAGTATTAAATAGCTGTGTCCTGGTTTCCAGTGGCTGTGGAAGCAGGCAAGAAGGTGAACCGAGGCTGGAAGACATCAGTGGGTAGATGGAATTTGAAATATGGTTGTTGCAACAAATCTTCTGAGACCTTTTTAAGAGAAGCCCATCAGCTGTCTGATCTGTCATTCCGTGGCTCCTGAGCAGTGCTGGATGAAGATATCACATAATCAGCCATGGAGTTGTGCTGGGTGAACACGGCTGGTTTATCTGGCTCTTGTGAAAGCAAATGAACCAGTGGAAGCTGCTGAGACTACCACTGCCGAATTGTTCAGGAATCTGGCTACAAATCTGTGCCCTGATCCCACGATGTGAAGCTGGACACATTAATGTTTTGGTATGTGACCTACTGGGCCTTAGAGCTTGGCCTCCTCCGTGTAAAAGAGTCAGACATGAAATAGTTAGAGATGTCGATTTTTTTTTTTTTTTTTTTGTTTTTTTGGTTTTTTTTGGGTTTTTTTTTAACTTTCTGTGAGTTACAGGACTGATCTGTAGAAGGCCTCCCTTGTCTCCTGTTATTGAACATAAGTTTTCCATGTCTTTCAGCTGAAGGCACAATGGGAAAAGCCTAACACAACCATCTTTCCCCTTTGCCCAAATTTTTATTGTTGTCAAGATTCACTTCAGAGGACAGTGATGGGGCTGAACTCACCTATTGCACCAGGTCAGACCCAAAGCCTGGAGCAATGTTTGCAGTCATTTCCAGGCTGTGGCCCTGAATGAAATGAAAGTTTTTTGGGTAATTATTTTCTTACTATGCAATTTATCAAACCCCAGTGAACAACAGCCAGACTGCAGTATGTTTTCAAGTCCATCAGGCCCAAGCAGGTTTTCAGCCTCCTGAACTGCTTGGAGGTAGGGATTATTCAGAAAAAAACAGAATTTGAGAATTTGTCTGAGACAAATATCTCTTTCTGCTGCCTTACTGTAGAGCAAGTGTCTGGAGACATTTCTATGTCCCTCTCAGCATTGCCATTGTCTTTGCCATGCCTTCTCCTGCCCTGAGCCCAGTTTCCCAGGGCTGTTCCAGTCTTTGCCTACAACCCTTCTCCCCATTCCATTGTTCTAAGGCAGGACCAGACAGATCCTTTCCCAGTCTTCCCTGGAGTGATGGAAACCCAAGAGTCCCAGGGAGTCAATCCTGGCCAATTACCTCCCAGACTATGCCACAAGAAGTGTGGCCTGAGGCTCAAAGGAGGGGATGCTCCCCCTCTACTCCCACTCTTGTGAGACCCACACCTGGAGTACTGCACCCCGACCTGGGTTCCCTGGTATGGGAAAGAAAGGGACGTGTTGGAGTGGGTCCAGAGGTCCTTTTCCAATAAGAAAGGCAGAAAGAGTCATTTCATCAGGGCCTGTAGTGACAGAACAAGGAGCAGTGGACAAGGAGTGATACTTTTAAACTGAAAGAGGAAAGCATTAGATTGAATATGAAAAAGACATTTCTAAAAATGAGGGTCTTGAGGCCTTGGCACAGGTTGCCCAGCTGTGGCTGCCCCTGGATCCCTGGAAGTGTTCAAGGCCAGGCTGGACGGGGCTTGGAGCAACCTGGTCAAGTAGAAGGTGTCCCTGCCCATGGCACAGGGGTTGGAACATGATGGACTTTAAGATCCCTTCCAGTCTAATTGTACTATGATTCTACATTCTTATAAAGGAATGTTTGAGATAAAAGGTGCTTTTTGGGGAAAAGGAGGCTGCCAGTCTCCTGAGTGTTCTATGGTCCCTCTGCAACATCACAGTGTGATCAGCTGTCAAGGGAAAGTTAAGGAAAGGAAGGGGGAAAAGCAGTTTTCTTCATGAAATAACTTCCTGAAATCATTCACTGCTCTTCAAATCTTCATCGTAACTTCTTAGTCTCACCCCTGAGCCCCCCTCCAGATACCTGAAACTTCCTGCAAACCCACAGCTTCATTCAGAACCCCACTGATTCTTCTTGTCACCCATCCTCACATCGATCTCCATAAAAACCTTCACACTTCTGTCACAGCCACAAAATGTGATTTTTTGCCTAAGATATGTCAAATCAGCTGCGCACAAAGCATAAGATAAAGATTTAAGATGCCACAACAGCCTTAGAGAAATCACTAACTGTTGCAAACGTGGGATTTCAAGTGAGTACAAGTACTCCTGAACATCTGTATTTGTATGTGTGCAAGCACAGTGGGGTGCATCATACAGCCTATGTGGTAGAGACTGAGTGCTCCAAGACTTGTCTTACCTTTCTAATTAAGTATAGAGTAGTAAAAGAATTAACTTACTATGGTTTCTACACCTGTTTGACTTTTTATGTTAAAAACCAGATCAATGCATGTGGGTTCATTGGAAAAGGGACTGGTCTCAGTTGGGAAGAAAATGTGGTTGGTAAAATCAGAGTTTTTTCATTCCCTTTATTTTCAGTATTCCAGATGTATTTTCTGCAGCTGGATGGAGAAATACAGAAAACAAAATAAGATGTGCTCCAGGAAATATTTATTTTGCAGTAATACTACAGCCAGTCTACAGTAGCTCCTTTCTGAACACTGACAGAACTAAAACTGAGAGAAAATTTAAATTGATGTACATAAACTTTATTAACCATACAGTTAGGATGAGATTAATTCCAACCAGGAGCTCTCTCCCCAACTGTAAAAAGAGTCTAGATAAAGAACTTAAGAGCTATACAGTCCATGTCTGAAGTAGAGGAAATGGATCCTGCCTTAAGTGGCTCTCCAGATATTCAATTCTCAGCCTCTGTACCAGGAATACATGCTTAAAACCATGCTCAAAAAAATATGAGTTGAAATTTAGCCATATTATAGATATGCCAAAATGAGAGAAAAATGGGAGAGGGGAAGAAATATCCCCAAAGTCATGGAATATGAGGATTCTTATTGACTATTTTATCTTAAATTTAATCATGATTGAACTGCTAACATTCAGTTTTTATTAAGATAAAACTTATTGCTTCCTTTTTTTTAGAGGCTCAGGTGTTCTAGAAGAATTTTACATGAAGAACCATTCATCCAGACTTCATTGTGCTGAAGAAATATTTGAGTTAATTCTAGTCTGTCTCTTGTTGTCCTTGTTCCTCTGTATAGATATATATATTTATGTATGTATACACAGCAGTTTTTTTGCTATATAGAGCAATATAGGTACAGAGTGTAATATGGCTACATGGAGGTAAAAGTTAAAATGACATTAAAATAAAGCAACTCTTCCAGAAAGGTCATTACAGATTAACCAACCTTTGCAATTAAATGGGAAGCCCTGGTCAGTGATCCATATTTCCCTCTCTTTCCTAACACCCACCCACTCTGCTGACCACCTTGCTGATGTTAAATTATCCATCCCCACTGCAATGCTGAATCCCTTTCACTGGAGTTGGGCACTGAGCAAGCGACCAAGGCACGGGTTTCTCAAGGGACATGGGGATAAAAATGAAATAAGGAGTCAAAAGCAGAAGTTGGTTGTGCTGGGGCTGAAAACATCAAACATTTGACCTTTCATTTAGGAATGTTGGGGTTTGAAAGTTTTCCTTTTCTGTTCTTTTCTTTTCTCTTGAGGAATTTTTTCCCCATGTGTGTGTTGCTGGGGAACAAATAGCTGGGTACATAAGAGAACAAACGGGAAGGCCAAGGAGGCCGCACTCTGGCACCTGGGGATGGGGGCACAGCTCGGCAGGCCGGGGCACTCAGCGTTTGGCTCAAGGAGAAAGAGACTGCTGCCTGCCGTGGTGGTGAGGAGAAGGCAAAGCTGAGCCTCTGCTCTTCTGGCTGTCTTCCCTCTGAGGGAGAAGCCCCGGGATTCCCAAGGCTGCTCTTTCCTGCCCTGCTGGGAGCGGGGCTGTGGCCGCCCTGCCCCTGCTGCTGCCCTGAGCCTGTGCTGCTCTGCAGCCCCGCGCACCCAGCCTGCCGAGCCCTCCCGGGATTCCTGCTGCGGCTCCGGACTCGTCTGCCACCCAGGATTTGTGCTCGTCCCTGCTGTTCCAGCCTGCTGCTCTCGAGGGTTCTGCCGGGCACCGGGACCAGCTGCCCAGTGGGGTTTGTGAGGCCTTTGTTCCGTCCCCTCCCGGGACCCCGAGCCGCCATTGCCGCGTGAGGGCCGAGCTCGCTGCGGAGCGCCCCCTGCCGGCGCGGGGGAACCATCGCACCCGCCCTGCTCGCCGGTGCACAGTGGGTGGGGTTCTGTTTGCTGGTACTGCCACAGTTACTGCTGCCTGCTCGTGTTCTTTTATATATATATATTAGTAAAGAACTGTTATTCCTAGTCCTCACATCTTTGCCTGAAAGCCCCTTCATTTCAAATTTATAATAATTCGGAGGGAAGAGGGATTGCATTTTCCATTTCAGGAGAGGCTCCTGCCTTCCTTGACCAACACCTGTCTTTCAAACCAAGACAAGGAAGAAGAGAAACGCAGCCCTTTCCCTGCACAGTTTTTAAAATGTATTTTAGTCACTGAAGTGCCACGGGAAAGTGGAACATTGCCAGCTGCAGCAGGAGCTTCTCTTGCTGATATTTATTACATTAATTACACTTTATTACATTAAAATAGCACCCAGGATTCCCTGTGGAGTTCAGTCTCTGTGTTACACATAAAGCACGTTCAGAAAAGGATGATGAGGTCTGCTTTCTGAAGTGACAGGGCAAGGGAATGTCATATTTAGGAGTCAATCCGGAACCAAGTCAGGAATTCCAGCACTAACTTTTCTGTGATTCTATGAAAGGACACTTATGTGCTTATTTGTGAAAATGTAAGGTGTACCAACCTCTGGGGAGTTTGATTGCTGCAAAACAGAGACAGCTACAGCTCTGGAATGGCATTAGAGCTAACTACAGGAGTTGGAAAACAGCATTTTTGAAATATAACCCCTAGTTCTTTGTAAGTTCCATTTTATATTCGAAAATTATTTTCACGGTTAAACAAAGTGTGTGCCAACACCCACTGGCTTTGTTTAAAACACAGACAGGACTTTGTTACCTGTGGACCAATAAATTAAAATGGACCAATCCATTAATTATAGAAGGGAAGAGAATTGTAGAGTCATTAAGGCTGGGAAAGACCTTCAAGATCATCAAGTCCCACTGTTGACTGAGTATTACCATGAACCATATCACATCTGCTCATTTTCTGAACACTCCCAGGAATGGTGGCTCCACCACTTTCCTGGGCAGCCTGTTCCAATCACTAGCCACTCTTTCAGCAAAGGAATTCCTAATGTAAAGGAATCATATAAGAGCCTGAAGCTGGAATGTTTTATCAAAGAAGTTTTTTTAGGTGATTAAGCAAGGACAGACTGCGTTTTCCTTGCACTGACTTTGTAGAAACAAGTTGGTACTTAAAAATAGACACAATTTATATTTTCCTGTCTCAAAGCCATTGACTGGTCAAAGTTGAAAGCATGCTCAGCACTGATTTCAGCTAAAATCAATGACCAGGATAACAATACTTTTGGCATTTCTTTTATTTCCTTGTAGATTTTAACACAATTATCCGGGTAGTAAAAGCTGTTCGTCTTGAACACAGAATAATAGGATGGTTTGGGTAGGAAAGGAACCTTTAAAAGTCATCTAGTTTAGCCCCTAACATTACTGTTTTGGTTATCAAACCTTGATTTCAACCATATTTAATTTCCTACATAAAATAGTGTCATAATATCTTGAAGATCTTCAGATATCAAATATGTGGATGATATTTCTATGTGTCTAGAAACAGAAAAAGAGTAATAATACCTGACTGAATAAATCACTTTTTAAACAGAAATAACTCATCGTTAACATTTTTTAAAGCTTTATTTGAGTCAAAAACTCCCAAGAGCTGGGTCTGAAACTAATTTTTCTCATGGAGAAAATTCCTGCTCAATTCCACGGTGAGTAAGAGGTTGGATTATATGACTCCAGAATGCTTTCTTTGTGTCAGCACTTCCACGGTGCATTCATCCAAACAAGAGAGACGTCAGCCAGGATATCTGATGTTCCTTTTCCACCTCAGTGATTTAGTCACTGCTCCTACTTCATACTCATTCCTATGTCGTAGGAGCACCACATTGCTGACACCATTGAGATGATGGTATCGCCTTTTAAATTGTGTTTCCTTGTTGTTTTTTTTTTTTTTTAAAGGAGTGGCACCAGTAGTTCTAGAATGTACCAATTCAGTGGGGGTTTTAATGAGTTTTTCTTTCTTCCTAGCAGCAGAATTAAAAAAAATTAAAATCAAGAGTCTAAATCATGGTGCTTGTTCATCCAGAAATTTCCCACACCAGGAAAGTTTCTTGCCGTGAGGATGAATGGCTTTTTCTACATTTATCATTGCACTCATTGCAGCCCAATTCTGAAAGAAAAGCAGGTTTTGGCAGGAACCATTCTCCATGTTAAGGCAATGAAGAATGATTGTGACTCTGAAAGGAAAAAAGGTCCCTACCAAAAATTATCTTGAAAATGTGGTTTGAGGCTTTTGTGGGTTTTTTTGTGAGGAGGGAGGGTTGTAAACTTTTTTTGGTTTCATTTTGTAAGAAAAACAATGTTTGAACTAAAAGCTTTGAGATTAAAAGGGCAAAAAGTCCCCTTCAAAATGTCAGTGAAGAGGAAACCGTAAACCCCATATGTGCTTATCTTCTTAAGCATATATGTATATACAGACATATTGGTAACTATATTTAATTTATACTTAGTAGGCAGATGTTCAATGAAATTTCTCTTATAGATAAAAAGAACAGCTTGTTCTTTAAACTTTTGTCCTTTCCTTACGTGATCCAGAAGGAATCAGAAGAGAATAATTGTTCTCTACTTAGATATTACTCTTCAAGTAATTTTCTTTCACAGTAGCCCCTTGAAGTAAGCCCTGAAGGTGCTGTTCCTGCACTTCTGACAAACAACAAAGTGAAAATCCCTTTGGAAGCCTACTAGTCTTCCTATTGGGGTCAAAGGAGGTAATGGGTAGTTCCAGATTTCAGTTCATCTCATCCTTCAGGAAATACTAAAATCTCCAGTAGGTATCAGGTCATACCTCCTTTTTTCCATTCACTTCCAAGAGAAATCAAGCAACTGCTTCAATGCAGACATCTGTATAGACAGGAATGCCATAATAATTCTTCAGTTGTGGGTTCTGTTGCTGTGTCCTGCTCCACTTCAAGTGATTTTATCCCACTCCCTTTTATTTGTGATGATGTTGATGCTTTTGATGAAGTCTACAGTATTTACACAGATAAATCTCAGAACTGCAGAATGGGCAAGGTTGGCACAGGGTGCCCAGAGAAGCTGTGGCTGCCCCATCCCTGGAAATGTTCTAGGCCAGGTTGGACAGGGCTTGGAGAAACCTGGAATAGCGGAAAGTGTCCCTGTCCACGGCAGCAGTGATAGTCTAGGTGACCTTTAAAGGTTTCTTCCAACCCAAAGTATTCTATTCCACTTAAATATAGATGTCTTCATCTGCCAGCTAAATCCCATCCACTGCTTTAGTTCCACTGCTGCCAAAATTTTTGTTTGGTAGTGAAAGTGCTGCAAGATGAAGTTGTCAACCGACACAATATCAGTCTCAGTTTTGAGAGATATTTCAAAGGTGACAAACACACCCTTCAGCTGTCAATATAGTGTTTCCCTGCTCAATCACACAAGGTCCATGCCAAACACAAGCTACAAAAATCTAGCAGTGCTATTACTTCATTCAACATTAAAGCTGCAATTAATAAATCTAATTTTTATAGTTAGGATGTGTTTGCAGTAATATGTACAGTAGACTGGGGTTATAATTAAGCATGTTCAGTTTTGCGGGATCCAGGGGCTGTTGGTTAATGAAGTTCGGTGTGATACCGTCAGGAACCAACATGATAATTGGTTACAGAGGAAAGGCAATTTCAACAAATGCTCCTCATGCTGGTGGCTGGGAGAAATTGCTTTCACTCAATTATCCCTTCAATTATTTTGGATGAATGAGGCACGATCCTCTAGCTCATTATAAGCCCAATTCCAGAATAAGTAAGTAAATATTTTGACATAGTGTTGAAACTTCTGCAAAAGCATCTATAATATTTATAAGCATTGGAGAGGTCACATATTGTATTATCATCATTTGGCGCATTCAGTGCCAACTGAAGGAAATTAATGATTTCAGTAGCCAATATCACTGGAGTAATATTTTAATACTGTGAGTAGTCAGTAGTTTTCTGAAATATTGTCAGAGGTTTTATGCCTTATAAATACCCATGTCTGGTATCATCTCAAAGCATGCAGCATTCAGCAAAAGGAAACATTTACCTTGGTTATGGGGTAAACTATATGTTATCATACACTGTATTGGAAAAGCCATATCTATCAATTTAGGAGTAAAATCTGATATTAATTTAGATCAGAGACAAGACTATATAAAAAATACAAGAAAATATCAAATATTTGAAGATTTGTTTGACATGGATGACGTTTGTCATCTTTCCTTCACCTCCCTGTTCATACAGAAAGAAGTGCAAACAGGAGATTTCCCCCACTGTGCTGGCTGCCCAAAAAGACTACTGTAACATTTGATTGGATCATTTCAGAATGAACATCTGCAGTAAAAAATTGTTGCTAAGATTTAGGTGATCCCTTCCTGCATTTGCATATGTTTTGTTATTAGTCATTCAGACAAGTCACACTCTTTGATACCCTAATTATATGCCTTTGTGAGAGGGTTTTATGGGAGCTCTCCAGGTGGTTCAACTTGCAACGCTTCAGGGAATCCAAAAATGTTTTTTTCCTTTTCAGAGATGAGTCTACCACCTGTGCACATCTCACCATTTGGTGGATGTCATCCACCCCACACAGGTATAAAACTCAAATTTGAGATACCCCCAGAGAGCTGAGGTGTTTCCTTAGAAGTCTTTTGAGGACACCCAACATGTGGCCACCAGAACCACTTGTTGCAGCCATGGAAAATTTCAAGTATTGCTGGCAAACATCTGTCCCCTGGCTCCTGGAGCCAGGCTGGCACCAGGAACTGTGACCCGGTGATATTCAAAAGCCATCTGGACATCCGGGAGACTGGCTTTGGATAGTTCTGCTTGAACAGGTTGGGTGGACAAAGTGACCTCCAGAGATCCTTTCCAACCCCAACTGTTCTGAGATTCTGTGTCTTCCAGACTACCAAAGTACATGGCTGCTCATTTTCATCGTATTCGTGTATAATATTTATAATATTTGAACACCTGTTCAATTATAAATCAATTCCTAAAATTGATCTTGAAAAGGGAACCAAAGAGGGGTCAAAAATATAATGGACTGAGTCTCATGGAGTCTGGAATTCACCAGATATCCCTGTTGAGAATCCAGGCTCTCACAGAAAGTATGTGCAGAGAAAGAAAAGAAGGGANAAAGAACAAAAACTTCTCAGAAACAGAGGCTCCAATTTGGATAAAAATTAAGTCCTTTTTATGTCATAGAGACATAACAAGGCACAGGACATCACCACTTCAAGGAGCCAATGGATGATTTTAATTTCAGTTTTTCACCTGACCCAGCCAATAGATGATGATAGGTTTGGTTCTTTAGACCATATTTATTTTACCAGGCTGTTTCCACTTTTTCAGATGATAAATGGCTGTTACAATTTCTTGTGCTTATCAATGATATCTCAGGATATCTGTGGCTTCTGGGAACCCCAGCTGTACTTTAAGAAGGCCAGATGCAGTTGTCAGGGATGTTTCTAGTTTGAAAGTTTAGTTCCCAGGCTCAGAGCTCCCAGGCTGGCTGGAAATATCTCTGCCATTATTTTCCAACAGATGTTTTCTTCTGCTCAGTAATTTTCCCTTTCTAACCAGAACCTTTAAGGCTGCTCACATTGAAGCCTCTGAAGAAAAGATCCAGTCTTACTACCCCACCTGCTTTCCTCTTCCAGCTGGAAATTCAGTCTCTCCTGAAAAGCATGTTGTTCTCTTAGTGTAAATATCTGCCATCCCCAGTGTGAGCATCTCTATTTCTGCCTAAGAAAAGGAAGACTTCTTGAAAAAATCTAAGATGTAATTCCAATTTCAGCAGGATTTAGGCTGGATAGTACTACATATGTATACACAATGCTGTGGAGCTGAAAGAGGTCAAGAAGGCAGAGGTCCTAAATCATCTTTCTTCCTCTTCATCAGTAGAATAAGTAGTAGTGATGATGAGGAGAAATGCAGAAAACCTGGAGGAAAAAAAGGAGAGGAACTGCAGAGAATAAGGAGTGACACTACTGTTAGACAAGGAACAAAATGTCAAGAATGAAAAAAACCAAACAGCCCTGTTTGGACTCAATAAAACCAGGCTGCTTTCTGGAGTGGTCTGAGAAATTCTAGTATTCCTTGAGTTTTCAAGTCTATTAGCCTGAAAATATTTTTCTTTAATATGTATTGCGCATGCACATAAGGCTCAATTTGCTCTTAGGTGCTCATGTAACAAAAACAAGAGCCTTGCATAAACCTTGGAAAAATCTTTGCATAAAACAAGTTTCTATGGTCAATTTTATTTTATCTTGTAAATGTTTTGCCTCTGCCATAAGATGCCTTGAATCGCTGTCTTCATGATGCACAAGGGAAATCTTATCTGATATTTATGACTAATTTTGAATTATCCACAGTTAATCTGACTGCTTTCCCCACTTTCCCAAGGTATATAAACCATGGATTTGCTGCTTCATATTACTTGACTAAATGTTTAGGTGAACCAGTTTCCTTTACAGCATGTGAAATTGAGCTTTTCCAGCAGCTGATTGTGAATTCTCTGTGTTTTTCTGAGATTGTGCTTATGGGTGACAAAAAGAAAAGAAAGGATTTGCGGGAACTGCAAGAAGTCAGAAACAAGGACTTGTGGGATTGCAGCAGATCGATTTATAGTGCTTACAGATTGTGTGCCCAGATAATTTCAAAGCACATGGTATGAAGGGGTCAGATCAGCCTCATGCCAACATTTTTTGCAGCATCAGGCAAGACTGTCACTTAAGACCCAGCCAAGAGATTTACAATGTAAAATGGTTAGTGCATATGGGCATGAGATTGCCTAAAGTCCCCAGCTGCCAGTGTAGACAAAGCCTTAATTAGTCAATAATGCTGGAAATTTGTGCTTCTATGAAAGTTTTCTTTATTCAATAAGCAGTTCCCCAAATAGTACTGAATTGAAAACAACAACCAGTTTGACAAGGAACTGAGGAATGTGGCTTTAGGTCAGTATATATTAACTAAAAATTCAATCAGCTGGCTAAAGGTAAAAGTTTATCGTTACATCTCATGAGACATTTGGTACACTAAGTGACAGAAAACATGTTTCCTTTTAAAGATTAGATATCTGTGTTTGGGGATCTGATTCCTTAGGGAGAAACCTGGTTACATGGCCAGTTTTATAGACCCAGAGAAATGCAGTTTTCATGAGGGATATAAGACATTTTAAGCAGTTGTTCTGCAGACAAGAACTGTCCACATTTCTGGGCTAAGAAATTCAACAGGTTCTAGGGATTTAGACTCAGTTCTCAGTAGGTATGAAAAATAACATGTTCTATATTCAACTTTAGCTAAAGCCAAACAAACAAGACAAAATCCCTTTGATGCCTTAGGTTTTAACTTTTCTATTTTCCAAGCCCTGCAGTGCCCAGTGTGTAACTCTGCAGTTGCCTGTTCCCTGTTCAGTGCTGCTCTCTGTGCTGGGCACACACAACAAAGCCTCTCCGGGGCTGCTCTCCAAGGACACCCAGCCCCTCCTGGGCCCAAAAAGGATCAACCAAAGAGCCTCTGAGGGGGGCAAGCTGAGGGCAATTCCATCATTAACTGCAGCTTTAATTGGAGAATGAGCCCTGAGATGCAAATGAACCAAACCTAGAAAAGTGGGACGAACTCGTGGCCTCTCAGGGTCCATCTCGGGGCCCATCTGGGCAGCACCTCTGGCTCCCCAGGGGTACCTTTGAAGGCCTTTCCAATAAATCCCCACCTTTATTCCCGTACTCTTGTCTGGGCTCTGTTTTCAGGTGGCCTCTCAAGGCATCACCTTCAGTGGTTAATTTTATTGTTTGAATTAATAGTGGTTTTTGTCCTTATTTTCTTAATATGAGAAGTGATGCAGCTACAAAGAATGTTAAACCTTAGGCAGAGAAGTCCACTTTATTTTGTAACTTAAAATAGGCAAGAAAAAACAAAAATGAGTTTGTCTGGTTTTTTTTCCTCAAGAACTTCATAACCAGTCTCAGATTCTTGACATTCTTTTATGTATAAGGATAGAGGAGCAGAAGTAAAACATTATTTCCAAAAATACAAGGATTCTGAATTACTTGCTGTGCTGGAGCAGAGTCAAAGTGTGTAAGTTACATACAGGCATCAAAGAGTGATCAGCTTAATGCTGATAAGAATCACTGATATGTGTCCAAAATGCTACTTTGAAACACTTGCTCTGGCTCATTTGTATGCCGTGCTCTTTAATTCTGGAGATGTCTCAATGGTTTTAGAAATTTTCCTCAATTAAAGCAAGAAAACTCTCATGCTGTGTATCATCTATATTTTTGCTATGGCTAAAAATCCTTAGTTGCAAGAGGACACACTTCATAATCATCTTCAATCCAGGACTGGTTTGGTGAAACCCAAACCTTCAAGTTTAATGGACCAACAACATCCAGGATAGTAGTGAGAAATAGATCCTGGGTATTGTTTGAACTACAAAAATTATCCTGCATTGGGAGAATAAAACTTTTGCTGTGCCAAACCTTTATGACTTTGCAACAGCTGTGTGCTGTTAAGTACTTTTAGTACTTTAGTACTTTAGCACTTCCAAATTTCAAAGGGTAGCTAATGAGCTGTGCTTACACACCTTGCCCCCAAAAGGACCCCCTGCAGAAGCTGTCCTCATGTTTGCAACAATGGACTAAGCAGTAAGTGAAGAGGTGGCAGGAATTCTTGTGGATATTTGCTGTGGCTTTAGCAGTGTTGAGTTGGCAAATCCCTTCCAAGTCCGGGGAAGGGGATTTGACTTGCCTGTTTCCTTTAAACAACACATGTTTGTACTGCCAAACGCCGTGTCTGGTACATAGCAAACTACCTGGCATGTCAACAGAGAGGGGGTGAACTGTTATGGCCTTTTAAATTCAGAAGATATGTGAGGTTATATCTCTTTGAGGAATAAAAGTGGTCAGTAACATGTCTGGGAGTGAAATGGCTTCCCACTGCCCAAGTGTGATGGCTCCTGTGGACTTGCACCACTTGTACTAAAGCAGTGTCAATCAAGGCATTTTCAGTGGGGCAGGTGCAGACATTTTGCCAGCTGTCTTGTCAGAACAGAACTTTGTGAAGTAAAACCACACGTATGTCTGAAAACACTGTACTGGTTCCTGTAAGTGCATCATTGGTAGAAAACCACCTGCTTTAAGAGTGCTATGCAATTGGCATAGAGCAGGTTACTTATTGCAAATTATCTGCCTTAAAAACATATTTCCAAATCTAAAGAAACCTAATTATATCTGCTTTACTCTATAATTACACTATGACCATACTATAATCTTCCAGTTGGCCTTTCTTTTCTATTAAGCCTTGCTGCCAATTAACTATAAATATTTCCCCTTTGAATCTCATTGTATGCCAATCAAATTCCATACTGAAACAGCTAGACTCTCATAATAATCTTTTTTTTCTCAATGTTATTTATCTTGAGACCACTTTACAGATCTCAGTAAAGATGCTACTGATGAAAAGCAGGAAGCAGCTGGAAGTAGCATAGTTGAATTCTCCGAGAATCTGCTATATCTTCTTTTCCAGGTTTCTGAACACCTAAAGAAAATTCAAGATATCTTGCCTACCTGCAGATTTCTAAACTTCAAGGAGATGATCCAGTGTAGCCCTTCCATTTTCCCTGGATGAAAAGAATCTCCTGCAGAGAAAGTTTTGTCCTACTTTTCAGACATCTGGAAAGAAGTGATGTATGGCCTTCTTGCAGTTGTCCATCTCTCTTTGTCTACTACATAGGGAGCCTTCAGATCCTGTTAGATTGGAGATTTGATGTGAGAAGATTGTTGGGTCAGATGAATTCTACCCTCTGCTGAACTACTGAGCACTTATTTTTAAAGGAGTAATTATGAATCAGATAAAAACCAGAGCAAAAGAATGTAATTCAATTTCTTCAAAAATTTATTTAAATATATATATATATATATAATATCTCATTTTTAATTCTGGAGCAGTCAAATTAAGAAATTTTCCTACCATATAGACAAAAGTTGCACAGGAGTACACTCCTAACTTTTGCTTGGGCAGAAATATCAAGAACTTGAAGAGCAGGAAAAAAAAGGAAGGCTGACATTTAAGCAAACTGACATCTGTTTCATTAACAGAAAACCTGGATAACTTGGGTTTGTGTGTAAGAGGTTTTCATTTGTCATAACTCTTCAAACTGGAGGAACTGTTTAATCAGCTTCAGCAGAGCATAATCCCTGAGCTTTTATACCTTCCCCTCACAGCACTCAGCAATGCAAACAGTGTTATGAATACCTGGAAGCATTGCAGCAGATTCACAATAGCAACCTGTCTTAGTCTGCCCATGTGAAATTGTTCCTGAGACAAAAACAAACAAACAAAAGAAGAGAAAATAACATGAGAAAATGGCTGTTATTTGGGAAACTCATATTAATTGCCTACAGTCATAGTCAATGTGAACCTACTCAGCAAGGAATATTTAAAATTACAGTTTGAGCAGTCCCCAGAAAATCAACTTCTCTGTTTTAAGTCAGCTGCACATTTTAACAACTGGCAGAAGAGGATTTGCAGTAAGACAGGTGCTCCATTGATCTGGAAATGACAAGATTTAGGACATGCATTTACATAGAACAGAGGTGGGGACAGCTTGAAAAGTTAGCAGGGTATGGAAATTTTCAAGAATGTAATCCTGAGGTTTCCATCATGGACCATATGTGTGCCCCCAAGAGGCACTGCCAAAGAGGTTATCCTGGGTATGTAAAGCTGTTTCAGACTGTCAGTAAGAAAGTCAGAAAAATGAAGAGCAAAAAGTGTTGAAAAGAAATTCAGGAGTTTTTCAAGCAGAAAAAGTTTTTTTAAAAAAATAATAAAAGCAGAAGCTCTCATCCTCTGTGAACATCTCTAGACTGCAAGAAAATCAAGTTAATCAAATCCTCCTCAAGATATCTGGGGGAAAGAGGGGGATGGAAAAAAGGCAGAAGGACCTAAATACTCTCTGTCAATCCCTGTGATTTCTACGATTGTCCTTATGCACAGCTTTCCACTGGAAAACCAATTTATGACCAGTGTATTTCTGTTGTTACCGAACCTTTCCCTTTTCAGTGGGGGTGTTTCCCACAATGTTAATGCTGAGGAAAGTCTCATTTTCCTTTCTCATAAGATTCAGACAATACATAAACCATGAGATGGGACCTTTTTTTCACCACACCTCTTTGTCCCACCTCGATTTGCAGCACCTTTCCCTTGTGTATTTTTCCTGTATAGCTGCATACCTGCAAGAATCACAGGTACTGTGGTAATCAATGCAGAATCAGTGGCAGTTCCTGAGATTTTGCTGGGTATTTAAGAAATCAGTCATCTGGAAGAGTTGTAAGGCCAAGTGAGTTTCCCCTTGACTTATCAAATCTCATGGAGATTTATCTTACTGAAATGATGAACTACTTCTGAGCAGAGCCATTGCTTCCTAAAATGTCACTGTTATATTGCAGCTGAATGACATAAAGTTGTGCAACTACTTAAGTGCAGAAAGTGTCAAGAACCTCAGAAAAAAATAGGGCATTTATCAGTGCTGGCACTGCTGGGATGGAAATGGGTACAAGCAGTGATTTGCAAAATGGTGAAAGTCGTTCAATCCACCTGTAAATAACTTTAAAAATTGTTGACATGACTATTTAATATGGGTGCGGTTTTTCTTTGTTTCTCTGTTTACAGATTCTTTCATAACCTTGTTTAAAGTTTTAATTGTTTATTCAGGAAAGTTTCTTATAAAAAAGTGTTTCATCTGGTTTTAACAAAAACAAACGAACAAAGCTACAAACAAACAAAAACATCCCAAACCTAACTAGAAGGAAATGTTTCATTAGAAAGTCAAAATTTTGAGTGTTCAGAAGAAATTATGGTCTTTTACTTCAGTGATTTTTAAGACAGACATCTGTGTCCAAGATCTCTGCCATCAATGTAGCAGAGTAAGCATTTCCAGAAAGCAATAGGACTGCTCTTTAGTTGTCCAAGTGGGTTAAATTCTGCTCTACTGGTGTCTTTTCCAGTCAAATCACTACAGGACATCTATATGATTATCCTAGACCAGACACCAGGCTCTAACATATGAAAACTTTGTAAAAAAATTATCTCACCATTCATACCTAAATATGGTTATGTTACTCTTTGATATTAAAAAAAAAAAAAAAATCTGTTTTGCATAACTCTGACCAGTAATAAACCCTTGTCCTTTTCAAAATTGAGTGAAAACTAATATGAAGAAGCATTTTCAGTGCAACTCTAACTTATTTCGAGTAAGGTAATTTTGGGCTGTAGGTTTGGTAAGCACAAAGAACCTACTGAATGGTGAAACAACAGCAAGCGCGATTACAAAAAGATTAATAGTGAAAGAGCACACCTTTGCCTGTAATTTAATTCCCAAATATACTGTTATGTAGCAAAATTAGGGCATAACGAATGTACTCTGTTATTTGCTTCACGGTGGGCTTTGAGCCAGGGAGTCATTCTGCCCGAGAGACAAAAGACACTCTGTCTGCGCAGAGATCCTGCATCTTCCCGACACGTTTCCTCATGCATTTTGTGAACTGTCTTTCCCCTCCCCTCTCCCTCTGTTATGTGAGCTGTGAACTGCACTGAAAATCTGTCTGTGACAGACACTTTCAGTACTTGGTCAGCTGTCAGACAAGCATGAGGTGAAAGACTTCAAATATGGCATTGGGCTCACAAACACACACGCACACATAGAGAGAAACAGCCATCACTGGCTACTGCTCATGTCCAAGCATGAAAAAACAACAAAACACACCAAAAAAACCCCCAAAAAACCCAAGGGGGAGAGTGCTTCTATATAAGTCTGAGATCTTGCAAACAAAGAAGGCTTATTTTGTGGTTTTCACAGAATCACAGACAGAATGGATCAGGGTGGAAAGGAGCACAGTGCTCCAATTTCCCTGATCACACAGGGTCATCCCAGATCACTTCTTATTTTGTGCTCCAAGTTAAATAACCTCTCTGGGCCCCATACCATAACAAAAGAATGTTGTCTTCTCCTTCAGCACCAGCTGAATCCTCCCTGGAAACACAATGCAGTACTCAGGGAAACCAAAGGATGCATCCCAGCTGGATCCAGTCTGAGATCAGGTCCTGAAAAGCCTTCTTTGTTCAAGCTCTCACCAAATAGAGCATCTGGGCTGGAGCACACAAATGACACCGACTCCTTGATTTCTTTTTGACTCTGAGAGAGATATTTTAGATCCACTAGATTGCAGGACTCTTTTAGTGTAATCTCCAAATCTAAACAAAAAGCATGGCCCAGGTGAGTCTGTCTGATATTCAAAGGTACTCCTAATGTCTCTGGTTAGGCAACTGAATTTCACTGCCAGGTATTACAAGAGTCAGGACATTTCCTTAAGCGTAGACATCTACAATTAGGTGAATTTGAATCCTGCCATAGGCTCACTCCCTGTCCCTGGAGAGACATAAACACCTCTAGTGGGTGGTTCACCCTTTTCTAAGATTGAGAAAAAACTTGTCATTTGATAGAATTGTCTGAATTTTATCTTCATTGAGCCCTGAAGTGGACTCAGTGGCTAGCATTTAGATAGCTGAATGTCCATTCTTGTCCCTGAGAGCTCTTCTTGGCTGTCTAAGATGCCCTGACAAATCTGAGACAGCCACTCAGGGCTGTCAGATATGATGAAACAGCAATAGGAAGCTCAAACCTTCTGAACCAGTAGCTAATGTTGAGGCAGAATATTTTACAGCATCTCAAGACAGTGCCAGGCACTGAGGTTGAGACAACTGAAATCAAATTTGAAGGAAAGTGACTGAATCAGACAGTGGGCTATATTCAGCTACCCAAATTTTGGTGTTTAGTGTCATGTACCCCCAAAAAAGAGGTAGTCAGGAAAAAACACAAGAACAACTCAAACAGAAAAAGGAAGAAATTGACAAAAAATGTTTGGTAAATCCCCAGAGCTGGAAGCATAGCTGAGGCCAGGCAATTTGACTTATTATGCATTAAATAATGGGGATGTGACTCATTTGCCACCATGTAGACATTTAGGGTTATTTTAAGTGCTGAAGGATGTCCTACCTTGCCTCCATCTGACACTCCAGAAGGGGAGTCTCCCATAAGTGCTGTGCAATACCTGCTAGTACCATGCATATGTCTCAAATATGCTACAGCAAAGTTGGCAACAGCCGTCCGTGTTTCAGCAACAAAATCCTGTCTTACGCGCCCGCGCTTCCAACTTCCCTGAGCATTTGGAGATCCCACCTTGCAAGTTGTCACCCAAATAGCACAGAGCAGCAAGTGTCAGCCAGTGATGGCACAGAGCAGTGCAGTCTGGTGTGAAATCCGAGATAACCCTCATTCCCAGGCAGTGGGAGCACACGGCTCTGTGAATGGAGACATTTGTTCCTTCCTTGCCAGCCGCGTGGGGGTTGGTTGCTTCTCCCAAGTAACCAGCAACAGGACAACAGCAAATGGCTTCAAGTTGTGCCAGGAGAGGTTAAGACTGGATATTAGGAAAAACTTCTTCATTGACATGATAGTCAGGCATTGGAACAGGCTGCCCAGGGAAGCTGTGGAGTCACCATCCCTGGAGGTATTTAGAAGATGTGTAGGTGTAGCACTGAAGGACATGGTTTAGTGGTACTCTTGGCAGTGCTGGTTGATGATCTGAGAGGTCTTTTCCGAGTTAAATCACATCAATTCTGTGATTCTATGATTCTTGTAAATAATCCAAGCTTGTTCATCTTTCTCTACACTTAATGTTGAGGATATGTCCAGAGAGGATACTCAGACCCTTCTGGTGGATGTTCAGCATACAGGTTGAGATCTGCATCATGAGGTCCCTATAATGAATTTTTTTTTTAAGAGAAGGTGAAAGGAAATCCTGGTTTTGTGTGCAGAAGTTGAGTTCCAGCTGTGACTGAGCCACAACCTTTCTGGATGTGACAAGCAACTCTTTTCCTCTTATTTCCTTCTATCTTATCCTGTAATCAACATTACCTCTCCTTTTCTGAGATTACTTGAGTGGGCACATCCATTGATGCTTATCAAATATGTCCAGAAATATCTTTACCACTGAAATTTTTAGAATCCTTGGGGGTTCTTGACAGAGAGATAATAATAATTTTCCTCTTAACAATACTGAACTTTTTCACTTCTCTCCACCTCTCTGTCCATTCTTATTTTTCTTCCTTATGTACACCAAAAAGACTCAGTTCCTCTCCACAAATTCAGCCTTCATCTAATAACAGAGTTTTCTTTCTCTTCCACAATTTAGCATTTAGTACTCTCTTTCCCTTTCTCTGACTCTGAATTCTACCTTTTCTCAGTCTGTCTTTAAAAGTGTGTCTTTCCCCAACATGAGAAACCACACAAACAAGAGAGGAGCTACAGAATTTCTCTGTGAAGAGAAGAACAGAAAAGATTAATTCTCCAGGGATGTTCATGAACTGTTCCCTTCCTTCACCAAAATTCCCTCAGCTTCTGCTACATGTTTAGCCCAACAAGGTGAGCTTTTAATATTTCTTTCATTAATAAGCTAAATACAAATAATTAAAATTAAAATAAATAAAAATATATGAAACTTTAATATGGCCATTCAATAATCATAAGATTATGATTACAGATACTTCTAGGACAACATATGATTCTGTTTAGATGTTAACTTTAAGATCAAATGAAGCACATCCCAAAGATATCTGTTAATTTTCAAAGTCCATGAAAGGAGTCTTCCTCAAATGTAGATGCCTGTGGTTATTTAAATTAATTCCATTTCAGGTGCATAAATGACTTGTAGAAAGTGGTCTTGATGGTCTTTGCAATATTCATTTCTTCAGAATGTCTCATCATCTTTCTTGTAAAATTTGGTTTTAGATGGATTCAGAGAGGATGTGACTTTATAAACTATCAATGCAAGATATGGCCACAGATATAATGTGTAGACTGCAAACACTCCTTAAAAAAATCAAGATGCACAATTTTGTAGAATTATCTCAATTTCTTCCTTATTCTGTAATCACAACTTGATTTTGACACAGAAGTTTTTTAGATGAGTAGGTTAATAGACAAAATTTCTTGCACTTTGTGTGTCGATTAACATAGAATACCTGACAAAAAAGGTTTATCTTTTATTATCTTTATATGTATAGAATTTAGTGTGATGATGAAGACAATATAACTTAAAAGCCATTTGGGATTATGTCCAGGTATTTGATAGCAGGAAATAATTTTAAACTATAGAAGAAATGAAAATTACTCCCAAAGGTTTTGGGGTTTCTCAATAAAACTGGAGGCACATTATTCATAAAAATAATTATTTAGTTCTAACAGTGGAAAATTTGTGCTTGCTTATTTCCTGTGCATGTCATTAAGACAAGGGCTTTTTGTGGGACATCAGAAAGGTTCTTGGGGGTTTCCCTTCCTGTGACAGGCCACAAGGTGTAATTCTGCACTGCCATTAAGGAGGACCTAAATGAGTTCAGTGCTTTGGGAACTACAAGTACTGGGGGAAAACAGATTTGCACTGTGAACAAAACTCTCCTTGCCCAGTGCATTTTCTTATCGAAGTCAAGGAGAGTTAGATGAACAAATGCAGGGATACAGAAAAACAGAAATACAGTTTGGCAATAAAATTTTCTGTCACTTGGATACCTTAACAGAGTAAGTTTTCAAAATCTAGGTCTATTTTCCTTATAAAGTATATTACTGGTCTTAAACACAAGACACTGCTGCTTCTCCAATGGACTCTTGTTTTAAAATCTCAGGGTTTGATCAGGTTAAAGACCTGAAAAACCACAATAGAAAGAAGAGAAACAAGGGCTCCCTTAGTCCAGTGCAGTCAACAGTGAATTTTGGAACTTTGCCATGGACATACCTCAATGATCCATTTTCAAAAAAGGGTTTGAAATATATATCAGACATTTATAAAAACCCAAAAAAAGCTTCTGTTCTATCTTTTTTTTTTTTCCAGGCACAAAATGCTTATCAGAAACCTTGCCTGCCATGACCTCTAACATTTTCTTCTTGACATTTTAAAATCAGAATTGATAACAGCAGTCATGCTGGGAATTAACTGTACCAAGGATCTAAAGGAGGCATTATAGAAAAGTGTGGTATGGTATAAGGATGCTGTTACACAGCCTTGCTATGCTGCTAAGATTGTGGCAAACAACATCTCACCCTAAACACAGAGACACTTCTTTCAGATAAATTATGCAAATTTAATTTTAATTTTAGCTGCATTTTTTCTTGTGATTGCCTGGTCGAGTAGATCCTTGAAACATAATCCTTCTAAATAAATGCACTGTTGCTAAATGCATTAGCTATGGCAGAAATCTGAAATTAATAAAAAATTAATCTTCTTTAGATTCCTACTGTCTTAGAGTCACTGCCTCTGGGGAGAGCTACAGAAGAGCCTGGGGTTTGTGCCCTCAGTTGAAGATTGGGATAATGGAGAGTGGAGAAAGAGCCACTGACTCTTGAAAGAATCAGTATCATTTTTAGGATGGAAGTACCAAGACCTCAGTGAATGACTTTGCAACCAGTTTATTCCTGGACAAACATGGTGGAGGCTTCAGGCTGCTGTTTTGCAAAGGTTGTGTTGATATCACAATGTTTCCATCAGTTCACTTGTAGAATTAAAGCCCTGGGAAACACAAAACTGAGGTAGAAATGAAAGCCAAGGCATTAAGTTTCTTTTAGGATTATTTATATGGTCTGGAATCTCCTTAATGGACTCAAAATATTTATCAAACGATGTAATCTGAGGCTGCACTGTTCATAAAGGAATTACCTCCCTGAGATAAATGCAGATGATACATAGAAAAAACCACATTTTTGTTCAGGCTAATAAAAACATGATATGCTTTAATAACTGAGAGAATTTTTCTCATATAGAATACGAGAAAAGAATGTGGATGATTATATCTCAAATTCCAGTTGGAAAACTGCCAAGAAGGTCCTTAAGAGCAATACATTTATTGACCATTCCATTTGTGTAGCAGGAATGAAACTCCAGATGAGCATCTGGGTTTTCAGTTTGTGGTGGACAGAAAATGAGAAAACTCCACCCATTTATAATGCAGGACTGAGGAACAGAATGGGTTTGTGCAGTTGTGAAGGTGAAATATCTCAAATATTTTGACATCTCTAATTCAGGTCTCTGCTTTATTCAGTGAACAGGAATGTCACCCAAGGTTGGTCTCTAAGTAAGACGAATCTGGAGACTACCCACCACTTTAAAGACTTAAAACTAATTTTTAGATAAATTTAGTTTAACTTATTCCTAATCTATGATAACAATTATTTTTTCCTCCACTGGAAAACATTTTTTTACCTCTAATTCTCTCTCTTCAACCATGAAGTAGAAAAAAACCCAGGAGCATCTAGACATCTGAAGACTGCCTTCCACACACAACAATAATTTGGCAGAGTGAATTTATTGAGGCTTTTGTGATATTCAGTCTAAATCAGAGTCACTGTGTGGCCAACAAGAATAGAACAATACTTTTAGTAGGCAATTTACTTAAGATAGGGGTCTAAGATAGGAAAACAGAAAGGAGCCTCTTGCTCTCTGCGGATTATTGAGAGACCCTAGACACCTATATTGTGTAGATATGTATCATTTTAGCATCTCAAGATAGCTGAGAGGAATCTAAATTCTTTATGTAGTTTATTAGTGTTTTTTGTTCTTGCCATGATAGGCTGGGGGATCCTGCTCTGGAAATTTTAGAAGATGCTGTAGAAATAAGAATGAACAGATGCTTTTCCTCCTAGATATTGGATGTCTGGGTATAAAAAAAAAAAAAAAAAAAAGGGGTACAGATAAATAGGGATAGTAAATGGAGAAAATAAAAACAAAATAGGTTTGACTTATTTATAAGACAATATCCACCGACTAGATTTAGCTTACTGCACTTAAATATTTTTTAGGCATCAAAATTAAGAAAATCCAGAACTGCAAATGTTTGTTGATCACTTTCCCATAACAAAATTAAGATACTGAAAATGTACCAATTAACAGGTTAAAGTCATCACCAGTTGCTGATGGAGCCATGGTCAGAATCTGAAGAGTGGCTGAAAGATAAAATTCAGGAGACAAAGAGAGGCTCTACATTCCTGAAAAATGGAAACAAGTATCTTATGACTGATGAGGTGGAGCTGGCATGAAAATGTTAAGAAAGACAAAGAATTGTATTCATATTAGCAATGCCAGACATAAAGACACTATAAATGCCTGAGGCTTAATGGGATTTGCTAGAGAAGTGAGGTTTACATAATCAGCCAGTTTGCAGGTGATAAAAACCTGAAAGGAGAGACTCCTACAGCGGGTGGTTGTGGTGCTGTTCAGAGGCATCTCAACAGGCTGGAGAAATGATCTTTCAAGGTCACTTCCAACCTGAGATGTTCTGTGATTCTATGAAAATAAACCACAGGCACAATTTTTGAAGTGTCATGGCAGAATATTCACAGAAACATTATCAGGGGATAGGTTGTTGTTCTGAATCATTCTCTCGGGTTTATAGGCAGCTCTTACACTTGAGAGGGGAGGTGATTCACAAGGTCTCAGTGTATATTACATAGAGAGATGACTGACAGGTGTAATAGGACACAGACTTTGCCTTATGATCCATTGCTCACTGATCACCTTCATAGCACCTTTTCATTAGTAATGGTAATAATGATTATGCTAATAACACTTGTTTTCTCACACAGCAATTAGAGGTTCCGACGGTAATTTGTTAAACTGTCATATCTGTCAACAAGTAAAATAAGAGAAGCCTCACTTTGTTCCTCTCCAGTGTAAACAACATAAAAATCAAACAACCTTAGAACTGTTTTGGTTGCACAGGATCTCTGGAGCTCATCTGGTCCAACACCATGTTCAGCCTCAAGTCTGTATTGTAAAAGAGTCGATCTCTGCCTTCTCCCTTTCCAACACAGTAGCTCTTTGCTGGGTTTACTCCCTTCTCTTAATGCCTTTCTTGTACTGGGGACCCTGAAACTGGACACAGCAGTCCCAACACCGTTTCAGGATCGCTGAAAAGTGGGTTTAATCACTATTTTCTGTACATGCACTTTGCAGTGGCTAAAGCAGTGCAGTTTGTGGTTCATGATGACTCTTGTGAAACTTCTCATAGAATTATTTACATTGGAAAAGACCTCTCAGATCATCTCTGCCCATGGTGGGAGGGTTGAAAATAAATGACCTCTAAGGTCCCTTCCAACATAAACCATTCTGTGATCAAGTCTAATCCCTAAAGTGTCTTTGTAGAGCTGCTTCCTAGACAGTTGGTGTCTTTCCATTGTTTGCTTTCAGATCTTTTCTGTCAAATCACGTCTCCAGCTTTTTGAGGTTAATCTGAATGATTTTTATCCAGCATATGGACTTCTCCCTGCAGTTTGGTGTCAGCCCCAAACTTGCTGATGGTGTGTTCCTCTGCACATAATTACAAACCATCAAACCACCCCATTGCCATCATGTCTGGCAGAGCCAAAGTGTTGCTTTCCCAGGTGTGGAAAAGCAAAGGCCTGTTCTGAAGGCACGACAAGAGGGACTCAGGGAGGAGCTGAGTCTGAGCTGACTATGAGGAGTGGAGATCTGTATTTAAATAGAAAAATGGCAACATTTGATATAAAATAGACAATGACAGCTGCTCTGGTCAGCAATTACTGGAGATTGAATGTGGACAGAAGCAGTCAGTGCACACAAAAATGCCCTCCTGATCTGGCAGTATTCCATCCATCCTATCTCACCAGGAAATGCTAAAACAAATATGTCTTTTAATGTTAGTGCACACGGTAATCTTTTAACCTTTATCCAATATCCAAACATAAATTACAGAAATATCTTTGTCTCCTTTGGCTTTTACACTCTAGGACTGACATAAAGAAGCCATGGTAGGAACAGGAACTTGACCCAAGACTTTTTAAACCCCCATAAAAAAATCGATGGACAAGATTCCATCTTGGCTACAACAATGTCAGTCTGCAGACATTGCTAAATAATAATAATGATAAACTCAGTAGCCAGCTGAGTTTATTTGCATTGCTGGAGATTAGGATCAAATGTTACTACAACATGATGTGTCAATCATTAGCAGAGAGACCTGTACCCGGTGTTCCCATTGACTGTAAATTTCACATTTAAGATGTAATAGATCCAAAAATCATTTCGCAGAATTCCATCTCTTCCAGTGCAAGAAGTAAGAGGAAATTGAAAAGGAATACAAGCAAATAACCTCCTTTTGGGAAGAATTTGCTCTTGAAAAATATGCTGTTCTATATGGCCACTACCTGAATGTTGTAATACCTGTGACGTTGAATTACCTTGTCCTAGCAGGAAACAGGAGAGCTATAAATCACCCTCCAGTGAAGAATTCCAGCCAATTCCACAACTACCTGAAGAAGGACGGAAGAAACTTCTGATCTTCGTGGAAACAGAAGGTAGGATTTGCCTTGATTCGTTGGCTTAAAGTATTGTGATTCTTTTCATGTATTAAAATACCACCTACCATCAAAAGACTTCTTGAAAAATTTAAGACAGTAACAAAAGAGGATTTTATTTAGTGCAAAATAGTGCAATAGTGTAACACAAGCTAAAACAAAAAGGAAGGGGGAAATGAATGAACAATCACATGTACAAGAAAAGCCACCTGTATCAAGAAAGCAGCATCTTAGTAAATTATATGTGCATAAAGAAAGGGACAGAGAGACAGTAAAACATATTGACTGGGATATTTATTCAGCTCAGTAAGTTCTATTGCTTCATGTTTCATCACCACCTATTTTCAGAGTGGGGAAATTACCACCTTGTTTAATTTACTCCTCTTCTGCAAAGTGGCTGCTAAGTAGAAAGACCTTCGTGCAATAATGCTCTACGAGTACAATGACAGAAACATTATTCTATTTCAATTCCTTTTCAAGGATAAAAAATAATAGGGTTTTTTTTTTTTTTTTGGTAATGGTTATTCAATTAAAAAAATAATTGAAGACACACCTTTTTTATTTTTTTTAAGAAAGAGAGATGGGAAAAACATATTCACATGAGTTTGCCAAACTCATACAAACTAGGGATGCTAAAGCACCATCTTTCAGTGGCAGATCCCGGTATACAGATGGATTTGCAGGAAAGTCAGTAAGACTTGGCACATGTCCTGATTTATGTTTGATTGAGGGGGAAGAAGGCAGGGGGAGAGAGAGACTGATTTTAGGACCGGTGCCTAGAAATTAATGCAGAGCAATTAAATTTACATCTCATAAACTGTAAGCATTTGGTTGAAATCAGTGGGATTGCCAAAAGTATGTTAATATCTTGGAGCGGGAAACCCACTGGGTCTTAAAAAGCATTCCAGTGGCATTTTGAAACTTGTATCATGTATTAAATTACCAATTATATTTAATTGTACGTTAATTCATAGAAAATATTACCGTGAATGAATACTTTGCCTATGTCTTTAAGTTAGCTTCTTCAGCTTGGTTTGCAAAATAGAAAGCTTCACAATTTCAGCAAAGAGCTATTTTTCCTTTGAAATGTGTTTTATGTGCAAAAGGGTTTGTTTTCTACTTGCATCTCATCATATTTTGCACTCAAAAGACATAACTTGAGTATAGCTAAAAATAAATCCCACCTCTATTTACTTTCTAGTTAGAAATTAAGTGAAAATCATTTTTTTTCATTATATTAGGAGTATAACCTTTTGTTGCTAAACACCTAGGTCAGACAAAGTGAAAAGTTTTGGAATGGCTCTGAGAAATAAGCAGTAGAAAAATTAATAAGAAAGAAATCCTACGCTTCTAAAGCACTTCAAGGAGGCACAGGTAATGTCAAAATTAAAGCAAGGGACATAAAGCAATACCAAGAACAGGAGATCGATGACTTATTCTCTTAAGTGTCTGTATGTTCTCCCCTGGATCAACTAGATCTTCCCTCAACTACAAATGCTTGGAATAAGCTACTCTGTTTTGAAGGCTGTGAGAATTTCATTGGACAGATGTGACCAGTCTTTCCAGTTTTTTGGCCTCTGAGCTGCAGCTGCTCATAGTCAGAGTCCATGGGCTTTGTTGTTTAGCAGAGCATCCCTGCCTAAGGCTGGGCACTGTGGGTCACCCCCAGTGCAAGGTAAGAAAGCTGGTGAGGAACAGAGGCCTTGCTTTCCCACCTGGAAATGGGTAGTTTTTCCTAATCACATGCTCTCCACAAGCACCAGTGTTCTCCAGAGCACCTTGTGTTTTATATAAACTGGTTGCCTCGAGGTAAAGGGGCTTTGCTGAATATGAAAGGATCAGCAAACCCTACTGGCCTCTCCCCAAGAATAATTTTAAACTAAAACCAGCAGCCCCTCAAAACCAAACAAGTTAAACTAATAATACAGCTCTGTGGTAACATGCCCATAAACTCCCCTGGAGTGGGAGGCTGGGAAAATTGCCAGAACAACTCTAGTCACCTGCTGGCCTGCCCGAGGTAGCTGAGCAGAAACAGGCTGAATGCAACTCGTGTGACTGATTGCAGATACCTGAACTTTGCAGAGACCTCCTGGGTCACTGGGGTGCTGCTTTGAGCCTCCCAGGCAAGTGGAGTCATGGACTCTTGGAGTCCAAAGTCTGGTGTATGCTTAGAATCAGGTATTTGTAGAATAACCTGAGTTGGAAGGGACCCACAAGAATCATCAAAGTCCTACTCCTGGCCCTGTACAGGAAACATGAAAAATCACGATGTTAGAGAAGGTACTAATTTCTGTTGTCATTCCTCATTATTTCTAATATAATCAAGTGTTGTCTTAAAACAGATAAAAACAAAAAAAGCTTCCTGAAACAGGCCTTTCCCAGTTCTGCCCCAGCTCCCATGCAAGATTTCACAGTGCTGGTCATCAAGTTTTAAATGGGTTTTGAATCCTGACTCCTACATCCAAGTGCAGAGGTCACATGGACTCAGTGTCCAATTCCCCTTTCAAGCAAAGCACTGCAGTCAGTGGGGAGCAGGGGAATTTTCAGACTAACCTAGACACAGCAAAAAGCTAAGAGCAGCATCCCATCCCGTTCCACAGGATGGTGATGAGCAGTGGGCTTCCTACACGAAGGGCAGCAAAAATGCCTGTGAATACTTGTGGAGATATTCATCCAGGTTTACAGCAGGGAGAATGAGATGTAAGAAGGAGTTCATCCATAGAAACTTGGAATTGAAGAGAGGGAATTATTTTTGTTATTTTACTTCTAAAAATGGAGGACAAAGGAAGGAAGGAAGGAAGGAAGGAAGGAAGGAAGGAAGGAAGAGAAAGAAAGAAAGAAAGAAAGAAAGAAAGAAAGAAAGAAAGAAAGAAAGAAAGAAAGAAAGAAAGAAAGAAAGAAAGAAAGAAAGAAAGAAAGAAAGAAACTTGAGCAAAAGCCAGCAAACACGCAGGAGAAAAATGTATTATGTATTCAGAGAAATGAAAGCTCTGTAAAAAATAAATTAATTTGTCATTCTCACCTTTTCAGAGATGATTCTGCCATTGGTGTTCTTGTGTCTCATAGCTGTGCTGCCTCCATCCAGTGGACAGGTAGGGAAATTTCTTTTTTTATTATTTTTTTATTTTTTTATTTCTTATTAGGAAAAATTGGGTGGGCCCTGAGCACTTGTAGACTGACTGAATATGGCTTTTCCTATGCACACCAAACATATGCGGAAAGAGCCTGATGAGATCTTTAGGGTCTGGAAAGCATTTATCCTTGAAGTATTAGATATCTAGAATCTGGAAAGCATTTATCCTTGAAGTCTGGTTAATTTCAAAGCAGTCATCTGATTCTACACTTGCACAAAAACCATCTAAAGATTCAGTGTTACTTTGTGAGTTCAGTCAGCTCAAAACTGTGTTTTCCAGAAGTTTCCATACACAGATCAAGTAATCTGGACCTCCCAGAGGTCCAGCACTCTTCCCATTAATTCCACACATGTTTACAGATACCATTTACCTACCTCCCTTTCTCATCCTGCAGGTCCTGAGCTCTGAGCCTCACCCTTTACTCACAGTGCTATCAGCTCAGCAGGACCCCTGATTTCCCTCAAACAGCTAAATTAACATCCTGAATGCACTCATGGAGTGGTTCCTCCCAACCCATACTTAGTCTGAAATTCGTAGTTTGCTACTTCTGCTTCAGAAACACTGAATGTGCCTGATGGCTTGACTGCATTTCCCCCTAATTCTGCTCTCCGTGCTGCAGTCTAGATTGGCTGAGAATGGATGTAAAGAGGAGGAGGCTGAGTTCTTCCCATGGCTATTTTTTAATTAGAGAACACATGAAAAGCATGTGAAATGTTATCAATTATGACGGAAATGGAAGAAAATCCATGGCATGAAAGGTATTGACACTTTCTGTTCAGTGGGGTGTCCTGATGAAGTGCCACAAGAGTCCTGTGATGATCCTGTGATTAAGCAACAGATTTATTCAATGGAAAAACATTGATAGGGATGTTTAAAATAAGGCAGAAGAGAAACACATCATAAACACAATTCATGCATTCAGGTGATTTTCAGATCCTTTTTCCACAAAACCTCATTAGGAAATTAAAATATTAGTAAATAAGTCTGATTCTGTTGCCTAAACGTAGGATTCTACAGGCACATGAGGCATTCCAGAATATCTCAGTCCTCCACAGAGGGCTGGAAGACACAATACATGAATCAACATTGTTATTATTGCTAAGCCCTACACTGTGGAACCACCGAAATGCTGCTGCACATGGAAGCATCCCTAGAGACAGTCAGGGACAAAGCAGAGCCCTTCCTCCCTCACAAGGTTGACATTAACATTTGATACTTTCCAGTTTTAATATTTCCTACACAAGATGCAGGATGCAGTTACATTCAAATAAAACAGAAATACATTTTCTTTCCATTTAGGAACCTGCAGCTCTTGGTGCTCTGTCAAGCAGCAGAGCAGAGCAGCAGAAGCTGATTGTTGACAGACATAATGCCCTCAGGAAAGGAGTAAAACCAACTGCCAGCAACATGATGAAGATGGTAAGTTGTGTGCTGTAAATCTATTTTTAATGAGTAGTGGACTCTATGAGAGATAGAGGACTGTATACAGGGTCACATTATTTTGTTTAGCCACAAATTCCATATCCAGACCTTTCCTAAGGAGTGTGCACAGCCAGCACCAAGAGAAACATAAAGCTGGACGGGTGGAGGCAAAAATCTGGAAAATTTTGTGGTGTATGAACAATACCTCTTTCCTTTGAAGGAAAATTAAAGAGAAGAAAGATACATAGCAGTATTAATTTCTTTGAGATACATCTTCATCAGACTTCACAGTTTCAATTTCCTGGGTGCACAGTCACTTTTCTCCTACCTCCCTCTCCCCTCAAAAAAACAGGATGAAAAGAATTTGGCATTTGACTTTTTTCTTGTTTTAAATGTAATTTCTAAATGTTGCTCCTTTATTAGGAGGTTATTCATTGGTATGTGACAGTTATTTTCTTTTTTTATTAAGGAATGGTATCCTCCAGCTGCAGAGAATGCCCAGCACTGGGCCAATCAATGTACTCTAAGGCACAGTCCTCCTGATCTGAGGACAACCAGTAAGTGAAGCATGAATCGAACTGAACAACATCACACACATTATTGATGTGACCAGTTTGGGGTTTTGCTTGTTGGGGGGAAATAAGATGCAATTTATATTCCATTTTGATTTTTTTTTTTGGTCATGGGACAAAGGGAAATTTCTAGTAGAAATCTGCCCAGAGAGTGAGGAAAGTTCAATTCCATTTCTCATCAAAAATTTCATCAGTTTTACATAGGTATAGTCCATTTTCTATAGTAGATGATAAAACAAATCATAGTGATAAAGCATATTCCCCTAAAATATCTGTCAGAATGAAGAGAATGTAGACCCACTTAAGAGCAGAGACCAGTTTGTATGTGCTGGTTCAAAATGTCTGGGAAGAAAGGGGCAAATGGAGAAGGCCTAAAACTGGCTGGTGGTGTTCAGCATAGATTCTCAGAGCAGACTTTTAAATCCCTGGCAAAGTGCAACCTAGAATTGTCTTTGAAGCTCAGATTAACACTTCAGTCAGTCACTGGATGTTGAAGTTACAGCCCACATGTGAACAGCCCAGTGTGCTGCTGACTGACTTCCAACCACACCATATCCAAGATGTGGACAGTCCTGTCCATATTTTTTCCTAAAATCCAAGTCCTCTGTTTCTTGCCCGGGTTAATCCCATTTTAGGACTAATGCAGTGGGGTTGGACCTGAATGTAAACACTAAGTGAAGGCACTGTAGACACTTCCTTGTGTACCAGGAGTAAAATTTGGATTATTGGGATTTTCCCAAGATTACTGGGCTGTGACCTGAGCAGTGACTTGATTGGCAACTTTCAAATAGCAAAATTAAGTCATGAACACCTGGGCAGGTGTTCCTACAGTCATGCAGAAGGTCTGCCAACAACCAACCACCAGCCAAACAGACCATGCTGCAAACTGGTCAAGTGACAGCTTCAGTATTTACAAAGGTGATGTCATTTAACTGGAAAAAAAAACCAACACAAATGCTGCCCCATTTAGGCTGAGAATTTCTATGGAAATGATCCTGACATTTGCTAGCTTGGTTTGGGTTTTTGGTGGTTTTTTATTGTTTTTTTTTTCTCATGTATGTATTCTTTATGAGTTTCCCCACACCATTCTCTTTTCAGATGTACTATGTGGTGAAAATCTCTTCATGTCCTCTGCCCCATTTTCATGGTCAGATGTTCTTCAGTCCTGGTACAATGAGGAGAAAAATTTCGAATATGGAACTGGAGCAAAAACAAAGGGTGCTATGTTTGGCCATTACACTCAGGTAGATATATTTTTAATATATATTTATATTTGAGGCTGAACAAATAAATGTTAGCTAAACAAGTTTTACCCTCTCGCCTTTAAAGGAAATAAATACAATGGAGGCATGAGAGTTATTCTGACAAAGCAAGATGAAAACTTTCAAAGTAACAGAATTAGAATGAAAATAATAGGCAAAGTAACAAAATTGAAATGAAAATAATAGGCTGAGTGTCTTTAGGAGTAAAGATATTGGTATTTTAAGACTTCAGGAAGAAACAACTTACTTGTTTAACATCTGAAAATTACCCAGATCCTGGAAAAACAGGTTTATTGCAGTCTACAAAGTTCTTTTGACTCAGAGAAGTTGGACAATGGCTTGTCCTAAACTTCTATTGTACCTGCACAAAACACAGGCTACAAAATTTTACATCATCATTCCTACACCAGCAGTTTCCATTGAATGAAGACATAAATAGAAAATCAAATGTTTTTTATATATGTGTTTTAAATTATTATTGTTACAACCCCAATATCCTTTGGTTGAATGGGGTGAAAGCAGGTTTCCAGTAAGATGGGGTTCATATGTTACCATAAAGGGTAAATAAAGTGACAACGCCATTGCAAACATTTCTGTGATGCATATTGTATTTAAATGATTTTCAAATGTATATTTTTTATACTCCCACGATTTTTATTCTTATGCCTACAGATGGTTTGGCACAATTCTTATAAAATTGGATGTGGTTTAGCCTTCTGCAGCAACACCACGTACAGTTACTTCTATGTCTGCCAGTACTGCCCCGCGTACGTATTGATTCTGATTTTGGTACTTATTACATTTTCAATATTAGTCAGGAGCTGGTGAAATTTGTAACAGGGCACATCAATAGCTGAGGAACTGGTCTGAAGACCGTATTAGGAATATGAAAAGACAGAAACACACTCATCAAAAGAGTTGTCAAACAAGCAAAAGCATAAAATACATAAAAAGGACATTGATTTTCAGATTAAATGTCCCTTGCCTCAAAATCCTAATTTTCATAACAGTTAATTAGAAATAAATATTTTCCACATTCTACTTAAAATCTTGGTTCAGAAAGGTAGATCAATATGGACATTACAGTAAAGACTATAATTAATACCAAAAATCTTAATGGGAATGTTATGGTGAAGTGATGGTTTCAAATACTGCCTAAAATTAATTTCCACATTGACAATAACTTGTTCTTGGTTGATCTTGACTTACCACCAGTAGCTTACCCAGTCTCCCTGACACTTCTCCTCAACAGGACAGGGGAATTAAAAAATATGACAAAAACTTCATGGGTCAGGATAAGGGCAGGGGAGTTCACTCACCAGTTACTGTCATGAAAAAAAGACACTCAGCTTGGGAAAATTAACTTAATTTATTACTAATCAAATCAGACTAAGATAATAAGAAGTAAACCCAAATCCAAAGCACCTTCTACCAGCCCCCACCTTCTTCCCAAGATCAACTTGACTCCTGATTTTCTTTACCTTCTTCCCCTTGGCAGCACAATGGGATGGGACTGGGGGCTCTGGTCAGCTCATCACATGCCATCTCTGCCTCTCCTGCCTCCTCGTGCTCTTCCCCATATCCATTGTGGTGTCCCTCCCACTGGATGGAGACAGCTCTCCATGAACTTCAGTGTGGGTCCTTCTCAGAGGCTGCAGTTCTTCCTAGACTGCTCCAGCATGGATCCCTTCCATGCAGTGCAATCCTTCAGGAATGGACTGCTGCAGCGTGTGCCCCCTGAAGGGTCACAGGTCCTGTCAGGAGCCTGATCCTCCAGCAAGGGCTTCCCATGCTTCCCACAGCCTCCTTCAGGCATTGTCCTGCTCCAGTGTGGGGTCCTCCACAAGCTGCAGGTGGATCTTTGCATCCCCATGGGTGCCCATGGGCTGCAGGGGCACAGCTGCCTCTCCAGGGGCTGCACCAGGGAATCTCAGCTCTGGTGCCTGAAGCATCTGCTGCCCCTCCCTCTGCACTGACCTGGGTGTCTGCAAAGTTATTTCCTTCACATATTCTCACTCCTTTCTTCTGGTTGCTGTTGCATGGCAGTATTTCCCCTTCCTTGAATGTGTTATCACAGAGCCATCACCATCACACGGGTCTGACCTGGAGCTGACCAACACCAGCCCTGCCAGGAACAGAGACAGCCTCTCGTGTCTTCTCACAAAAGCCATCCCTGCAAATTCCTCCCCCTCTCTGCCCACTGCCAAAACGTTTCCAGCTAAGCCCAACACATATGTAAAGAATTCATTGACATACAGCCAAAGTGTAAATGTAACAATAAGTTACATAAGTAAATGAGTGTAAATGTAAAAACCTTTATAATTAAGTTTTCCTCTCATATGTGGGGTAGTGACTTCATGGCTTATGTTGGCAACAATTGGTGTTTCAGGGGAAACCTAATAAGTTCATTGAAGACACCCTACGAGGAAGGAGAGCCCTGTGGGAATTGCCCTAATTCTTGTGAGGATGGACTATGCAGTAAGTTCTGAGCATTTAAATTGTGACCAGGGTAAAGTCGATGCTTAAAAAAAACCCCTAAACAACAACTAATTTATGAAAATTGATTTTGAAAAGAATTATTTGCTGAAACACTAGGCCAAAAGCACTATCAGAGAATTACGTTACACTCTGCTGGCTGCTCTACCTATGTGAGATAATATTTTTCCTTGTCCAGGAGAGATAAATCTCATCCTTGAACCTAGGAAATTCCAGGGAAGGAGAGGACATCTTAACCTTTCTTTTTTTCTTCTTCATCCTTTGAGCAATGGTGGCAGATCAAATGGAAGTAGCAGCACACTTGATAAGAGCAAGTGGCAAACCTGAGTTTTTAGAATTCTAATAGGAAATAAAAACATATGGGCTGAGTCTCACAATGGAAGATTTAATTCCTATCTTCTGTTATGGAATTAACCAAATTCTCATCACAGGCTGTAGCATAAAGAAAGTAAGTTTAAAACACCTTTATGGATAAGTGAGAAATCTTGAGAGAGCCACGTGTTTTGTGTGTGTGGTCAAAGGGTTTGGATACTGCTGGGGAGTAGATGGCAACAGAGAGGAAAACATTAGAGAGAAAATAATGTTGATGAAAAATTATTCTGAAAGGACATCCTGTGGGTTTTCACTTCCCACTCATGATTTATTTTCTGTTTGAAATTGTTTTTAGCCAACCCTTGAAAGCTTGAAGATGACTTTTTCCAACACTCCTGGCAAAGTGTCCAGGATAAACTAGAACTTGCCCTGCTCCTGCCAATGCAAAGCTGAAATAAAATAATAGGCTCAACTTTTGCCTTCCTGGACATCCATCTCCTTAATGAATTCTTCCACAAATACTGATTCCATCCTGCCTCTCCCACATATAGAGGAGGACTGACTTAGTCCAGTGACTCACACAAGAAAAATCTGTAGCATGATGTATATATTCTATTTATATAATGGTCTAGAACATGGTAGAGATCTTAATTTAAATTTGTTGTTTGGTTGGCAGATTTTTTTAATTATTAGCTTTTCTCATCTTCCTTTTCCCAACATGTTTTCTAATAAATATTTTTAAAGTTCTGTGGTTCCATATGTTTATTATGTTCTTGACATAGGTGGATACTTGGTCATGTAACTACTTTTAACTTGATTGAAATTTTAAACTATTGTACTGTTAACAGGATCAGAAGATAAACAGGATTGCTTGAAATATGTAATTCTTAAAAAAAATAGGAGAGCAGAGCAGTTTCCTCTAGATCTATTCTGGTTTAGAATCTGTTGCTGACCTATGTTCAACTGTAAAATACAGTCAGGAAAAAACAAAAAAATACCCCCAAAAATAAACCCAATGTAGTTAAATTAAATTTAAAATCCTGTTTGTTGCACTTAAATGCAGGTAACCAAACCTGCCTTGTAATAGAAAAGGACTGTCTGAGAAAAGGGCTTAATTAACAATAACAGATATTCAAAAGGGGGAAGGTCCCCGCATTTGGAAACTTTGTTTTTAATAACAAGTAGAGATGTCTTCCAAAATGCTTTTTTTAGTATCCTCTTTTGCTGTATCAGTTATTAAATTACTCATTTTTCACTGACCAATTAATCATAATTTTCATTCTTATTACCATGAAATAAAATTAATCCACTTTGTGACTTCATTAGCACTAGGTCTTGAAAGGAGCCTAAATATTTAGCAGCACAAGCAGCTCATGTGAAAAGATTTCCTCAGCAAAAACAGAAGTCAAGCAAGCAACCCTCCCTCAGAACCCCTTTCAGAGAGAAACAACAATTAACATAAATAACCTGCAATCCCCACTCTGTGACCTTTGGGAAGCAGGTGTTCTGTGCAGTTAAAAATGGGGCTAAATATTATTTCTGTCTCACCTTACAAAGGTTTCACATTCCCGTCCTCTTTTAGTAAGGAAGCTGCTGTCATAATTAAGATTTCAAATCCTTGAGTCCTTGGCACAGAATAATTTCATCATGCATTTCTGACTCATTCGTTCCAGTGGCATTTCTTCTAGTGTGAAAGATGAGTATTAAGTTAAAAGTTCAATTTCACAACTCAAAGTGCTTATGGTTTGAGTTGTTTTTTCCCTTGTTCATCTCCACCACTTCTCCCCTCCATGGCACACTTCCCTCTCAGCTGGAGACAACTCTTAAAGTAAATTAGGCAATGTAAATTAGGCAATGCCAGGGCAAGGGTGTGAGTGCTCGAACATGACTTACTACACTCTGAAACGATTAGCACAGGTCCAAGCCAGAATGATCATATTGCAGTAGTTAATCCAGTGCTGTTATCAATAAGGAAGTGGGCAGAACCACCACCCTCACTCCCAAAAGAGTCCTTTACCAAGAAATCATAGAACCATAGAGATTGGAAAAGACCTCAGAGATCATCAGGTCCAAACACCTATCACTGCCAGGTCCACCACTAAACCATGTCCCTGAGAACTGGAGCTGTATATTTCTTGAACACTGCCAGGGATGGTGATTCCAGCACTTCCCTGGGCAGCCTGTTCCAGTGCTTGACACCTTCTGTCAAGAAATTTTGCGCCAATATCCAATCTAAACCTCCCCTGGCACAACTTGAAGCCATTTCCTCTTGTCCTATTGTTTGTTACCTGGGAGAAGAGACCGACCCCACATGGCTAAAACCTCTTTCTAGGGAGCTGTAAACAGTGAAAAGGTCCCCCCTGGGGCTC
>VXAC01000103.1:383184-557094 GCA_013399225.1 Rhipidura dahli
CCCCCCCACCCTCCTCCCCATCCTCCCAGCTCCCTCAGACACTTCTCATCAGACCTGTGCTCAGATCCCTTCCCCAGATCCATTGCCCTTCTCTGGATATGCTCCAGACCCTCAATGTCTTTCTTGTTGTGATTTCTATTCCCTTCCACTGCAATCTGAATCACAAGAACTTATTTCTCAGTCAGTCCTAAGAGGAAACTAGTGTAATGAGGGAAAAATCAATCATCACACATCTGACCCAAGGAATAAAGGTCAATAAATATAATTTAGCTTTCTAGGAAGATACTGGGAAAAAAATTTTACCTGTCATTTTGTAACCAGTAGAGTATTAAATATTAGCATGGATCCTTCATGAACTGATCTAGCCAAAACAAACTCTCTTCAGTGAGTCACTCAGATGAGAGGATGTTGTGATGGCTTTAGTAACAAAATCAGGAGGTGTGATTCAGATGAAAGTACTGAGATATGGCACATGCACACAGCTGAACACACACATCCCTGATGCTCCTGTGCTGGGCACAGAGACAGAGACCTCTGGCACCTCAGGGTCCTGGTGTATGACAAGATGTCCATGAGCCAGGAGTGTGCCCCGTGGGCAAGGAGACCTGATGAGGCACATCTGGAGTGCCGTGTCCAGGTCTGGGCTCCTCAGGACAGGAGAGACATGGAGCTCCTGGAGCGCGTCCAGCGCAGAGTGACAAAGATGATGGAGGGACTGGAGCTTCTCCCTGATGAGGGAAGGCTGAGGGAGCTGGGGCTGTTCAGCCCCAGAGGAGATGCTGAGAGGGGCCCTCGGCCCTGGGTGTCCCTGGCTGCAGGGAGGGCTCAGGGCAGGGCCCAGGCTCTGCGCCGGGGGCCCAGCAATGGCACCAGAGGAACGGGCAGGGACTGATCCCAGAGAGTTCCACTGGACATGAGGCAGAACTTCTGTCCTGGGCAGTGACTGAGCCCTGAACAGACTGTCCAGAGAGGGTGTGGAGTGTCCCTCACTGGGGATATTCCAGAACTGTCTGGACCACAATCCTGTGCCCTGTGCTCTGCGACAACTGCTTTATGCGATGCCCAGATATTGATATTTCTAGAGCATGAGAAATATTTAGTGACTGACTGTGATATCAAAGGGCCATGTTGCAATCAGGCAGTGCTGGTAAAAGACCTAAAAACCATTAAAATATACAGTTCCTAACATATTGCAAGGCAGTTTGCCTCCTCCCTGGTAGCTCCTGTGGTCACTGGGATCCCCCCCAGCAGAGCACACATTCCTCCGAGCACATCCTGCTCCAGCTTCCTTCTACCTTTCAAGAGGAAACCCTTAATACCCTCCCTACCTTTAGCAAGGATCTAGAGCAAACAAGGAGATGCCATGAGAGGGCCCGTGGAAAGGGATTATTTCTCATTCCTTCTTCTCACCTACTCCTGATGGAGCTCCTTGCAGAGAGCTGGCTTCTCTGGGACAGGGCCTGAATTATGTCCCAAAGGAAGGAGCCCCTGGTTCACTCTGGAAAAGTACACAATATAGGATAGGATAGGATAGGATAGGATAGGATAGGATAGGATAGGATAGGATAGGACAGAATAAATTCAGTTAAAAGGGACCTGCCTTGTCCAACTGCCTGACCAAACATTAGCTTGGAATAAGCTCCTCTCTAACTGCAGGAATTGTCTCACTTGTGCGATGGTTTAAGAGGAACATGATGATGTGGACTGTTCATCCAAGGCAGTGTCCTTTTCTGTTGCCATTACAAAGAGAATGTCCCTTAATGGCAGTTGGAAAAATCTTGTGGCAGGGAGAATGGAGTTTCCTCTTTCTCCAGATCGGATGTCCAACAGTCATGACACCCTTTCAATGCTGAAAGAGAAATTTTAATCTCATTCTGAAAATGTATCATCATTAGTTATGAAGCTTGTGGATATTCCTATTCCTATTGCATCACTCTGAGAGCTGCAAGATGGGTGGATGGATTTTTTAATTCTCCCTTGTTGTAAACCTTGATTTACCTTTTTTTTCAGGTTAAAGAACTGTTTTTGAAACCTGAAGAGGAAAAGCATGTAGTACCCCCTAATGTGTGCCTAGAGCCCGGATCATTTTGATGCTTTACATCAATGTAAATATGTTACAATGATGTTTCAATGGAGATGATGAAAAAATTTTGAGAATCCCTCCTAAAATGATGAGCTGCAATTCACTTAAACTCTCCTGGCTGCACAAGGAAACAGAACTTTCCAAAATGAAAAAAAAAAAAATATTGTGTACCCTTTAAAGTAACATTTGTTCTCTGGGAAAGTGAGTTGAAAGGAGCAAAATGTGTGTTCTTCTGAATAAAACAAACAAATTTTAAGTAAATGACAATACATTCCAGAGATGGCAAGACCTATAGTAACTTCCTAATCATTTATGGTGGTGTTTTTATTATCTGCTACCTCCTATGTTGTATCTAGTTCCAGACTGTCTACAGTCTGCATCAGCCAGGTTACTATTCTGCAAAAGCAAAGACATCATAAAAATACAGTGTACTTTATAATGACCTTGAAAAAAATGGGACTGCTGCACTTGAAATATTAATCATCTGAGCTGAAAGATGTTGCCTTTCCTACTTGTGTGGAGATAATCCTTATTGATTTTCTCTGCAACAGTAAGCCACAGATAAGCTTTTTAGATAAGTGTTAAACAACAAAGAAATTAACATTGTATTAATGTAAAAGAAATGATCATTGTAACATGTCAAGAAAAACCCTCTTACTTTCTCAGCTTAAAGTGTCAGGGACTGCCCATTTATTACTCTTACTGGGCCATTTTTAGATGTATTTCCTGACTTTAAGTCAGTATCCATCTGCTCTGCTGCATTTGATTGCTGAACAGGTAAGAAAGACAAAATTTAAAGAAAACAGAAATAATCTACAGATAGTTTTACATGTTTGTATTTTCATTTTATCATTTTGTAGCTGGAAAAGAAAACATCAGGTCTACACATCTGTGCCTCAGCTGATACAAGAAATGCTCCAGAATCTGATGTTTTGGACCCTGAAATCCAGCTGTGGCACCCACAATCCTCTGTTTGGTACCCAGGCTGCCCACACAGTGACTTACATGAGAGGGAAGTGTCTCCAAATTAGATGTTAATTGCAACAAATGACTGAGCAAGCAGTGACCTATTTCAATTTAATAAGAATCAAGGTTTTAATCCTCCCACTCCCTCTGTGCTGGGGTATACACAAGGGTTAAAGATTTCCCTTGGCATGGCAGAGTACTGTCAGAGGCATTTAGGACCACACATTTGGATTTAAGCAGCTGTATTTCTCCCTGAGCTGTCTGTAGGGATCCTTTAATCTCAGTCTCAGCCTGTCCACAAACCAGCCCTCGCTGTAACATGTTAATAAAAACCCTCTTACTTTCTCAGCTTAAAGTTTCGGGCACTGCCCATTTATTACTCTGCCTATCATATGCTTGTCCACAGCTTGCTGGGATTACCATTTAGAATCAAAAAAATTCTGTCAATTTTCCCATAAGTTTTGTTGTAACTGCTGTTCTGGCCTCACCATGGAAGTGAAGTTACCTGAGGTGGGTTACACAGGTCAGAAGAGGAAGATCATCCCCAGTGGCACCACTACACTTCCTCCATAGTGAATTGGCCTCACATCCTAACCTGGCAGAAAATTATCCACAGCCTGGCTGGCACTGAGACAGACAGCCACAGGAAGGAATAACTCAGGACAATTCAGGATAAGAGGAGATGTTGCCAAGTTGTGCCAGGGTAGGTTTAGATTAGATATTAGGAAAAATTTCTTCACTGAAAGGGTGGTCAGGCCCTTGGAATAGGCTGCCCAGGGAAATGGTGGAATCAAAAAATTGTGAAGATATGGTGCTTAGGGCCATGGTTTGGTGGTGAACATGGAGCTCCCAGGATCAGGTGAAGCCTCAGGATGAGGGACAGACCTTGATTCTTCGGTCACACGAGACTCACACCATTACCATCAGTACTAAGAAGATGCTGCATTTCCCTAATCCACCCCTTTTCTCCCTCCTCACCAAATCCACGCCTGGTTGTGATAAGAAGTAACCAAGGCAGTTTTAGCTGTCTTTAACAAAAGTGTCCTGCTGCCTGATTAACTCTTGCTGACATAAACCAGGACACTGACCCAGCAGAAAAATATTCCTCTGGTTAGTTTTGTCTTCAAGGGGGTAACTCCTCTCCTCTCATCACAGCATCAAAGCTAAAAGCAGGACCTTAAGCAACTGGATGTACTTGACTTGCCTGTACCCTGTAGCTGCTGGAATTAAACATCCACATTCACACAAAGGCACAACAGCTCCTGAGGTATGGGGAGCAGCTAAACAAGATTGTGTTTCTGGCTTAAACATGCCTTAAGATCTGCAGCAGCAACACTCAAACGAAATAGAAAACAGGTCAAAAGAAGCACTCATTAGATGAAACCCCTCTACAGAGCTACTGCTAAGATTTTAGAGCCAGGGGAATACATTGCAGAGTCTGTTATGTATTTATCTCCCAGCTTATCAGAGGACAGTGTCAAAAGAAATGATAAGTAAAAGATAAGCTAGCTCGAGAGTGACAAGGCCATGTTGTCTATGTTGCCTGAACAGCGGCACAGCAACGTTAACCAGCATTGTTAGTGAAATCAGGGACAGGAACTGCACGTCTGATGGCACTTGTGAGGAGCAGCCACCACCTAATGAGTGCCACGGGTCTGTGGTTAGTGCCGTGCACTGCCGGCTACATCTGTGCAACAAGGTGGAGATAAAAGATGAGGAATAATAAAGTGGGATGTCATTAATCAGCCTCCACAGAAGCAGAGTATCAGTAGATAGCATTTAATAATGCATTGCCCCAAGCAGCTCAGTGTCTGAGCCTGATCTCATCCTCTGCATAAAGCATCTCCCCTGAGCTCCTGCTGTCTTTGTTCACTTCATGAACTGCAGCATCAGACCTGCTTTGCTGGCAGTGGGTGGGAGCAAGAGGCTCATCCTGCCAGGACGTGATACACATTGCATAGGTTGACTTTCTGCTCAATTTAAGGAAATAACAGCAAATAAGGCTGTTTAGGCTAAACCATAATTACCAGCCAGCCCACCCATTACCAGTTAATATGTAACAAGATTGTACAGGTTGAGCACTGAAGACCCTGGCTAGCCAAGATGGGCCACACAGCTGCTGGGTTCAAGCAAAGCAAACGAGTTTCACCATAAAAACTTCAGGAATATCAATATGAATAAGTGTATCAGTTCAGTTCTGGGGAAGTAGCAGGCATGTTTCAAAGACAGAATAGCCATTGTGCAGCATGTCTGAATATTCCACATACACAGAATCCATATGATGTGTGCACTCTTGTCCCTCCTCATGGTCAGGAAACACAGCAACAACTGCAGTGCCCACTAAAAACAGCCCTGAGATCCAGGCAGGAATGGGAGAAGTCTGGACACATGAGGTGGTTGTGAGTAGCTAAGCAGCTGAAGTGGAGAAGTGTGATTTTTGCATTGCTTCTCACAGAGGAAATGCAGCACATTTTAGTCATTCCTACAGATCCTGTGGAGACACCATCAAACAGGCTCCAAAGGCAACACACTGATGAGAAGATGAGAAGATGAATCATGTGTCCATTGCAGTCTAACACCTTCCTTGTGTGCCTCAGAGGACACCTACACACTCTTGGTCCATCACTGATGGCATTCTACAGTAGGACAAGTAAATGCTTTCTCCAAGGCATGGCCTGAATCTATTCTTAACTTCAGGCCTTTTTTAGAGCTTCCTCTGAAACCTTTCCATCCATTATTTTTTTCATGTCTGTCTGTAGTGACAGGTTCCACAGAGCCAGAACACAGATCTGAGCACTGTAAAGGCTTTCTGTGCCTTTATAATCTTAGTCCTTGACACTATTTTGTCTTAGACCAAATAGCATTGCCTTCCAGAAAAGCCTTGGTGTGTTTGACAGGCTAATAATGCCAAGGGCCCTTCAGCTTCTTGGAAGTCAGGGTTCAAGGGGCAGAGTTCAGCTGTACTGACCAGAGCCAAACCAGTGGCCTTAGGACCCAAAATGTTTTTATAGACAAATTGTACCATTTGTATCCTTACAGCTCTTCCCCAAACAATTGTTTTCCTCAACCTTACCCTGAAAGAGATATAGAATAGTTGCTGACTTGACTCATAATGCTTTTTTTAAAAAATGGTTCCAGGCAACAACTGACAGAACAAGAGGACACAGACTTAAGCTGCACCAAGGAAAATATAGGTCAGATATTAGGAAGAAGTTTTTTACAGAAAGAGGGATAAAGTACTGGAATGGTCTGCACAGGGAGATGGTGGAGTCACCATCCCTGGATGTGTTTAAAAAGAGATTGGATGTGGCACTCAGTGCCATGGTTTAGGTGTTGGGGCATGGGTTGAACTTGGTGATCTTGAAGGTCTCTTCCAACCTGGGGATTCTGTGATCCTGTGATTCTGTGATCCTGTGATTCTGTGATCCTGTGTGATTCTGTGATTCTGTCAAGGCAGTCATTTACCTTATCTGCTTATCCAGTCTCAGGCATCTGCTGTAAGAATAAAAGGAGAAATACAGATCTGAAATACCTCCATTACCTCTAAAGGCAGCATAAGGAGAACAGCTTTGAAGTAGAGCCCTGGTTACACGAATCCCTGTCCAGCAGTCTGGATCATGCTCTGGCAGGGACAGGTCTTCCTAATCATCATCACCTGCAGGTTCACGTGTGCTTATAGTGATGTTGATTTTGATGACAGCAGGCCTGGCTGGGGTGGAGCTGGAAGGTGAATGGTCTGCAGAGAAAAAAGGTTCTGGTTCAAAAGCCAGGAAGTGAATAGTGGAGATGCTGTCAGGGAGTTAAACAATGACACATTTTCTGCAGTGGGTCAAAAGAAAAAGTTTAGGTACATTAAGATAAGTAATCATGAAACACTCCAGAGAAGTGAAGTGACTGGTCCCATTAGATGAACCAGTTTCCCCATACTCAAATCCTGAAGGCACAGAGGTCACCTGCTACCTCACACATTCACAGGAGATCCATATTCCTTATCTCCCTATTCCTTATCTCCCTTTGATTACTTTAGGAATGATGGATTTGGCCAGAGCAGACAGTGGCTGAAGCATTTGCTGGAGCACAAGGGAGAGATGTCACCAGGCAGCCAAAGTCACCTTCACACAGCCATGGAAAGCAGAGCTATAACCTTCTGGGGAAAGAAAACAACAACTCTGACAGACAAAAATGATGCCAAATGTGTCCATAGGAAAAATACAAGTGAGAAGAAAGGATTGAAAAAATGACACATTCTTATACCTGTGTTAGCTCAGCCTGGGCCTCCCCTGAGTTGTCTCATGTGGGTGCAGTTTAACAGAGATGTTTCCTTGGAGCAGAGCTGAGTGTGACATTCTGATTTCAGGCTGTTCCTTCTCTCTGATTTAAGAGGAAGGGCAAAGTATTTACCTGATCAGTTTATGAGTAGCTGTGAAAATCTGTCACTTTTGATGTGGTGCCAGAACATGTAAACGGCTCAGTGCATCATAGTTCCAATCTCTGCTGACTCTTTTCATATATATTTTGTTAAAATTACCAGAAAATCTTATTTCCTCCTTAAACTGCCTTTGCCAAATGTTGCAGTAACTAAAGAATGAACCTGACTTTAATAAACTCTTAGGAAGTAATTCAGACTTGAGAGAGCTTGCTAAGAAATGTGGTTTACCCTTGTATGCAACAAATAAAACAAACCTCTAATTTTCTGAGGGATTTTTCTGCAGAGTCTTGGCTTTTTTTATTTTTCCCTTCAAAATCATGGTTTCTTTTCTGTCATCAATAAACAAAGTGTCTGGATTTCCTTCATTCAAGTATGTTGCCTAATTACTGAAAATCATTCTAAAAACAAGTAAAAAAAAAAAAGGAGGGGTTAAAAAGCCCTGTAATATATGATAGGGAGATTTTCACACACATATGGGGATACACATATAATATATGTCTCTGACAATGGCACAGTCCAGCTAAACTAACAGATTCTTCAGTTTCTACAGATTTGACTGCAGAGTTGTTTTGCATTGTATATTGACTTAAACTGCCCAGCATCAAAACTACACAATCAACCCAAGCTGCATCAGCTGCCAAAGTGATTTAATTTTTATAACAATGTGTATTTTTATGAACGTAATTTTTATAACAATGTGTATTTTTATGAACGAAGACAAAGCTACAGGACTGTGCATGGGATGGAATATTCCATGGAAAATGCTGAAATCTGGTACCAGCTCTGGTGACACAGGTGGCCTTGTTCCTCCTCAGGAGGAAGACACAGATCCCTTTATTAAGTTCAGACACTGTGTGTATGAACTGGTTATTTATTTTGCGTACATCAGCCTGTCACAGGTGGGGTTCTGAAGCCTGGCTGTGACCCATCAGGTGGCAGTGGAGGGTCCCAGATGATGGACAGCGCTGGCAGATGTGCAACAAGGTCATTCTGCTCCTGCATTTTTCCCTTTGCCCGGTCACAGCTGGAGCCGTACTGCAAACACAAAACTGGTGTCCTGATCAGAAACTTGCCTTCATTGAAAATATAGGAGTGCCCTCTGGTGGGAAACTGAGCCAGTGACGCTCCAGTCACACTAAAATAACCATCTTTCCTCAAATGCAAATACCAATTTGTTGCTGGTAAACCAAAAGGTCAGGTCAGCTCTTAGTTGCATCACTGGATATTTCAAGGCCAGATTGGTCATTTTGTGCTTTATCATTCTGCAAGGAAGTCTTCAGAGCCCTGAGGCTCCAGGTTGTCAGACCAGGGGCAGTGGTTTGGTAAAAATATCAGAGAATCATAGAATGGTTTGGGTTGGAAGGGGCCTTGAAGATCGTCTGGTTTCAACCTCCTGCCATGAACAGAGACACCTTCCTCTATCCCAAGTTGCTCCAAGTCCCATCCAACCCAGTCTTGGACACTTCCAGGGATCCAGGGGCAGCCACAGCTTCTCTGGGCAGCCTGTGCCAGCTTTGAGTTTTCCTCTGACTGTAATCCTGCTGTTCTGCAATCTGGAACTCCATCCAGATGTGTGCCAGGGTTAGGCTGCCTGTGCTCCTGATATCCATGGCTCAAGCACTCACACTTCACTCCCACTACTGGGAAGGAGCAGATGGAAATTTGCAGAGGGTCAGCAGAGCAAAAACAGAGAAATTAAGTACTGTTGAGATAGGTGTATTAGTAGCTCAATGATTTTAAAAGGCAAACACCCACATTGAAAGGTTAAAAGGGAAAAAGTTATTTTAAAAAGCCTTGAAATTGTGTTAGGAGCTAATCAGGAATCCTCAGGTTTTTGGGTTGGCTACCAGAGCCATCTGTGTCCACAGAGCAGGTAGAAACTGGTATCACAGCAGTGCTGAGAGAGAGGAAAGAAAGAAAGAAAGAAACGAAAGAAAGAAAGAAAGAAAGAAAGAAAGAAAGAAAGAAAGAAAGAAAGAAAGAAAGAAAGAAAGAAAGAAAGAAAGAAAGAGAGAAAGAAAGTTTGATTTATAAAGGAAAATCAAGCAAAGCAGTAGTAATTTGCTAATAAACTCAGGCTCTCGGATGATGACGTTTTAAGGTAAATATACCTTAACTTGACTTTTTGATAACCTGAACAGAGCTTGTGATTTGTTGCTTGGCACTAAAAGTATCCTTAGAGAAGGTGAAAAAATGCCCCGCTTGTACAATACGGAATAGTAAAGAAAAATTACTTTGGCAAACAGCAAGTTTCCTGGTAAACACTCTGGCTCTGTGGGAGTGGTACTTCCCTGACCCAAGGTGTTGGCTTTCCACAGAGTAAAGGACAAGCAAGAAAAAGTCTGTGAGACTGAAATCTTCATGTCTGTCATAGGAGAATATCACAATGAAAAAAAAATTTATATTTATCTCCTAAAGCTGCATAGAAATGGGGATAATCCAGGCAGTGAAATTTAAACCCCTACTCATACAGAGAGGAAATGCTACAAATGTCCACACAAATGGTTTTCACTACAACAGAACAATGGGATGACAGAGGGGCAGTCAAGGCTGATGAAATTTCCCACCAATACTTAAAGAAATAATTGAACAAATCTTTGAACCATAATCAACATTCAAGGCAAGGCTGGGTGAGGCTCTGAGCAACCTGTTCTAGTGGGTCTCATCCCTGCCTATTGGAACAATAAGGTCCCTTGCAATTCTGTGATTCCAGCAACAAACTTCATGAAGACAATCATCACACAAAAGTCATTTAGAGATTTGGGAAGATGGATATGGAACTTCTGCCTAAAAAAGGGAACTAAAGGACCACTCGAACCACTGACCTCACCTGATCTAGGGAAAAATTTTGAATTGAATTACTGAAAAAGCAATGCATAAATCCCTGGAAGCTATGCTGATGGCAAAACACATCTATTACTTCAAACTTCCATCAAGCAAGCCTGTGAGAGGAAGAGGCCTCATGGTCAAAGTCCTTAAAGGGAAACTTTTACATTTTCCTTTACGTACCCAAAGCAAAAATATGATACAAGTTACTCTGCTGCTCTGGTATGCAAACTGCCAGCACAGAAAGATAAGAACATGCTTGTTTTCAACTGGAAGAATCAAGGCTAAAGCAGAATAATTATGTCAAGTGGCTGGGTATGGTAAGGTAAATACAATCAGTATTTAATATGCCTGGAAAATGTCAGGGCTGTTTTGATTTGCAATGACTCTCACATTCACTGTGTCAGTCATACCATATACAGACAAGATTGCAATGAGAATGCTCAGAAATATCATGGTTTGGGTACTCTAGAAGCAAAACTAGGTTCAAAGGGAGAAATGGAATTAGGAAAGGACTGCTGATTTGAGAGGAGTTTGAGAGCAGACAATGGGGGAAAGGGAAGGGAAAATATGGGCTCAAACTCAGAAAAAGGGAAAATGAAGAACAGAATCAAAGAACAAAAGGAAGTGAAGGACATAGACAGACATCAGTGACAGCTGAGGGCCACCCACTATAAAAACCAAAGCACTTTTCATCAGGTCAGTGTCTGGGTGAATAGAATAGAACTGGGTCACTCTATTTATGTAATTGTACTTTGATAGTGGATCTAGATTTTGATATATGTTTCAGAGATATTATTAATTGCTTCATGGTTGCACAGAAATGCCTGCATAGCAGCGATTAATGCTCACAGAATCACAGAATGGTTTGGGTTGGAAAGGACCTGAAAGATCATCTTGTTCCACCTCCTCTCCTGGGCAGGGACACCTTCCACTATCCCAGGTTGCTCCAAGCCCCATCCAACCTGGCCTTGGACACGTCCAGGGATGGGGCAACCACAGCTTCTCTGGGCACCCTGTGCCACCTCACAACCCTCTGACTAAAGAATTTGTTCCTAACATCTAATCTAACCCTGCCCTCTGTCAGTTTGAAGTCGTGACCTCTTGTCCTGTCACTCCATGCCTTTGCCAAAAGTCCCTCTCCAGCTGTCTTGGAGCCCCTTTAGGTGCTGAAAGGTGCTCTAAGGTCTCCCTGGAGCCTTTTCTTCTTCAGACTGAACAATCCCAATTCTCTTAGCCTTTCATATTCCCCTAAGCATTTAGCTCAGTTGTGAGTCCACAACTTCCTGACCTTCCCCAGGATACCCTGCCAGGGCTCCAGCTAAAATCTGGAAAGGCACAAGTTTTCCATATGCACTTTGCAACATCCTTAGCACTGTGAGGGTGTCTTGGGCATTTTGTTTTATGTGAGATGGTGCCAAGTGCCTCCTCAGAGGCTGCTGCATTTAGACTTAGATCTCCACTAACCTAGAAGATCTCCTTCCTTCTGATGGGATAACTAACTTAGAAGTAGAAACCTACATTTCAGCTACCCTCTTTTAGTTAGACAACTGCATAATTCAACTGTATTTTATGACTTATCTCAAAAAAGTTTATTCATTGATTTATGAAGAACTGCATGTATTTGCTTTTCCCTGACTTGGCCATAGAAAAGCACTAAGGCAAGCAGGTGTACTGAGATATCATTGGTAGTCGTGTGGTCAGCTGGGTATTTTCCAAAAGCAGAAAGCTGTAAAAGTTCTGTATTTCAATCAGGAAATATTTCCTTCCTTAGCAATCATTTTTTCAGTGTGTTCTAGGCTCATCTTTATGGACTGTGTGTACATTTTCTATCATATCACATTACCTCTCTGAAAAGGGAAGAATATTGCAGGATGCAGAAACCAGGATTTTATGTCTGCCCTTGCAGCACTTTTTCTCAGGGCCTTTTCCAGCAAATAAGTACCCCCTCTTGCCTTTCTCCCCATCCAGCCCTATAATTCCTTCCTATCAGGCTGTGGAAAGGCTCAGCTGCAGTGAGGTCTGTAGAAAGCCACCTCAGTCAAGATATGCTTTGAATGGGTATTTAAAATTCCCTGTGGTTATGTAGCTTATATTCATCTTTTATCAACTTGTTTCCAGCTTCAGACTGTTATAAAATCTATTCCACTACAGAAAAAAAGGTGAGAAGCCGCCCCACAAAGAAGCTTGTCTGTGGCCAAATGTAGTTGCTTCAGGAATTATTATGAGTCAAACTGCATTTAAACAGCAAAATCATTTCCAAATGACTCTTCGAGCTGGGATTCTGTGATTTTAAGTGGAGATTCTATGAATACTTATTTTCACAGCTCCCAATATTTTTCATTTGCTTACTGCAACCAGTCCCAATAGAATCCTCCATGTGAGACTCACTGACTTGGAAATCAGATTTTCCTGTTTTCTAATACATTTTAACACAAGTTTCACTCACAAAAACTTCAAGATATTTTTACCAACTGGACACCATCAAAAGAAGACCAACCTTCTGCTTTACTTTTATGTCAAATGCATGAAAAAGCTAAAATGCTCATATATAAGCATTTAAGGAGTATGAATATTTTAAGGAATTAATTTCAAACTCACAATTTTGAAAAGATTTCACAGTAGAAGGCCCCACATTGTTAGTACTGCTAAATTACAGAAAATCTTTTTCCAGCAAATACATGTAGGAAGCACAGAGGTTTTCACAAAAAAACTTCAATTTGTGTAGCCTGTTTTTCTCAAACAAGAATGTCTGAAGTCATTAACCATGTAAACTGAAGTCCACCCCAGAAAACCTGTTTTATCCATGAGTAAAAAACAAATGCCTCCAGATGATCATTACATTTGAGATAACTATGATAGTTTGAGTCTGCATTGCTTTGTGTCTTTCACTACTAGAGAGAAAAGGGTGTATTTCTCACTTCCTTTAAAAAACAGTAAAATTTTTAAATCACCCATATCAAAAGTCAGTTTGAATTCTAAGAAAAGTCATTATGGTTTGTTTGTGCTGTTTCCTGTTGGCCAGGCTTATTTTAAACAATGGATTTGTTCTAAAGGATCAGCTGGGCTTTTGTTTGGTTACACCTGACTCTCACAGAGGAAGACATATCTGCAAAAAATAGTGCAGTTCTAATGGTCTCCAAGCAGAATTCTTCTCTGCTCACATTCTGTGTATCCATCCACACTGTTGTTATAATTCACTTACAACAGGCATCAGTTTATTCGTTTTATGGGAGAAATATGACAGAAAGAATGTAGGTTATCTCTCTTGTTCACATATCTCTGACATTTTCTCTTATTCCAGTCTAACATTTTAAATATATTAGATATTTAGATAATTAGATATTCCCAAAGGTGACTTCAGAAGTGTGTTTTATCTATTTACAAGGAAAAGTCGAGCTCAAATACAAGTGCTTTCACTAATGGGTATTCCCAGGAGATGGGATGAGTTTTACCCCAGATTTCTTTTCTGAAGCCAGATTCTTGATGTCCCATAGCAGAGATTTAGAAAATGTTGCTAATTACTTACTAGATCTAAAGTGAAGTTGAAGTGACAATCTCTATATGCCTAAAAAAAAACAATTATTCATTTTTACACCGCTCAGCTTTGCCACATTTCAGCAAAGATTGAAAAGAGCATGAGCATGGGCAGGTATTGAGCTTTGATAAGAGAAGTGTATGATTGTAGTGATTGGATCATTTACTAATCCATTTTGGGCTTCATGACAGTGACTTTTACACACATATGAAAATTCCTTCTGAAATTTTGTATGCTAAGCTTTAAAAGCCATCTAGAATAGTAGTACTATGAAAGAATGAAGTTTATCACCCAAGGAAACCATGAAATCTCCCTGCTGCAAACTTTCTAGAAACATACAGAAAAACATCTCTAAGGAACAGCCTATTTTTTACAGATAACTTTCTGGGGGCACAAGAGAAGGACTAGTCCTCTAAAAGTTTCTGGATAACTTTTTTTTTAAATATTCCATTATACTCTGCTTACATACAGTTCCTGTTGGTTCATTTAGGTTGTTTGTTTATTTTCCTTGGTGACAAATACACAGGCAAAGGTTTCAAGTTTCAAAGTACCATGAAAGGAGACTTACTGCAATCATAGAATCATAGAATGGCTTGGATTGGAAAGGACCTTAAGTAATACCCTTTCCCAACACCTGTGCCATGGGCAGGGACACCTTCCACTAGACCAAGTTGCTCCAAGCCCTGTCCAACCTGGCCTTGAACACTTCCAGGGATGGAGCAGCCACAGCTTCTCCTCACACTGCCAACCTCCAGGTCTGCAGTTGGAGGTCACCTGTAGGCAGTGGTCCCTGAAATGTCTCCTTTGAAAGCCAATTTCAACCCTTAAAGACTGCACCTGTGCCACAAAGGGCAGAGACCTGACCAACACATCTCCTTGGACTGAAAGGTGATGGAGAGGAGCCATGGTGAGGAGCTTGGCTCGCTGAAGACCAAAGGCACACATGGAACGTTGCGTTTTCCTGAGAAGCATGTGTTGGAGTCACTGAGCCTGCTATTGAGCCTGGGAAAATGGCTGAGGTCAGCTGGTGGAAAAACTCAGGGAATTGAGAAATGCTTCCCCCTTGTTTCTGTAAAGGAACAGTCTCTCCCACAAGTCCACAGTTGAATTGTAACTGTACCTCTCAGACTCTGAAGTGTGCACTTTCTCTTCCTGCTTTTCACCCTGGCTGAATGCACACCTGCTCCAGTTTAAAACCACAAAGTGGGGTTATAAGAGTGCTGCCTTCACAATTTCCTATTTGCAAGCCCAACATCTCAACCCCGATGGTCTAATAGCCTTTGAAGAGACTCAACTTCTGCATTTCCATGCCTGGCCTTTGCCTGGACTGGCTCTTTTGGAGGGGCATCTACCCAGCTCTGACAGTATCTGTTGGATTGATTGACTCTGTTGCTCCTCTCCCTAATTATAATAATCTGGAGTGGAAGGTTAGTCGTGTGGAAGAAATCAATAATGTTCCTTTTTGCCAAACAACATCGAGTCTGCAAGGTGTTCTGTCCAGCCAAGGAAAAGATCTTTGCAAAGCTCTGAACCACACAGAACAATATGGAACCTAAAGCCCGACTTTAGCTGTCATTACCTTCAATGGAAATAAAGAGTTGAAGAAACTGGATTTTTGTCCTCATTGCTTGAGATCAAATCAGGTTCCCGTAGTTCAGGTTTACACAAGGGTAGTAGGAGAATTTCCACAGTCAAATCCTTCAAGCTGATCTTTTCTTAAGAACTTTCCATAGATTTATCTTTAAAAATACGCATGCGTTTGCAGAACCCCACTGAATGAATTCTTAATTTATTTTTTTTAATTGAATTACCCCACCCCCTCAGATAATCCACATGAGGAAGTGGGAATTGCTATGCTAAATTGTTCTTTGTACCACGGTTCCGGTTTTCTTTCTTCCCAATTATTTCACCCACAGACCATGAACTGCAGCATATCTGACAGTCATCCTTTAGAGAACAAATGGTTTTCACTATTCAAACAGGTGGGGCACTCTTTAAAGAAATACTTGCAGTAGCATAATTTCATTTTAAAAGCACAAATAAAACTCAGGTGACTGTAATGAATTAATGAGATTTGCTGATTACGGTGGATGGGGTAAAAGAATGGAAGTATCTCCCAGGACATTGGGAATCTGGAGCTGCTAGGCTGCCTCCCCTAACAGTCAATAGAAATACAGTCTTAATAACTGTGGTAGGTGTCTTATGAAGCTTTCTGATGGTGATAACTGTGGTCTCATCAAAGTTGTCACAAGCACTTCAGATAAAAAAGTACCTTTGCCTTATCTCATGGAAGGATATGGGAGACCTTATCAGAGGCAGCTTCCCGTAAGTGCTGCCCGCTACACAAAGAACAAAGGCAGCTGTGTTTTCCAACACAGGGATTAAAACACAGTATTAAAGTGCTGGCAACAGCAGAAAGCTGCAGGAATTCTGCAGAAATCTGGAAACGGGGAGACAATATTGACTTGCAGTGTGAGCAGCAACCTTGAGCCAGCATGGTGAAAAGGGTGCTCAGTGTGCATCACACCCCAGCAAAGGCAAGGATGGGGAAGGGAACCAAGAAAGGAATAAGGAGATGTGCAGATGCTTTATGCCTTCTGGTAGCCAACAGACTGCATGGAAGGAAGCAAGAAAGGCTGTGTTTCAGCGATGAGGACCTGTCAAAGCTGCCATGTGATATAACCTTTTAAGCAAATGGAAGCAAAGATTATGCAAAAAGGAAATGTGAACTGAGAGATGCCAGGTTGGATGGGGCTTGGAGCAACCTGGTCAAGTGGAAGGTGTCCCTGCCCATGGCAGGGGGTTGGAACTCAAAGGTCTTTAAGGTCCTTTTAACCTGACCATTCTATGCTGCACTAGAGCAGAGCACATGCCACACATCTCTCTACTGAGGAGGGGAAATGTGCAACATCTGCAGCCATTCTGCAATAAGTTAACCTTGAGCAACATGTGGGGTGAGTTATATGTACAATCATCACACAATCACAGAATCACAGAATGGTTTGGGTTGGAAGGAACCTTAAAGATCATCTCATTCCACCCCCTGCCATGGGCAGGGACACCCTCCTCTCGACCAGATTACTCAAAGCCCCATCCAGCCTTGTCTTGAATATTTCCAGGGGTGGGGCAGCCACAGCTTCTCTGGGCAACCTCTTCTAGTGTCTCACCACACTCCTAGTCAGGAATTTCTCCCTAATATCCAATCTAAACCTCCCCCCCTTTCAGTTTAAAGCCATTCCACTTTGTTCTATCAATACATGCCCTGGTAAGAAGTGATGTCCAGTGCCACAGCTGCAGTGAGCTAATGGAATATAAGTTTTATTTAGCAAATGGAAGTTCAGGAACCACTTGGAAGAAAATATCACTGTGTTGCCCACAGTACAGGTCATTCTGTGTACAGCTAAGAAGTTGCTCACTTATGTTTGTGCCTCAAAATATTTATCCCACTCTTTTGCCAGAGATGGAAAAGACAACTGTGAAACAACCAGCCCTGAATTCAAGCTTTTATTTTGTGAACACATTAGCACTGTAGCTTGCTGTTGACTACAAGTTGAAGTTCTGCAAAAGGACAGGTCTTGTGTCTTCTCTTTTTCCATGCCCTGAAGACAAGGAAAAAAAAATCCAGAACAATGCAGCTCAATTAATTCATTTTCAGTCACCTGTTCCTTAAGAAAAGTTCTTTCTTCTGCAATGGGCAGCCCCAAAGCTGATGTCATTTATCAGCAATAAATATTGACAAGGAAAAAGAAGGGAAAATGTAAGTATATATACAACCCTGGACTGGGGAGAGCCTCTCACACTGCTGCCACTTCCTCAGGTACAGGAGGATCGTGGTGGATGAAGGTAACGTATGCAGAACTGAATTTCAGCCTTAGGGGTTTTACCCATAGAATCTCTTGGTCAGTATTGATTGGGCATTGTGCTACAAAGGTTAATGGAACTAACAGCTAAGTTGTACCAAATGAGATAATTAAAAGAAAATGTTTGCTTATAATATCTCAGAGGAAGAACATAAAATAAATTATATCTTCTGCTCTGAAACCATACCTTCCACCCATAGGGGTGAAAAATGGCTTCAGTGGAGTCTAATTCCCATATTTCCTTGGATCAAAATGTAACTCTTGGACCTATGTGCTTCATTCTTGAAATGTGAACATAAATTAATCTGTTTTGCGGAGGGTGGTCAGTCATGAAAATGCTTTTCTAATGTCTTTTGAATTCTTTTGATAGGTTGAATTTATTTTACTTGAGTATTGGGATACCCCAGTACAGCTGAACTCATAACCTGGTCATCTCCAAATGTTAACTATCTGTCCATCTAGCTGCTAAAATGTCTGATCTATATTGCAGTATGTAATAAGCTGATTGTCTTTTCTTAATGCAGAGTGACTTCATTTTTTTAATGAAATTTAAAGATGTAAACTCAAAGAAGGTGGAGGAAAAAGATATTAAAATAACTGAAAAGACAAATATTCCCACTCTTCCAAACTTTCAAACCTGCTATGCCCTGAAAGCTTTGTCAGATGGCAGGAGAAAGGTTCTGCTGAGGAATGAAACACCAGGATTAAACATTAAGACTGTATTTTTTCAAATAGAACATTTTTTTCTACTTTTGAAGTTATCAATGTTTATTCTATCTGGTTTTACACTCAATCAAATTTTTGTGAAATCTCAGGTCTTCAAGTAGAGCTGCCTAAAAGTGCATTGCTGGCATTTGTTTTTCAGAAGCATAGAAGTGACTCAGTGGATTGAGCACTACTGACAAAGAAGGATAATTGTATCTGGAAACCATCATCTTTTGATTTTGAAAGTAAAGCCCAACACATTTAGTCCAAGAGGCAGATTCGATGGTAGGTCTGGCAGTCAAAGATGTGCAGAAGTATTTAATCAACTTTAACTCTGGATCTAGAAATATTTTATGTTTCTGGTTGCAGCACTTAATCTGGGAGGTCCCAAAAAGTTTTTTTTCTGCATGTAAGGGCAAGAAAACTCCTCCATGTCTAAAAATATCCATTCAGTTTAAGGATTTATTCTTCATTAATATCAGTGAGATCCCAGCCTCTACCTCATGCAAATTATTTCCTTATGAAATCACAGGAATAAGAAAATAAAGACTGAAAACCTGAATTACATGATAAGACAAGGAGTATAGGTTCTAAACTAAAGGGGGGACAACCTAATTTTTTTTTACAATTATAGTTTCCCTATCAAGCAGGATTTCCTAGATTGCTATTGACCTGTACTTCTCACACCGCGGGGTTTTTCTCAGAGGCCAGCTCTAAGGCTTTTTTATATTTGTTGGGATTTATTATCTCTATTTCCTTCTTGCCTGTCTTGTTTAAGGTAACCTGCTGAGCTCAAAGCTAGTCTCTTTTTTTGGGATTTTGCCACATCTTTACTCTTTAACAACCAAAAAGACATTTTCCCTCATCAATACAAAGTTAAATAACTTTTGCTTTTTCTGATGTACAGAAAAATTGTCCTTTGTACATGAGTGGGTTTCAGAGTGTCTGTGTACATCTGTATGAGGTGCCTTAGGACTCAGAGTGCAGTAGCCAACATTATTTGTTAATAACATCGTATCTGAAGGAGTTCTTTGTGTCCAGGTGTCAGATAAAACATGAAGGTGATCAGCACCATTTGCCTCAGCCATTGTGATGCTGGTTTAATGACGAAATGGGGAACAGGGAAAGAAATGGAAAAAACAGTCCCATGTGTTCAGTGCTCCACTCCAAAACACCAAATCTCACTATGGATGGTGCTTGAGAAGGATTCTGATGTGACAGTATTGAACACATTAATGGCCTTTTTTTATACACAAGTAGCCAAACACGAAGGAAATGCGGCAAATTCAAGATATCTTAAATAAAGGAGTCAAAAGGGGTCTGATCCATCTATTCCAAGTGGCACAACTTTATGCTTTTTAGAGTCTCTGATTCCATGCAAGGTGGCTTTTTCTCTCTGTAGGAGACAGTGACCATGCACAGTTTCAGCATATCCATATTCAAGATCAATTAAAATAAACTTATTTGTGCAGGCTTGACTTTGCAGCAGTTTTGTATCTTGCTCCCATATCACATTATGCCATAAAATGTATGCAACAGAGACTAATGGATTTTGGGTTTTTGTTTTTGGGGTTTTTTTCCCCCTGTAGAAATGGATCTCCTAACTGCAATTATCTTCCTGGCTGCTTTGCTACCCCCATCTGATGGACAGGTAAGAACATTGACCTGTGCAGAATACCCATATCTGATTCCTTTGAGTAGATATTGGACCTGATGTTGTCTGATCTTGTGATCTCTAGAGATTTAGAATTCAGGGGTGCAAGTATTGTTAACATTGAAGACAAACTCTCATTGCGTACAGATTTTTGTATAACTATTATTATTATTATTATTATTATTAATATTATTATTATTATTATTATTAATATTGTGTTAGTTGAGCAACCTGGTCTAGTGGAAGGTGTCCCTGTATATGACAAGGGATTTGGATTTACTGGCTCTTTAACCTTGCAACCCAAATCATACTGTGATTCTGCCTACCAAAATATTCCTCCCTTCAAGGGACTAATTTCAAAAATACATTTTTCATAAATAAATAAATAATTTAAGATTCAGAAATCTGATTCATAAACCTCTTAGAGAGGAGAGAGGATTAATCTTGAGAGATACAGATATCTAATAAGTAGACACTTGAATGCGAGTTATTTATCTCATTATTTCATTTGTATGAAGGAATGAAAAGAAATGAGTACTTTAGGAAAGAAAATTATCATTTTCTTCAATAAATCTCGGGTCGGATCATGTTGGAACTTGATAGTTTCCTTTACCTGAGTATAGCTGCTGCCTAAAACAACTGGCTGAGATGTTACTTCTACCACCATAAATGTCTTAAGTTAAACAAAATTTATGACATTAATTCTTGGGATAGAGTCAGTTGACAAACAAAAGTGACAAGAAGCTCATAATTTATCTTGTTTATTAAACTTATGTTAACTGGGACCTTCACTGTTATTTTTTCCAGGATTTGCTATCTAAAAAATTGAACACTTTCATCTTTCCTCATTTTAAGCCTCAAAAAGCAAAACAGATCCTTGAGCTACACAATGAAATACGGAGATCTGTAACTCCCACAGCCAGGAACATGCTGAAGATGGTGAGCTATGAATTACTGCTAGTCTGCTTTTCCCTTAAAGGAAATGATAGGACAAGCCCAGCATCAAAAAAGGCTGTGGAATGAAGGGATTAAGAGCAGCCTGATGAGAAGCACTTGGAGGTGATCATGGATGAGAAACTCAGCATGAGAGAGCAAGATGCTCCAAGGGCTGGAGCCCCTCTGCTCTGGAGACAGACTGGGAGAGCTGGGGGTGTTCACCTGGAGAAGAGAAGGATCCAGGGAGAACTCAGAGCCCTTTCCAGGGCCAAAAGGGGGCTGTAAGAATGAGGAAAAACACTTTATCAGGGCCTCTTGCAATAGCACAAGGGGCAATAGTTTTCAGTTAAAACCAGGTAGAGTAAGATTAGATATAGGAAGAAGATTGTTATGATTAGGGTGGTGAGGCCCTGGCACAGGGTGCCCAGAGAAGCTGTGGCTGCCCCTGGATCCCTGGAAGTGTCCAAGGCCAGGTTGGAGAGGGATTGGAGCAACCTGGTCCAGTTGAAGGTGTTCCTCCTGCTCCTTGCACAGGGATTGGAGTAGAGGACCCTTCACTTCCCATTCCAACCCAAACTATCAATGATTCTCTGATTTAAAAAGAGAAACACAAGCCCTAGATGGAGGAAAGATCATGCAAAGCAAAGGGGGAGCAGGAGCCCGAGCAGCAGCTTCTGAACCTCACACTGTCAGGAGGGCAAAAGGGACCTAGAGCTGCAAAATTTCTCCCATTCCTGTCACTTCTGATATTCCTTGTTATCCCTATCCCACGAGCTGGTCAGTGCTTTGTGGTTAAGCCTGCATAGCAAGGCCTGCAAACATTCCTCAGGATCAAAGCCCAGGTGGTATCAATCACCACAACTCAGCTGCACCTGGACTGAAAATCAGTTTTACACTTTTCAGTCCAGTGCACCCGGCAGTGTTCACTTGGACACAAAGCTGAAAGAACTCAGCAGTGAGTTATAAAAACCCTTTTAATCTGCACCATCTGGAGATCAGGACTGTGTGACAGAACTGTGCAGAATCATCTGCTCTGAAACCTTTAAGAGTTGAAGAAATGTGGTTCCTGTGCTCCAGGAGAGTAAGCCAGCACAACTCCTCCTCCTTCTGTTGAGGGCCACGGGAGCACCCTGTGCTCAACACCCATTCCTATGTTCTTCTTCTTCTCATGGGCTGCACTAACTTATTTATGACCTGGATACTTCTTCCTTTGTGTCTTTCAGGTGTGGAGTGACAAAGCTGCCAAAAATGCTCAGAAATGGGCAAATCAGTGCGAGATGAGAGTCAGTCCAAGAGACAAGAGAGTTATTAATGGTAATGACAAAGATGGAGCCTGAGCTCAAGGGTTAATGACAGTTTGCAGATGACCCCTGTGAATGTGAAAGAGAAATAAGGATGAGTTTTAATCTGTTGTACAATAGCTTTTTAAGATTATTAGAATACCATTTTAGGACCTGGTCTAGTGGAAGGTGTCCCTACCCATGGCAGGGGGCTTGGAACAAGATGATCTTTAGGTCCCTTCCAATCCAAACCACTCTGTGATTCTGTGATTATGAAACAAAAAAACCCATCATTTTTATCAGATGAATACTCTGAAAGACAACTTGTTGGAACTCCTTAAAATCACAGGGCAAAGTGGTTGGCATCATAGGCATTTGTTAAAGAATATAGCTACAGCCCCTCTGTCCCACCTCCTGCCCTACAGTTTGCTTCTCTCCTAATAAAATTAACTTATTTCTTCTCCAGGTGTCACCTGTGGTGAGAATGTGTTACTGTCATCCTACCCAAAAACATGGGCTGATGCAATTCAAGTGTGGCACAGTCAGTCCTCCAATTTCAAGTATGGCTATGGAGCAATCTCAAAAAATGTCAATGTCGAGAGCTACACTCAGGTGTGGAGACTTGAAACCAACTGCAAGGGTACACCAGAATTATGGAAGTACACTTAAGGCACCTGGGAGTTATTTATGATCAGAAAAAACTATCAGTGTCATCAAACTATTATCTATCATTCACACTCTGATCCAAAGTTTAATTATAAGCTAAAATTCTTTTCCATCTAATTAGGAGGCAATGGAACCAGTATTTCAGAAGATCTGTTCAAAAGAGGAATATTATTTGGCAGAAAAAACTTTTCTTTAGAAATATCTTTAATTCAGTATAAAATATTTTCTGTACATGGATTGAAATACATGATTAAGATGTGTCAAAGCAAAATAGCTATGATGAATATATTTGAATTTCAAATTTAGTGTCCTGCCAGACACAATGTTCAAAAACATTTGGAAACTGGAGAAAACTCATTTTTCTATGTATTCTTTCTGATAGCTAAACTTAAAAGGTAAAAGCTGACTAGAAAAAAAAATGAAAGAAAAAGTTATTTTCAGGTCCTTTTATTTTGTGAGGTTTTTTGATAAGAATTCAAGAGGGATAACTCTGAAATAATGTGTTTGTTTTTTATTCTACAGCTAATCTGGTACAACAGTTACAATGTGGGATGTGCAGTGTCCTACTGTCCCAGAGGCCCATACAATTACTTTTACGTTTGCCAATACTGCCCAGCGTAAGTACTGCCTTCTTACTCAGTTGTGCTGGTCATGGATATGTTTCCAAAACATCCTTGGCTATAGGATAAAATAATTGCAGTCTACTTTAACCATTTCTACTTTTGAAAATACCAATGTGAATTGCAGGTTTACAATAGCATGTGGAATACCAGTATTTATTTTATTTCATGTTGAAAGAGATATTAGGGAGATTTTAGCAGATGAACAAGGGTTTATCACTGTCAGAATCAGGCAGAAATCATGCTGTAATTTTGATTACAAATAAGACAGGTGCAAAATGAAAGCTAACAGCAAATGAATATTCACAGGGGTAAAGGACTGCATTTCACAGTGGTTTTGCTGAGGTTTGGAGCAGCCTGGGATAGTGGAAGGGGGTTGGAACTAAGTGATCTCTAAAGTCCCTTCCAACCCAAACCAGCCTGTGATTCTGTGATTGGATGATTACCTCAATCAGTTGAAATCTATTAGAGAAGCAGAGCTAGGAAGCACTTTTTTTTTTTTTTTTTTTTTTTTTAAACAGGTAAAGCTATAAAAATGCAAATAATCAATTCATTTTATTCCTCTAAACCTTATTGTCCCTCTTATTTAAAATCAGGTTTTTTGTATTTGATGAATATCTGAAACCAAAACATGATTGCCTATGAAAATACTTTTATCCAAAAACTTCCAGATGCCTTTCACTGCAATAAAAAAACTCCTGTTAACGTCTCAGAGCTTCATGTTGATCTTGTTTTGTCTCACAACTCTTCCAAATTTCAGAGGAAATAACCCCATGCAAATAGCTACACCTTACAGAAGTGGACCAAAGTGTGCTGACTGTCCAGGCCACTGTGACAAAGGACTTTGCAGTAAGTCACTCCATTCTCCCTCCAAAAAATGCATTCTATAATGTTCAAGACATTCTAACAGCACAGCAAAAGTACAAAGTTTATATAGACATGAACAACTGGAATTTCTGGAAAATGCAGAAGTATCAAATCAGGGCTTGTTTTCTAAATATTTCACGTTTGCTCCTCTCTCTTTTATTGTAGCCAACCCTTGCAAGTATCAAGACCTTCTTGGAAACTGCAAAAATCTGAAAACGTTGTTTAGCTGTAGCCACTCACTGGTGAAGAAGAATTGTCCTGCAAGCTGCAAATGCACCACCCAAATCATCTAAAGTCCTACTAGATGTCATTACAGCTGCTGTGAGGTTGTAAGGAAAGAGTAGAACTCACTGTAAAGTGTATTCACTAAAGTGCATCTGCTCAGATTGACCTATAGGTAGAAATTTTATCTGAAATCTGACCATTACTTCAGTCCTGAATTAGACTAGTAGCTTAAAATAACCTCTGATGTTATTTTTGGTTTTGTAGTAATTATGCTTAAGATACTAATATGTCACTTTGTGGGTTTCCTTGCAGTGGATCTGGCACTGATTTATTTCCTTTTAACAGGAAACCTATTCTTAAAACACTTCAGGTTTTTTTGCATAATTCGTTAAATGCCACTAAACTTTCCTTCTGTGTTAACTTTTTGTTGATTGTCAATGGAATGTCTTCCTGTTCAATAGACACATGATTTACCACCACTTCACCCACAGAGCTTTTAATAAAGTTATTTATAAATCAAGGGGTGTGATTTTTCTTTTTTATTTTTTTTTTAATTTGGAAAATTCCATATGGATATTTTGAGGCTCTGTCAAACGTCATGCCAGTGTGGATGAGAAAGGCAAAGAAATACAAAGCAAAAAGGGATGCAATTTTGGTACAGGCAAAATGAGAGGCACACGTTGTATCTGTGACTTTGATCTATTCACAAAGATTCTCCTACATCTGTGCATGCAGGTGATAAATGATAACTTCATTCATGTGGCTCTTTCCCACTAACCTTGCACCATACTGGGGTGTCCCACCAGACCTCCAGCTGCTCCTCAAAGGGTCCTAGTTTTCCATAGCCCTTGAATCACATAAACCAGCCTTGAGCAGGGCAGAACCCACTCAGCACCTTCCCTTCCTATTTTAGACCAGTAAAAATAATTTTCTCCACAGGACTGCAATTCTAGATAAAGACACAAGAGGGTGAGCGATACCCAGACATGAACCTGCATTTCTATTTCATTTTTCTACCCCAAATAAAGGGTATCTCCCTTTATTAGATATTAAAGTTCTGTGCCTAGTCTGGCCTGATTTCAATGCTTTCACAGAGCTTCTTAGCTAATATTGGTTCAATAAATAATCACTACTTATAGAAACAGCTTAGCATTGGTTTCCTCCCCTCTATTGTTTCATCCTGTTTCCATTGGTCAAATCACCATCATATTAAAGCAATTAAGAGTGTAAAATTAGGGAAATTTATGGTTTCCAGGATATCAATTACTAATTCTGGTAGCCTTGATTTTCTACCTGCCTGAAGGTCAGTTTCACCTTCATGACCATTGCCACTGTGCAAGGTTCCAAGAAAGCTGGAGAGGGACTTTTTACAGTGACATGGAACAACAGGACAAGGGGGATGCCTTCAGACTGAGAGAGGGCATGGTTAGATTGGATATTAGGAAGAAATTTTTCCCTATTAGGATGGTGAGGCCCTGGCCCAGGTTGCCCAGAGAAGCTGTGGCTGCCCCATCCCTGGAAATGTCCAAGGCCAGCTTGGATGGGGCTTTGAGCAACCTGGGATAGTGGAAGGCATCCCTGCCCATGGCAGGGGTAGAACAAGATGATCTTTGCCCTCCCTTCCAACTCAAAATGTGATTCTGTGGTTTGTAGAAAGGGTAATTAAAACTAAAGCTGATGAAAACTTCCTAAGAAACCTGTGTTTTCCTCAGAAAACACTATTCTACAAAAGTCCAACTCATTATGGGAGGATGCATAATTGAGGCAAAACTTTCAGGTGTTTTCTGGGTTATTTTTATAGTTTTTTTCTCTTTTCTCCCCCTTTATCTGGGCCAATGAATATTTGACAAGGAGTTATTCTATTATAAGAGATTTCTGAGGGAGCTCCCTCCCCAGAGAGCCAGCTTTCATGCTCTGGATATCTGAGCATGGCAGCAGCAGGAGCTGGAAGGGATCTCCTACAACTCGAGGTGCCACCCTGGAGCACGAGGCACCCTGCTGGGTCACTGCAGGGTATCCAGGCACAACATTTCTGCTTTTGCAGGAGATTTCAAAAGATTCTGCTTCCCTACCCATGTGGAATAGAACAAAAAAGGAGGTGAGATGCAATGCTGCCTGGGTGTTCCTGTGTCTCAGAGCTGACATCAGGGATTGCTTGGGATACTCCACTTTGTTGTTCATGTTCCTGGGAAAGCTGAGATGCTGCTGAATGTGAGTTTATCACACATGGATGGGGTAAAAGCAATATGACATTTGCTGAAATCCAGCATGTCAAATGACAGTTCTCCCCATTCTTTGTATTTTTACAAAGTTATTTTTCATACTGATGTCTTGACAGTGGTTTCCTTTTTGGTACTAGGAAATGCTGCTTGGTTTGTGCTGAACTGTGCTACCTTTTAGGTGTTAGTCTAGGCAAGAAGCAAATAACACCAGGAATTTCTTACAATTTCTATTCTGGTTCACAAGAAGCACGTATGCTGAGAGATGATAAGAGCAACTTCTACAGTGCAAGCCTAAGCCTTATCTGTGGAGAGGGGTGTAAGAGCTCTTGAGTTGTTAACTCACATGACAAGAGCCTTAAAGACAATTTTAAACAAAGGCTATAAAGTAACTTAACAGTCTGACAGCTTCTGAAGAAATAATATTTTTGATATTTAAAATCCACCAATGGCAGCACTTTCATTACCAAATTTAACCTCTGGGCTAAACCAAGGGGAAGGTCATCACTTTCAGTATCTCAGTGTCTTGTGGAGAGTCATGGGCCTATATCTCCACTGTTTTTCTCCATCTGTTGCTATGTTAGAACAAATCTACCACAAAACTTGCCTTACTCTTGTTCTTGACACACCTCATCTACAGTAACAAGTTAATGTGAAAATGCAGAATCATTAAGGTCAGAAAATACCTTCACCACTAAACCATGAGCTCCAGTGCCACTTCCACATGCCTTTTTAACACCTTCTGGGTTGGTGACTTCATCACTGCCCAGAGCAGCCCGTTCCAGTATTTGACAAGCCTTTCCATGAACAATTTTCCCCTAATACCTAATCTAAATCTTCCCTGGTGCAACTTGAGGCTCAAGTCCTCGCACTAAATAGAAAGCAAGGGTCAAAAACCTTCATTTGCCATTAGAAATTTGTACTGTCAGAATATCCAATTTATTCCTCATAAAATAAAATCATGGCAAGACGTTTGAGCAAGCCCAGGCAGAAAAGGGCCATCAGAGCAGGGACAGGACAAGGATGTTCCCCACCCCTGGGCTGCTCCCAGCTTTCTAGGCCAGGCTGCCAAAAATGGGATTCCTCTAAATGTAAAGGCCATGGTTAAACTGTGAAAAACAGGAGATGGACTCCCTGATTAAGAACTTTCTTGACAGCTCCTGTCTCTGCTCTGGGCTGTGAGCAAGACATTTGACCTGTGAGCTTCAGCCTCACTGACTGCAAGGTAGAGATAAACCCACACAGTCAGGGCAAGGAAGATTAATTAGTGAATGCTGAGAAAGAGCCCACAAAGCACGAGGTCCTGTAAATTATAATATCACATTTGATAGCCACACTTCCAGCATAATTATATCTCAGTTTAACCACAAGTCCAAGGGGACAGGGGGCCCCAGGAGATACAAGCCAGGACGTGACACTCCCTCCCAACCCACGGTCTGGGCTCTGGGCTCAGCCTTCTGCTCTGGGGGCTGTGAAATGCCACCCTCAGGCTGCTCCCTGGCACCAACACATACTCTGACACCAGCACCAATAACAACTCTGGAGGAAGGCAATTTTTAGGAAAAGTCAAGGTAGCAAACTGGCATGGAAAAGGTCCGTGTTAAATATTCATTTAGCCTCTGGTGGAGACCCCAGGGCTCAACACATGTGTGACTGGAAATTACTCTTTAAAATCATTATCAGCAGATTCTTGGGGTTTTTCTCCACAGAAATCACCATTTCAAATCAAATTATATTTTTTCCTTGTTGTTTCGTATCATTAACACCCCTCTGCTTTTTTCTCTTCCCCCACTGCTCCATGAAGTGGTGGAAGTAAAGGAGGAAATTCCTGGATGCCACACAAAAATCAAATAATGGTTTTATTTATTTTGTTGAATGAACCACAAGATTTTTTATTTCATTCTTTGACTTTAAACAGCCAAGAGCTTTCTAGGGCATGCAAAACCACCCACCTATCTTCTTTAAAAAGTCTTTTCCCAATGTAAACATATTCCAGAAAACTACACTAGGGATAACAAATGAAGCAAATATTAAACATGTTATTTTTATTCAGTGATGTACAGCATTCTTTGTGCAGGCACCTATGAAAAGTTTCCCACAAAGTGATTGCTGAAGGGTCAAAAGAAGTTTATTTTGGCAAAAATTGTACTGTAGTTCTTGTGGGTTTTGTACAGGGCTGAAACACTGAGGAGTCAGGGACAGTTTCTGAGCACTACTGCTTCTGAGGCACAGAAATTACACAATTTCTGTAAATTCAAAGCAAGAACGGATTCACCTTTCATGCAAATGCAGCTGTGCAACTCTGGTCAGATGGTGGAGGTGATTTTCCATCCTCATCCAACAATGTATCAGAAAACGTCCCCTGATTTTTTTAAGAGAAACTCTTAAGATGACGCTTGTTTTTAGGACAGGGTCCTGTGCAGGTGTCATTATTTCTTATGGCAGGAGATTTTTCTCAACATCTTGGGGTTTATTCTTTATTTTCAGCACAAAACAGAAATATATTTATATACTCCATTAAGAAATTACTGAAAAAAAATTAGTTTCTAAGCATTAAAACTGGAAAGGTCAGCAGCAGCCTTCCAACTGAATGAAGAAGGACATAAAAGTTTACAAAAAAAAAACCCCAAAATATTTACTGAAGGTATTATGTAATAACCTACCTACAATTGAAGGAAACATCCTCAATGACCTAAAAATTCCATGTCCCTAAAGGGACAAATGCTGGGTGATTGAAGAGCTAAAAAATGTCAGTCACAATAAATTAGGTGTTGGGAGCAGTGATCATGCTTCTTCCACAGATTGCAGTGGCTCAGTGTTCATGAGGAAATTGGGTTATAAATGAGAAAGCAGAAAAATGGCAATGGAAAAGAAATGTGCAAAGAAACTGGAGGGGAAAGGTGAAGCAAAACCAAATTGTAGAGTGTGAAGGCAGGGAGACAAACCTCGTGATAAGGGAGGAACCATCCAAAGATGTGGAGATCTGCTGGGCAGGCAAAAACAACCAGAAATATCAACAATCATCTGAGCCTAGTATTTAATAATGAGCATGGAGGAGATTTTAGCTTCCCTTGAAGCTTCTCCCCCCACCTGCTCACAGCCCAAGAACCCTGTTTTGGCTGAGTCTGTCTCTAGTCTTGTTTTCTGCCCTGCCTCCTGGATGAGCCTTGGATCATCCTTTCTGTAATCAATAAACATAAGGATGGGTGCATTGGAAACACAAAACAATTCCAGACCATTTTGACATAATATTGACCATAACATGTCATAACCCAATCTTAAATCTTTGGATCTTAGGTTGTTCCAGTAGCCTCTCACTAGAGTCATTGCAAACCTAGACAGATCAGTTGAACAAACAAATATAAAGATTTTTATCCAGCCCTATGTGAGTTACTTAACACTCTAGCATGTTTTAGAGGTAAATGGGAAGTATCTAAGGAGAACGTAGCATCTACTGAATAATGGCACAAAAACTTGTACCTTTCACAGCTTGGTATGAACATTTTAGAGACTCGGTTTTTCCACTGAGGTAATTTTTCCTTCCATACTCATATTTATTTGCTCCCAACTCATTGTAGGACCTCCAGTGTTGGCTTGTCCCGGAAGGGGTGTTGTATTTTAGATAGTAAGTTGAGTTGTAGTTGTTCATTGAATTTGTCCTTGGCCCATTGTGAGGAAATAATTTGTCTTGTCAGTTCAATAGCACAGGACTACTTTGGGATATTCAGTGATTTAAGCACCTACTTCCTGTCAACTGAAAAACAGTCATGTAAATTAATTATGAAGGTCACAAATCAAGTGTTCCATCAGGTCAGCATTCAAGCTGCAGACAAAGAAGTCCCCACTTGCCTAATATTCAGCCAGCTGGAGGAGATGTTAGTTGTACACAGGAAAAACAAACAATATGGGAGTTTCTTACAGGAATTTGTTATGTACTAATTGTTCTACCCACATTTGCAGCTTGTGCCAAGGTCAAAACTATTAGAATTTGTGGGTCAGTGTGAACACAGGTACAAAACGCAGAGTTTATACTGGGGTTTAACTTGTGGTGTGGCTCAGAGTTTACAGCACTCACTGACTCATAGAAATTTGATATTTACTCTCTCTCTCTGGCTTGAAAAATCCTCATATGGGTTAGACCAACAATTTCATGCTACCACTAAACTGCACCCTGATGCTGTACCACTAAGAAGATCACAGCTCAGCCTCCAGAGATGATGTTTACATAAACAATGGAAGAGCCACGCTTAGCAGGAGGTTTTCTGGGATTGCTCAGATTGACCTGTGCTTGTGTCTGCTGAATTAAGGAATGCATCATGAAAGGTTAGTGAGGAGCAAAAGATTTATGGAATCATAGAGCCACAAAATGGTGTGGACTGGGAGGGACCTTAAATGACACCCATTTCTAGCCCTCCTGCCATGGGCAGGGACACCTTCCACTAGCCCAGGTTGCTCCAGTTTTGAACACTTCCAGGGATCCAGGGGCAGCCACAGCTTCTCTGGGCAACCTGTGCCAGGGCCTCCCCACCCTCACAGGGAAGAATTTCTTCCTCACATCCAAGACTCAACGCAATTATCTTCAATTTCCTTTTACAAGTGCCCTTGGCCAGTGCTTTCTGACATGGTGCAAAGAGTGAACACAAATCCAGGTGTACTCACAGATACAGGGTGGATATTTTGAAACCCAGAGGCAGCCAGTCCTCTGTAAGGAAAGACTACTGAGCTGATTCACTGCCATGTCTGAAGGGATCTCCTTGTGCTTTTTCAGAGGCTTAAGACCAGCTTGTCTCTGAAATGATTTCACACAGGCAGGAACAGGCACATCAAGTGCCCTCATTATAGGTAAGTACAGGGAACTGATGGGGAGCAAGAGAAACACATTAACATAAGAAAAGTCGATAAGCAGACATGATTCATCACTCACATCATCTGAGACTTAAACACAGACTTCTAATTGTTACTATTGCTTTTAAGTGCGGGCAAAGCATCCATCTTAGCTAAGGTAGGTGCTTTTTATCACAAAAGCAGCTCAGACAGGCCTACTGGCCCTTGTGGAAGGGAGAAGGACACTGTTATCTCTAGTAAACAGCTTTCCTGAGACTTTGGGATACACCTCAGCCAAACACTTCTGTTTTAACCCCTGCATTTAACCCCTACTTTGCAACATCCATGCAATAAAAGCAGAAATGAAAGAGTGAAGTTTTTAAGTGAAACATGCTTCTCTTCAACAACTCACACTTTAGCTGAACACAGCCTAACTGGATGTATTTATTTGGCTTATTCTATCTAGAGGAAAGAAAAAAAAAGCTAATTCCTTCTAGTGTTACCTTCTTGGTGTACTGGAAAGATTAAAAATGCTGTCTAGTAATCAAGCAAGGTCTTAGAGAACGAAGTCTGTGAGATTTCAAGTGGAAAAATAAAACACATTCATTTTAGCAAGAGACACTGCAATATCAACCCACGTTTACAAGAAAACAGCTAAGAGGCTGGTGGGGGTGATTCGGATCCAGTCAAGACAAAGAGGCAGCAGGCAGAAACTGATGCCCAGGAAATTCCACCCAAACATGAGGCAGAACTTCTTTCCTATGCAGTGACTGAGCACTGAACAGAGACCAGAGAGGGTGTGGAGTCTCCCTCACTGGGGGAATATTCCAGATCTGTCTGGACACAATCCTGTGCCCTGTGCTCTGGGATGGCCCTGCTGGAGCAGGGAGGTGGGACCAGATGATCCACTGTGGTTTCTTCCAGCCTGACCCATCCTGGGATCTTATTGTTGCTGTCTAAGGACTCGGAAAATACACTTCCTTCCCTCTTTAGGGTGAAGGAGGCTATTTAAGGACTGCATGGACAAACTGCATTTACTTGGCCAAGCTTTCAACTTGAGGAGACTTAAGGGTCTGCTGACTCAAAAACTGAAGTTAATGTTTAATGAAAAAAATACTTCTACCATGACACCACAGAAATAGGATTAATGTTAATGTTCTCAAAAAAACTTAGCTCAAACTCCAGAAGATCTAAGAAATATTTCTATCCCAGTGTGGAGGCAAGATGCACCTTATCCCATCTCTCTGTCTCCATAGCTATGTCTGCAAGAACAGCACACATCAAGAAGTAAATTGAGGATTGCTGTGCACCCAAGTTATGCTCTGTAAGTCCACATCACTGACTGAGGGACTCTCATAGCTCAGACTTCAGTGAACTTATCTCAGAGTCTTAAATAACATCAGGGTCTTCTAGGAGACATCCTGAACCTGATTTGAACCTGTGTCAGCCAAGAAACGCGACCAAAAAGGGCACTTCCATTCACCTGGCCTATTTAACCAGGTATTTTAGGTAACTTCCTTTACCTAAAACTTCCTGTAACATGAAAACAATTGCTCTGGGAAGTTTCTATTTCTTCTGGAAAAGCAATAGAAAAAATATGTAGATGTGGTACTGAGGGACATGGTTTAGTGGTGAACCTGGAAGTGCTGGGTTAATGGTTTGACTTCATGATCTCAGAGGTCTTTTCCAGCCTGAAAAATTCCATAAGTCTGTGATTTAACAGAAAAACATTTCAGGTTAGATAAGGTACAGAAATGCACAGAGAGTATCTGGTCAGTTGAATGCCACTCCTAATAATACTTGAGGGCATTCTGTAAGAAGATTATTAAATGCACATTCTTTCTCATTCTTTAGGTAAGATACTGCTCAAGTAACTCCTTTATTTCTTATTTTTATCCTTTCAGAAGCTTGAAACTCTGCCATAACTGTTCACATTTATTTAGATAAAGTTTGTGATATGTCACCCACGTCCTATTTAGATGGAAAGCTGGATTTAAAAAATCCAACAGCTACTTAAATGACAAATACCTAAAGCTACTTAATAAATCCAGGTGTGCAACAATATTTATCAAAGAACACCTTCAGTCCTTCCATTGCATTTATAGCCACCGGGACTGGGATGAAGACAATAAGGAGACTCGAGGGAATTTCCTAAAGAGCAGCAGTTCAAGATGTGTGCATTTTGATTGCCCTATGCAGCAGCTGGATGGACACACAGAGGCTGCTGGCCTTTGAAACGAGGTGTTGGAAATGGCTGTTTCCCATCACCTGGAAAGCCTGTGTCAGAAACAAGGCAATCAGGAAAAAAATGGGAATGACAGCCATCCATTGACATGGCAGTTGCTTTCATTGGGAAATCTATCAGAGCAAAATGCAGGACCTACTGATTTTCTCCAAAGTTTCCACTGTGATGGAGGGCTGAAAGATCCAGACCTTGTTTCCATGATTGAACAGGGTGAACATTCCATATTTTGCACAGATGGAATGGCTGGGTGTGTGAGTACCCAGGGTATGGCTATTCACCCTTCCTCCCTTGGAGATGCTTGTGGAGAGTATCCAAAGCAACTTCCATTTCCTGAAGCAGTGCCCAGACCCAAACAAGACACAGGTCAAAGACCATCTCCACAAGCAAAAACTGAGGCAGTGAGTCAGTCCAAACTGGGTTTTCCCAAAGAGTCCAGTGACCAAAATAGTCCAGCTCCACCCCTGGGATAAAGCATCCTCTTCCTGTCAGTTTGTCATGTCAGTCCTTTTAGCTTAAAGTTGGCAATATCTGAAGTTAATTTGTGGCAGATTCAGCCTTGTTAGTGGTGAGAGAGAAATGTTTCATTTATTTAGAAGAATGAATTTTAGGGTGCATAAATATTGGAATACAATTTCTTCAGCATCCCCATTTGTATGTAAATCACCTATACATGTATAGGGGCCATTCTGTGGCTGCTGGACATTCGTTCACCTCACTGGGATGATAACTAAATTATTCTTCCTGGCCTAGAAAAAAGAAAAAAGACATGGAAGAACACTCTTCCAATACAGATTGTGTGCCTGTGTGTGTGTATGTACCTGCATGAAATTTAAGATAAAAAATAATAACCTCAGAGAAAGTCCTGATTGAATGGACTTGACCACAATTAAATGGCACCTTACCTGATAAGATTTCATCAAGGAGCCTTTCCTGCAGCTCTGAAAGATCTTAACATAAGGATTGCACATATGTCATGTGAGATCTTCACTAGGAAAAACTTTATGCAATGAATACACAAGATACTCATGGCTGAGCTATGGGTAGGAAAACCAATGAACTTTGCTCATGAGTTTGTTCTTTTTTAATCATCTTCTGGGCAAATGTAGGAGCTCACAGGTCCTCACAATCAAACCTGGCTGTGTGTCCTAGCCTGTGGTGCAGTAAGGATGAGTGATAGCTTTTTAACAAAGCTCTGTTTCCTCTCTTTGACCTGCTCAAATGAAATACAGTTGCTATGAAGGAAAAAAAAATACATAGTGCTTATTTTAGCTTTGCCATTTCAGTCTTGATTATGTGATAGATGAGTGTTTTCTTGCTAAATACTTGGGTTTCCCTTCCAAATGCAAGACTCATTTTCAAGGAGAAAAAGCTGGGGTAAATTTAAACTTAGTTTGGATAGTGGTCTAACTCTACCTTTATATTAGACAATTGCAAATTTGCCTTAGGAACAGAAAAAAAGTCATGTCACTGCCCTGTACATCAGAATAGAGGTCTCTTAAAAAATAACTGGGCTTTTAAATCTCTTAGCATGGGAGCAGTTTTCCAGCAGTATCTCACCAGAACAGCAGCCCAATTTAGCATCATCTCCCAGCATCTCTTATATTAAGCTGATTTTTATACCCAAGAATTGACACAGGGTTTTATTGCTGTACTCTGGCTCTACTTCTTCATGACCAAAATATCGCCTCTCTTTGTAAAGATACAATTTTTCATGAAATAAAATCTCCTGCCATACAATTTTGTCCTGTTTTCTGACTACTGGATTGAGAGAGGTGAATTTACTCATATCAATACAATATTTTATCCACAAAATTTTGAGGACTCAAGAAAAATTTTGACAAGCATGTGACTCTTAAGAGCCAGAGATCATCCAACAGTAAACTAAGTGAAATTTAATTTTCTCCTTTATTTGTGAGAAATTTTGCAAACTAAACTTTTTAAACCATGTAGAAGATATGGTCTCTGACCTATTTTCATTGTCTGTGCTAAGGGGAATATAAAAGAAAAGCAATAATTCAAAATGTAAAATGGAGCTGTTTACTTCAAATTCCTCTTTTAAATAATTACAGCTTTCTTTTTTAACAACTATTAATAACCTTTTTACATGTAAAGAAGCTCAATAATTTCCTTTTTAAATAAGAGTTTGCAATGAGAACTTGTGCTCTGAGAAAGAACTTCCCTGTGAAATAAAAAAAAATTATGTCTTCAGGCTGTTGAAAGATTCTCTGCTTATATCAGTCTATATGAAGAAAAATGATTTTCCGTATTTTATTAACAATGCAAAATTACTTACTTTTTGGAAGAAGAGCTAGAACTTGAAAATATTATTGACTACAGGAAACAAAATTGAGAGTCACTGTTCCTTACTACGTGCAGCAAACCAAGCTGTGTGAGATTTTCTTGAAGGCTATTTCCTTTTCAAAATACATATAAGGCAGTGAAAAGTACAACTGTGGCTGAATGAGCTGGTTTGTATTACAAGCTGGGAAAAAAAAAAAGAAAAAGCACATGCAAGCCAGCATTTCACACACAGAAGTACCCTGGGAAATCGAAATCACTATATTGACCTGTACTTTTTCCCTCCCATAGTGGGTGTGACGGTGCATTCACGTCTCTGTTTCTTTTTTTTTCTTATATCACCCAGATCCACGGAATTAGTCAGCTCCTCTGAAGGCAAACACCCATTATCAAGCTCTCACAGCCACCTGCACCCCAGCAATGCCTCCAGACTTTGACACCAACATGAGGTTCAAGTTCTCGATCCTGGCGCTTCTTCTTGAAGCGATCATCATTGTTCTGTATGGGGTATTTGTGGATTATGACACAACTCCTCCTGCTGCAGATTTGTACCCACGTAAGTATTTCTGTCTAAGATTTATAGTAGCTGGAATTTCTTTAAATGGATCCTAAGAAAGATTTCTGAGTACCTTTTGAGACCTACTGATAAAGCTGGAAAAGAAAATTGTATTTTGGGGCAAACAAACTTTTCTGAGGTGTGAAAGCAGCAGACTTCAAAGACAAATCCAAGTTGAGCACATATAAAATACTTCAAGTACCTCACTGCTGGGAAGTTTACTGTTCTGTGAGAGAAGAGCCTGGGAAATAGTTCCAGTGTTTGCACAGCAGGTTAAGACTTGGAGACCTGTGTATTGCTTTGGAAGATTCCAGCATTTTCCAGAGAGAGATGGGTGTGTACCTTGCCAGACCTTCTATCCTGATTATTGTATTAAATAGTTTAAATGAATAGAATGTTTCACTACTATCATCCAGGCTTTGAAAAGTTGTCTTATGAGAGCATGGAAATTGAGCTGCACATGCCTCATTGTCATAAAATGTTTGTAGAATCTGGGCTTTAGAAAGGGCCATAGTTTATGTGACAAGGTGGATAACCCCCTGCTATCTTCCAAAGCAGTGTCTCCATTAGGCAGCAATGGTTTAGCATGAAAATGTTTCTGTTGAATTGTTGCTCTGCAAATTCTTGGTGAAGATCAGAAAAAGATTCTGGGCTGAGAAGTAGTTACTTGCTTCTCTCACCCCTTCCTCCTCATGCAAAGATTAGACTATTGTGAATAAAGAGAAAACATTTGCAGAGCTGCAAACTGTGTTTTCCTGGCAGTATTGAAGGTTTGTTTTTCATTTTCTTGGCTCTGAGGCCTCAATGACTTGTAGCCCTGATTGCAATGTGCTTGACAAGGGTCACAGGGTACAGAACTCCCTGCCTGTAGGTAGCACCTGTGTAATTTTGCATGTATCCCTCTTTTTCTCTCTTTCTGACTGTCCTTTCAGTGGCTGTTAGAGGAGAATGTGATCTCAGGGTCTAGTACTCATGTGTTGTGTATTCTCACAGAGAGCATTGGCATTATTCAGCTCCAGATGGAATCCAGCTGATGAACCTCAGGGGCTAATTACTCATGTTTAGGTTAGCTTCACTGAGATGTGGCAGCATCCCTGAGATATGGCAACTTAGGCTGTGCCAGAGCTCACTCTCTCTGTGACACAGCTTGGCCATGTCAGTGATGTGCATAGAGCCAAAGAGAAGTTTGGGTTGGAAGGCACCTTAAAGGTCACCTCTTTCCAAACCCCTGCCATGGGCAGGAATACCTTCCAAGAGAACAGGATGCTCCAAGCCATATGCAAACTGGCCTTAAAAACTTCCAGGGGTGGGGCAGCCACAGCTTCTCTGGGCAGCCTCAGCAGGTTGCCAGGGCCTCAGCCTCTCACAGCAAAGAATTTTTTCTTAATATCCAAGCTAAATCTCTCCTTTTTTAATTTAAAACTGTTCCGTCTTGTCCTGTAATTATCTGTCCATCCAAGAAGTCACTCTTCCACTTTTTTGTAAGCCCCCTTGAAGTACTAGAAGGAACTTTAAGGGTCTCCCCAGAGCCTTCTCTTCTCAAGGCTGAACAAACACAGCTCTCATAGCTGGTGTCATATTAAACTATCCCAACTGTACTGAACTATCCAAGTTCCTAAATTAGGTGTCCTTATCTAGACAGTGCATTGGGAATTACTGTTGGTCCACTGTCACTCAGGAGGTGATAGCTTGGTCTAGACAAAAGCTGTGCAGAAAACCCCCACACTAATAACTTGGCAGCACGGATAATTGTACTAACACTACAGTATAGGTCTTTAAATGTAACCTACCCAGTTATAGATCACCTGGGCCTATTTCTTCACTACTATCATTGTCTAAAAAGTGTTGGAGGAATCTCCTGTTGTCTCCCATGCCTCCCTGCACAGGCAGTGTATGATTGTGTTATTCCTGCACTCTTGTCCCTCAGCTGCCTACACTATTGACCTCGGAGCAACCTTTCTGGAATGCTCTGGGCTCATGCAAACCAACCCCTTGACCTCCTCCCAGGCAGGGCTTTAGGCATAGCCAGGGTAAGGGACGACTCTTAAGATGGGAGCAGTGTTTTATGAGAGAAGAACATGTACTGCTTTAGGCCAGGCTGCTCAGACTACCAGTAGAGACATGAATTAAGCAAACACCATCGATGTCATGTTGAACTTTTAGAGGCTGACCTGACAGAGGTCATTCCCAAAAAAGAATGGGATTAAAAGCAGGTTTTCATAATACCTGTATTTCACTTTTAGGACCCCTTAGTCTCAAATTTACCTGTACAAAGTGCAAACAAATGCACAGTTTGCCTCAGGACTTGGCAGAAATTTAATGCTGTGGTGGTATAGGTGCATTAGGAAATATCATGAGCCAGGACTTCCCCTGAGTCCCCAGAATGATGGGTTCAAACTGCTTCCCATGCTATGCCTTATGATGTTAACCCACCTCTACCTCAGAAATTTTGTTATTTCATCTAAGAGTAAATTTATATTCTCAGGACTGAAGTGCAGGGCCTGATTTTTTATACCTTAGACACCTCAGCACCATAAATGTAATGTGCTTCAATGGTTTTGAACAGAAGAGAAATTACAATAATAATGGAGGATCAGCAGAGCTTTGCACTCAGGTAAGGAGGGCTAAGCTGAGCTCATTCCCAAAGCAGAGCTTTGCATTACTTCTATTTCTGGTGGATGCCAGTGCAGGCATGGCAAATTGGATGGACATTTTCAGGCGTGTTGTGCCACTGTAATGGGGGAACAAGGGGGTGTGATGGTTCCTAGAGCACTACAAGAGGATTTCTTTAGTGTTGACATTGTCCTGTGAGCATCCATGACTCATGGCTTAGGAAAACCTTTGCATCCCTCTTGCTCACGGTTCTGAGCTTTACAACTTTAGGCAAAGCAAAATCAATTTTAGTGCATGCCACAAGCATCTTTGTGTTGAGACTGACCACCTTGCAGTGGGGATAATGTGCTGGTCTTGGCCAGCCTTGCAGAATTCTGGCTCTGTGCAGGATCCACTGGTGCGTTTACCCCAGTCCTTATTTTCCTGGCTCACAGAGTAGAAATGCTGTGCCTTGTCAAAAACAGCGAGTTATTGAAACAGTTCCATTCAAATCATGCTGTTTTCTTCCTCATTTAGAGCCATTCCAGACCTACTCTTCTTTAAAACAATGCATAAGAGGTAGTTAAGGTTCAAGGTGCAGGCTAAACTAGAAGGAATTTGTCCTCGACGTCCATGAAATAATGTAGTTTTCACCAGGACATTTAATCATTTGTGCAAATAAATCCAGGGAGTTTTAAAATGTCCAGCCTGAAGGGGAAGCAAAAAGGTTGGAGGTGTTTGTGAACCATCTGCATTTCTATAGAATCATAGAATGGTCTGGGTTGGAAGGGACCTTAAAGTTTACCATCCAATTCCAAGCCAACCAACGATGCTGTTTCTTAAATGCAAAGTAAAGGTTTTTACTGCATATTTCAGTGCTAGGTCAGGGCTGGAAGATGACGCTGCAAATATAAAACAGTTTGTTAGGAATCCCCTCTAACTTCTTATACTTCTGGGCCCTCTTTTGGCTAAGCCTGGTAATGCAAAACTGAGGAATTCTTCAAGTAATGGGAATTTTAACTTCAAGCCAAATATTATACTAACCAGCTCAAGTTTTCCCAACTTATTGGCATGCAGGAGCAATGACATATTTTTTTTAACGGTGTCTCTGGAGGTTCTTACTAACAGTAGAATCAGACAAAAAGTTGCAGTTACAGGACTCAAACCTGTCAGATTTAGAGTCAATTAAACCACAAAAAACTTTAAAGTAAAAAATATATTTTAAAATATCAAGTATCCATGCTATGGTGACAGACTCAGCTTGCATTAAAAGCATAAAAAAAGAAAACTAAAAGGAATAACTTAAAAAAGTAGAAAAAGAACTAGACATATTTTAACAAAAGTCGTATTTCAAAAAACAACAAAATATTTGAATGAAGACTAATTGTATGCTGATTAACTATATTAATTTTTTAATTTAAATTTTTTCTTAAAATTAATTTTTCTTTTATCCATGTACAAAGATCAATGTCTTGTACAGTAATTTTTAGGGATGCCATGCATTCCTTTGAACTGGGACACCTGACACTCACCCAAACAAATCCCATGTACAATTTTGGAGTTAGCCAGAACACACTGGCCCCAACCACCTTTATTGAAAGGGAAACATAACTTTTCTGTAAGGATGTCAAGCTGTGGGAATGTTCCAGGTAGCTTCACAGAGAGAGTGATGCCTTAAGAGGCCTCCTAGAAACAGANTGGTGCCAGACACATTACATTTATGAGTATAGAGATCCAGTGGTTTTCCATAATGATATAGGAATCAATATAATCAATAATTAAGTGTGGCATTTCCCAGACACTCAGTCTTCAACTGGTAGACTGGTCATGAAGTGGGAAGAATGGATCACATCCATGACTGGAGTTTGGAACTCTTTTCTATTCACTCCTCCTTTGTCCCTGGCTTTTCACCCTTCTCAGTCTCTCTTCACAGTCACTACATTGATATGTTTTCCCTTCAGACTTTCAGGATGTCCATGTGATGATATTTGTTGGATTTGGTTTCCTGATGACCTTTCTGAAGAAATATGGATTCAGCAGTGTTGGTTTCAACATGCTCATTGCTGCCTTTGGTCTCCAGTGGGGAATTTTGATGCAAGGATTTTGGCACATGAATGAAGGGAAGATTCCAGTTAACATCAAAAGGTATATGTGAATTTATACAAATTGATATCTCTATCCCTAAAGATATCAGTAGAAGCCATAACCACAACATCTATGGGGTCAGACTTTACCTAAATTTCATTAAGCCTTATTGTGCACCCCTCCACATCCTTCTGCCCTTCACCTCTGAGGAGGCCACTCCTGGTGCACTGGGCCAAGGGAAGCATAGTTTGTGATGACATTTGAGGTGTTGTGTTATGTTTGGGAGGTGTGGGTCCTATAGAGAGACTGCTTTGAACCTCTGAAGCTGTGGAAGCTGGAAGATTTCCAGCAGTAGCACAGCACATCCTGCATCCAGCAGGCATGGAAGGATCTGTCTTTTCATGACACATGGGGGCACAGAAGAAAGGCTGGAGAAGCATATCTATCCTCTCATGGGGTTTTTTTTTACTTCTCAAGGAATGATTTTCAGGAGCATCATACTCCAGCAGGGTCTGAACACTGATCACAGAATAAGAGACCTCATGGGCAATGTCTCTGAGCACATTTAAAGCCCCTCCTATTCACCTGTCCCACCTCTACCAAGGTCTCAGAATGTTTTCCACATCTGCAGTTCTGTTTTCCAAGACAGCTTGTAGACAATTTTGAAAGGAACAGGACCCAAACATTACTGAGGGGAAAACAGGAATAATATAAGTAGCTCCCTAATGGTTACAGGCAGGTATGTGTAGAGGGATCCAGAGGTTAGTGCCTCTCTGTGCTCTACTTTTTGACAAATTTGTGGTTTTATTCACTTTTGCCATTCCCCAAAATATCCTTACACTGCTCCTGCCTGGCAGCTCATGGAAAGATGATGCAGAGACAGAAAGGTGTGCAAGGCCTCCAGGATTACACAAAGCATCTGACCAAAGAGCTCCCTGTCATCTTTGAAGCCTAGGTGGAAGTCAGGGCTGGAAATTGAGGGCCTGGAATGTGTCCAGAGAAGGACAAGGGAGAGGGGGAAGGGTCTGGGTCTTCTGATGAGGAGCAGCTGAGGGAGCTGGGAGGGCTCAGCCTGGAGAAAAGGAGGCTCAGGGGGGACCTTCTGGCTCTGCACACCTCCCTGACAGGAGGGGGCAGCCAGGCAGGGGTTGGGCTCCTCTCCTAAAAAATGCTAAGCAACAGGACAAGAAGAGATGGTCTGAAAGGAGAAGAGGAAATCGTACCAGGGGAAGCTTAGATTGGATATTAGGAAAAATCTCTTCACAGAAATGGTGGTCAGGCATTGGAACAGGCTGACCAGGGAAGCTGTGGAGTCACCATCTCTGGAAATGTTTAAAAAAACATGCAGATACAGCACTGAGGGTCATGGTTTAGTGGTGGACTTGGCAGTGCTGGGAAAACGGTTGGACTCAATGGTCTTAGAGATCTTGTCCAACCTAAAGGATTCTGTGATTCCATGACATCCCTGCACATCCCAATACACTTCTCATCCGCCTTTTGACCAAAATTTCAACAAGCTAGGCACATGGATGGTATAAGTGGGAAGAAACCTTCTACACTTACTCTTCAGTAGCTGGTAAGATCCCTACAAGTTCCATCTGGAAAGCTTTGATTTCATTTTTATCCACAAAGATGAGCTTGATAATTTTCTATCTGAAGAGTTAAAGCTCTATAATTTTAATGATATCATTTTAATAGCACATTGGATACTACAGCTTTTAAACTAATTTTCTTTTTTCTCATGTATTTTGTTTTGTTTTGTTTTTAACTTCAGCATGATAAATGCAGACTTCAGTACAGCAACTGCTTTGATTTCATTTGGAGCACTCCTGGGGAAAACAAGTCCCATTCAGATGCTGATCCTGACCCTTCTGGAGATCACCATCTTTGCATGCAATGAACATCTAGTTACTGAAGTATTAGAGGTACAACTATTTAGCAATCACTGTTTTCTCTCTATAACAAATGTTTTCACTTTGCAATATTTCCAGTTTACATATGCTAGGCTCTGGGTTCTACCATAGAAAGTAAACCATTAAATCCCCCAGACTTCTCATTCATCAGACCCTTGTCTTTCTGCTGTATAAAATCTGGCATTATTTTGGGTCTGTATTACAGGCCACAGATGTTGGAGCTTCGATGACTATCCACGCTTTTGGAGCTTATTTTGGTCTGGCTGCAGCTTTCATCTTGTACCGCCCTGGTCTGACAGACAAACATGAAAATGATGAATCCACCTACCACTCAGACATGTTTGCCATGATTGGTAAGTAAAGTAATATCGAGTGCTGATCAGCTGTACATCCCTCTTTCATCTCTATTTTTTACTGATTACCTATTATTATGCAACATCCATTTTCCTAAATACACTTCTGGAGGCAAATTCCTTTTATGGCATGCACTGTGTTTTCAGTTGCACACATATTTTTACAGTTTTTCCTTGGTTCAAAGAAAGGAAAGATCAAATTAAAGATGTGTTTTCACTGTGCATTAGTGGTGACTTCCTTTCTGTTAAATCTTCTGCTTTTCAGCAAATGACCAAAGGAATTAGCCATAATTAAAAGGAAAGAAATGTGCCTGTCATGGTAATGAATGTTGGAAACTATATATCTACCTGTCCATGAGAACTGTTCATAGACCAATTCACCAGCTAAAACTTTCAGTTGTATTGATAGATGATAAAGAATTTGCATGAACTCTGTTGCCTACCCCTCCTATTCTGGCTGGGGTTTCAGAGAGATGTGAGCTCTGGCAGTGAGTCGGGCATGACAAGGGGTCATTAAAGCCTTCCAGTAAGATTTGACAGAGACCATGCATCACAATCCCAGCTGCCAGTGTCAGAAACTTCTGCATATTCTATTATTTCTTCCAGAATTTTGGCTATTCCATTTCTTATTAATCATCGCCCTCAATTCTTGTAGCTCACTCTGTTGTGCTGGCCCTTGTGACTAAATAGCTTTTGCTTTGTTTTGACTCCTATCCATCCAGGTACCCTGTTCCTTTGGCTTTTTTGGCCCAGTTTCAACTCTGCCATTGCAGCTAACATGGATGCCCAGACAACAGCCATTATCAACACTTACTACTCCTTGGCTGCCTGTGCCATCGTAACGTTTGCCCTCTCCAGCTTGGTGGATAAAAGAGGCAAATTCAGTATGGTAAGGATCACATCAGAACCCCTGTTAAATTGAGTCAACCCTCTGTAATAAGGATGAGTAGGCAGATTCCCAGTGTCCATCTATCTATCCAGGCTATCTGGGGCCTTTGCTCATACTCAAGCTATTATACTTGTAAAAGCTGCAGAGTCTGATGAGACGTGGCTGAGGGAGCTGGGGAGGCTCAGTCTGGAGAAAAGTAGGCTCAGGTAGGATCTTCTCACTCTCTACAACTCCCTGAGGGAGGAGGATGGAACCAGGTGGGGGTTGGTCTCTTCTTCAAATAACAAGTGACAGGATGAGAGAAAACAGCCTCAAGTTGCATCAGAGCAGGTTTAGACGGGATATTAGGAGACATTTCTTCACAGAAATGGTTGGAAAGCAGTGCAGTAGACTGTCCAGGGAACATGGTGGTGGTGCTGGTTTGATGGTTGGACTTATTAATTTTAAAGATCTCTTCCAGCCTTAGTGATTCTGTGATGATTTTCTCTTGTCCACAGAACCTGCTGGACCACAGCAACATTAGTCCAGTGTTCAGGCAGACTTTTGGATCTTATTCCAAAGATGGTCCCACTTCAGTTTCCTTATTACAAGAGCCAAAATAGGTCTCTCAAGGCAATGACCTGTTCACAGTGCAGCTGCACTGCAGGCAAAACCAAACCAGCTTGGGGCTGCCAGGCTGACAACCTTCCATCTCCCTGCCCTCAAATCCAGCCCTGTTTTCACCCACTTCTTTCCAGCAGCTGCAGTCATTTGTCTGAGCCCAGTATGTGCAAGAGAGCCTTCAGAGGCACTCAGCCCTAAAACAAGCCTCCATTCCCCATGTGTCACCTCCTCCTCTGTGTTCCCTTTGTAGGTTCTCATTCAAAATGCCACCCTGGCAGGAGGAGTAGCAGTGGGTACCTGTGCTGACCTGCAAATCCACCCTTTTTCTGCCATGTTCATCGGGGTCATTGCTGGAATTGTCTCTGTCCTTGGGTTCCAGTTCCTGACTGTAAGTACTGGGGACCCAGCTCTGCTCCCATTTCTTGTTTCTCTTTGGCTTTCCTGGAGTTCCCTTGGTTTGCTACAAAGGGAGGATAGATACAGTAAGCTCCAGGTAATGGTGGCTTTTAATAATAATTTGATTCTTGTACTTCTGCTCTTTTTCCTGCATATCAATCTAGATATCATGGAAGACCATAAACTCACTATAAACTTCCTATTTCCCCTCATTTCAGCCTGTGTTGGCATCCAAGCTGAGAATTCAAGACACTTGTGGAGTTCATAATCTACATGGCTTACCTGGAATTCTGGGAGGCATCGCTAGCATCATAGTAACTGCGGCAAAAAGGGAAATGAAGTGAGTTATAAAGAGAAGAGAGAAAGAAGTTTTTTGGTTTTTGAACATCTATCTTAATTTGCTACCTTCTTTGGATCTAATTAAGATTTTTTTCAGAATTGCACCTTTGATTTGATGTCAGGCATTGTATTCTCATTTAATTTGGATTCTTCTGGGTCTCCTGCCTTTAAAACACTGTTTAGATTACAAGCTTGTTACAGATTAAAAGCTCAAATAAAAATAAATACATTAAAACATCAAAAAGAAACAGCACACTGAACGATTCAAATATAGAAAAATCTTTATTATGACTCTACAATTACACTGATGGTAATTGTAAGATTAAAAAAAAAAAAAAAGCAAAATTTTTTTTTCCCACTATCTCATAAAACTCCAAAAAGATGAAATGCTGGTCTTTTTGACAACAGGGAGTATTCTCTAATGGCTTAGAGGACATTAATAACCTTCTCAAAGAACTTCTTTTCATCTGTAGTCTAAAACAAAGCTAAATTCATGAGTTCTGCCTTGTACATAGCAATGGCAGGATTTGTTGTACTCAATGATCTAGGAGATCTTTTCCAACCTTAAAGATTCTAGGATATTTTCCTATGAGTCACCTTGTCCAGCATACATCAAGTACTATGTGGTAAGACTGATCATCAGTCTCAAAGTGTAACAGTTTTTTGATAGGCAATGTTTTGGTTTTCTACCCTTTTCAGGGATGGTCACTTGCTTACTCCTGGCAAGCAGGCTGCTGCCCTGGGCAGTACCCTTGGAATTGCACTGGTGGGAGGAGCACTGACAGGTCAGTATGATGCATAAAGTGAGTAAAAACACCTGTGAATTTAGAGGTTTCTCCACGAAGAACTGAAATTTCATGTGAATAACACAAAATTGAAATAATGGGTGATGGCATGATGCCAGAAACTCAAATCTGGAAAAGTAGTTTTCCAAAGTTTTTGTCTTCAAATGAAGTTCAGGTTCATCAGGAAGAATTTCTTCACTGAAAAGGTTGTCAGCATTTGGAAGGGGCTTCCCAGGGAGGTGGTGGAGTCCCCATCCCTGGAGGTGTCCAAGGAATGACTGGGTGTGGCACTCAGTGCTCTGGTCGGGTTGACAAGATGGTGCTTGGTCTAGGATTGGACTTTAATGATCCTGGAGGTCATTTCCAGCCTATGTGTTTATGTGATCCTGTGATTCTAGCTATCCTACTGAATGCATGCTCCAAAGATACTGAGTTTTATGTTTATAGGAATAATGATATGTTATTCTGGATGGAATTCTTCTCTAGATTCAGACACTTAAAATTCTGAACAGAAAGTAGCTTGAGATCAAGACTTACTCGATGACGTGTCACACGTTTCCATGTGTTTGTGAATACTTCCAAACAAACAAACAAACAAAAAAATCAGGCTGAAATAGAAAATTTTGGTCTGAAATCTGGTAAATTAAAAACAAGCTCTTATTTAGGCTCTTATTTATGTCTATATGAAGAAATCTGCATCGCCTCTCAGAATGAATGGCCTGATGCCCCAGGAGTTTTGGGCATTTCTGTAGATGAGGAAATGAATCAGAAAACTTAGCTGGCTGCCCAGGGCACATCTGAAGGACATTTATTTGGTCATTTTCTTCTTTTTTCTTTTTTTGATCTCTGGTGCTGGTTTTCCTGCAGGTGCTATTCTAAAGTTGCCCTTCTTGGGACAAGTATCTGACCAGAACTGCTTTGATGACTCTGCTTATTGGGAGGTAAGACACAGCCTCACTTCATTTTCATTATGTTGGAGGATAATACAGTACATAATACAGATAATACAGTACAGCCACTGCAGCCCTGCTCTCCTGGGCTTTGTGGTTTGCACAACTAAGTCAGAAAAGCTGCCTCTTCAAAATTAAGAAATGCTGCTCTACTTCAGGCTTTGAATTTATCAAGGCCACCTTCAGGATCTTTTTTGGACTTCTTAGGTAATCATGCCTTTTTCACTGGACTCACCTTGAACAAAAAGCAGAAATAGAGACAACAAATTGATATCACAGTGGAGTCCTTTATCTCTCTCTTAGGTGCTCACTGCATCAGGCATCCTCTTCCCTATCAGAGACTGATGACATATTCTTAATTTAGGCAACCTGAATTTTATCCGTCATGCCAGGACAAACCCAAAAAAGCAAGGCAAGAAGTATATAGGATATACATTCCTCGTAAATAAAATGTGAAGTTAAAAGGAAATTTTATTAGGTTTTTTAATGAATTAAACTCCTTCTTCTATGAAGAAAACCCTGACTTCATCCCTCAGTATCCAGAACTGGTGGTCCATGTCAGGCTGTGTCACTGTTAATAAACAGATATATAATATATTTACAAATAGAATTACGTTCTCAGCACATTTTAGTTCCTTTATGGCAAAAGCAAGTCTTTGTCCCCTTAACTGAACTCTTCTTTGTTTTTTCATGGCAGGTTCCAGAGGAGGAGACAGCACACGAAATTCACTCCAGCCACCGTGATGAGCACAGCAGATTTGAAGCTGCCATGTAGAAAAATAGTTAATCTGCAATATTTGACCTAATTATGCTCTTTCATGTTTCTAATGCTAAGAAACAATGAAACAGCACCCAAGTATTGTCCCAACCACACCAGGTTTTTAAGAAAGGGCTGTAGATAGCTATATTTTTGTAATAGAAAACAAGCTTGATTTTAAACTACTTAGTCATCATGCCAAGCTCGGGTGAATAAGTTAGGTCCTTCTAATATATTTGTTCATCAAAAAAAAGGCACCACAAACTGCTCTTTGAAATTATATAAATTTTATCTTTTGTTGCCACTGACAACAATATAGCTGTTGTAATAAACTTTGGGTTTCAAGGTTACTACAGGATAATACACTTAATTGCAAGATTTCTGAGTTACATTCTTCAGCTGTATTGGGGTAATCAAGAAGAAATTAATTGACATTTTTTATTTGGACTCGAACAAACCTTTCACCAGAGCATCCCAGATTAACTTTTTAAGAAAGTGTATTGTCCTGTTTTCTAATGGAGGAGAAAATGTGCTGTATTTTGAAGTTTGATTATGACAGGAAGCAAAATGTTGAAATAATTCTCATGGCAAAGCACAGAATGCAGTGATTGATAAGGCAATATGAGAGGCAATGTGAGTACCAAGATTCATTGTTAATATGTTTATTGAAAGGGGAAAGAAAGTGAAATTGTAAAAAAATTCATTATTGCTATTGATCTATTTATTTATTGTCATAGATTTAGTTTGTTTCAAGGACACAATAAGGGAACTGAGTAGGAGCTATGGAAACCAGGTGATTGCATAATAGGTCTTATTTTATTCAACAGTAATAAGTGGATTGTAGCAGTGTTAATGTCAATAAATATAACCTGAACTAATGCCAACTCCAGAAAAACATGAATTGTTTGGAAGTGATTGGAAAGAAAGTACGTTCAACCTACAGAAGACTCAGCAGAGAACTTCCATGGGTTGAGTCACTGACTCTGAAGTCACTGTCTCCTAAAAGAAGGGAAAGCAGAAAGAAGAAAATTGAAGTAACTCTACCCAAGAAGGGACATCAGTGGCTGCCCAGTTCAGAGACAAAAACTGGAGTAGCTGAAGGAACTCCACAAGGTGCATTCATGCATGGGATATTCCACTGAGAGACAATGGATGGGAAGTGGAAATCAAACAGAAGGACCACAGTGCCTCAATCCATCATTCATGGAAATCTACTGCTGATGTCTCCAAAGAATGGGCCAAAGTGGGTGAACTTTCAAAAATTTTTTTATATTAGGATCTTATTTTCAAGTCTCACTTATCAGACTTAAGGGGAAAACTCCTCTCATATAAAACAGCACATATATTTTCAGTTCTGCTGATGTATTTTTCCTTGAAAATCTTTAGAAAGATACCCAGCAGGGATGTCCCATATGTTATACCACTGTATAGTGCTACACACATCAGATTTCTATCCATGAATAAAAATACATTTGTTGTATCACACTTTAGTTCAGATAAGCTCTTTTGCAGATGTGCAATGACTGACTCTCTTCTACCTTGTTGGCTGTAGGACATCCTTTATCCTCTCAAAGCTTTCACACACACACTCATTTTTGTAAAAACTTAGGAGACATTTAGCAATGTAAATATCTCATTTGTAAAGATTTTAGAAGTATTTTGCGCATAATTTACAAAGTGTTGAAGTACTTGAAAAATATTCCATCTGTGGACAGCCTGTAAATATCTTTTCCTCAATACATGAATTTCACCCCTCAAATTCCTACTTGGAGATTCTGGTGGTCTTTCATTCACCTTGAATGGGTGAGGTAATTTCACTAGTTTTGCATGCTGACCACAGAGGAACACCCGAGTGAGGAAGTACAACTCACCGTCAGTAAATCTTTCAGAATTGTAGAATCCTTCGGGTTGGAATATACTTCCAAGATCATCAAGTCCAACCTTGGATGGATTATCATCATGGCCAGTAAACCACACTGAGAAGTGTTGTGTCTACTCTTTTCTTGAACACTCGCAGGGATGGTGGCTCCCCTGCTTCCCTGAGGAGCCTCTTCCAATGTTTAACCACTCTTGCACTGAAGAATTTTTTCCTAACATCCAACCTGAACCTTCCCTGGTGAATGATGACCTCAGTAATTATATTTAGGGGTTTTTTTAAAACCAAAAAGGGAAAAAATGGACAATACAGTTTTGTTCTCCAGTTCTGTTTATAATCTTTCCAAAGCAATCCGTACCCTCATCCTCCAAGTACCCATTATTGTCCCGACTTCTTTATCCTCCCCCAGAGAAATCAATTCCTTGGGTTCTCTCAAAAAACAGGGTAGGGAGATGAATCCCTTTGTTTAACAAGAGCTTTACATGTTACTTTCTTTTTGAGGGTATATGTGACTGTACCCTTGAAATGGACAATTTGTTTTTCCAGAGGTATTTTACCCTAATTTCTCACCTCAACATTGCAAATGCCAGTGGCATTTGGATCTCTGGCTTAGGGTATTTTCTTTGGTTGGTTATTTCCTAATTAATTAAAGTTTTGAAAACCTCGAATCAGCAGAGCTTCATTAGTAATTAGTTACAACTTCTGTGTAATATGTGACTGGAAACTTAAAAGAGTTAAGCTTAAAATATTTTACTAAGAAGTCTTTTGTTCTTACACTGGCAGGAAAGGAGAGTAAGGAGTTAAACAAGACACAGAGTGGAGGATGAGCTTAGAGGATGGGACTGAAAAGCAAACAAAAGTTAAAGTACAACTACTCTAAATTTGAGGTTCATGATCATCAGCATTTCTTTTCTTTCTCATAAAAGACTGGCAACGTTTTATCCCTTCCAATAACTGCTCAACACTGTGTCTGTCTTACCTTTGTTCTCACTTTGACTTGTTTTTACATTAAAAAAGCTTACATAAGGTATTGTGGTTTCTCGTTTTTTTTTTTTTATTATTTTTTTAATGAGTAAAAATTTTAACGATATCGTCTTTAAACTAACCAAAGGTCAAGTTTCTGTCAGCCCTTTTCAGGACACCAATGGGTGACCATAGCTCTGAAGGCTGTCTTACAGTTTTTCAGTCCTATCTGTATCAGAGCAGTATCTTTGTATCTCATTACTAAAAAGAAAATTTATGTGAAAGCCATTGCCTCAATATTTGCTTACAAAATTTCTTTTAATATTTGTGTTCAAATCTGTTGCTGAATAAATGTATGAATTGAATGATCAGATGACCAAATGTATTTGTTTAACTTTTCTTGGGAATGTCTTCTTTCTCTCCTACTGGGATCAACCTTTTCACAAAGCACATTAACAAAATGTTCCTCCTCTTGCCAATGGAGAGCTCTTCCTGTTCATCTCAAGCCTCCTGCAAAATCTTTGCCTTTCAACCTCCTCTCAGTTCCTTGCTATTAGTTGAATTCCAGATATATGTGGACAACTCGACATTTTCAGTGCCTTTTTACCCACTATGGGAAGGTGAAGTAGAATCAAGCCAGCTGGAACATAGCTGGACACTGGCCCTGGACTTTTCCCAGGACACCTTCCAGGTGGGTGCAATGTCCTGGTGCCTCCTTCAGAACCCCAGGGGACAGCAGCAGGCTCACAGTGAGCCAACCCAAGAGCAGGCTTGGGCCCCCCCTCCCAGGCTCCCAGCCATGTGTCAGGGCTCTTTTCCTCTAGGTCTCTGCACCCCTATTCCTTGGGGAATTCCCCCATTCCCTCCTCTCCTCTGCCTCTGGTCACGTCTCTACAGGGATCCTGAAACTTTTGGGAGAGAAGGACAAGGGGCTCAGCCTCGAGGCATTTCACCTCACACCACATTCACTTTCTGGCCTCAAGGCCACACGAAATTTATTGCTCTAGATTTCTAGCAGAGAACTCTTCCAAACACTGTTCTGAGGGTTCTGTCTCAACTTTTCTGTCCAGTCTTCCCCTTGGCTTCTTCTTTCAACGCCTCCTCCTCTGCTTTCATTCTCTTAGACTCTGAGACACCTGAGTCAAGCTGTACCTCAGCTCCCTATCCTCAGCCATCAGAGGACATATTTTCCCAGTGCTGTGTCCAGTTCTGGAATGTCCAGTACCAAAGAGATATGGACAGAGTGGAGAGAGTCCAGCAAAGGGCCACAGGGATGCTGGAGTGACTGGAACATCTCTTGCGTGAGGAAACACAGAGAGGTGGGAGTTTAGCCTAGAGGAGAGAAGGCTCAGGGGGATCCTGCCTGTATAAATACCTGGGGGAAAGATCAAATAAATCAGAGACAAACTCTCCTCAGTGTGCCCAGTGCCAGGACCAGAGGCCACGGGCACTCACTGAAACACAGGAGGTTCTCTCTGAACATCAGTAAAGACTTTTACTGTGAGAGTGACTGAACACTGGGACAGGTTGCTCAGGAGTTTGTGGGGTCTTCCTCCTTAGGATCATAGAACCCTTTAGGTCCTTGGGAATATTCAAAACCTGTCTGGGCACAGTTTAAGGCAACTGGCTCTTGGTGGCCCAGCTCGAGCAGAAGGCTGGACCAGATGAATTCCAGAGTCCCCTCCAACCTCAATCCTTCTGTGATTCTGTGATTTGAAATTCCCAATGAATTCAGTGGAATCAGAGTTATGCCACCCCTAAACACTTAAAAAATTAAATCTCTGTGCACTACTCCACAGGGCAGTAGAATTTTGATTTCTCAAGGGTATCAAGATATCTGTGATATCCTAATGACAAAAACATGATTAATCAGTAACCTGGACAGCGTGCAGAATTTATGGCTTTTATTGCAAATATCAGGTTGATGACCTGCAGTTACCCATGTTCTTGGACTTTCACACTTGCCCAGGGACCTACACTCTCACTCAGTCACACATTACTTAACAAATATTTACCTTCTCCTGTACCCTTCTGAGGCTTCATTAGGAAGGACAGGGGAAGAGAACAAGTCACCAACTGCAAGTAAAACATACCCTTCACCGCAAAAGAGTTTTACGGACTAACACAAGGGTCTCTCAAGCGAAATTCTTGGAGGAGGACAGAGATCCAGAGTCCACATTTTCTCTTTTCTGTGGCAAGTACTTGGCTGAATAGAGATGGATTGGAACAGCAGCACTTCCATTGGTTTTGTGTTCATCCTGGCTCTTCTATCCATTTTTAAAACAGTAGGTTTCTGGAACAGCAGCACTTCCATTGTTTTAGTGCTGATCCTGGCTTTTCTATCCATTTTGAAAACAGCAGGTTTCTGGAAAAACCAAGGACAGAATTTTCCTCCAGGACCAAGACCATTACCTATAATTGGAAACCTTCTTTTGTTTGACTTGAAGAGACCCTACAGGACTTATCTACAGGTACTCATTCTCTTTTCTGTTGGTTCTGTCACTGAGCCCCATAGTCCAAGATGTCAGAAAGTTTCTCCTATTGCACCTGATGTATTTTATCCATAGATGAGCCTTTAGCAAGGACAGGAGATGGTTATTTGAGCAGAAAATGTTGAATGCAGCATGGTTTTTTTTACTGTAATACTTTCTCCATGCATCCAGGTTTCAGCCTTCAACAACTCTCAAATTAACAGCAAGTGCCCACCTTATTTTTGTGGTAATTTTGAGAAAAAGGCAACAGAATAAGGAACCATTTTGATATGTGGTCGAAATCCTGCCTTTCACTGATTGATGCACCTGGAGCTGTGACTGAAGCATCTTGCCTTCACTGATTTATCAATGTTCTCATCTCTCTTTCCTCTTTCTTCCCAGAAGCTGAAGAAATAACTATATACTCTTAATACTCAGGGCCAATCTTTGCCAAAATAATAAACCATTCTGTTTTCTTCCAGTGCTTGCTTTACCTGGTTTATTGCAGGGCTTTGCTGACTCTGAGTCAGAGGAATTCTATGAACCTGCTCCTTCCTTAGTGTTTCTTCTGCTTAGACATTAAAATTATATATCCTCCTTGCTGATGATTTTGAAAGAGATATTTGCACCTGTATGGATGCTGCACCCACAAATCAAAAGACTGCTTACGTGAAATATCTGGAGTATCACCAGCACAGCCTAATCACATTGACAAAAGCAAGTTCCATTTGTTTTCAGGCCAACAGAACCAACATGAGTCTGCTCTAATTCAGTGATTCCATTCTAATGCTCAAGGTCGATTCTCTGATTTGAGCATAATTCAGATATGGGTCACTGCTCCTGTTATTTCAGTTGGCTGTACTTGCTTACCCCTTGCTGAACATTTTGCATCTTGATGCTAAAAGTAGTTGCCTTCTGTTTCTCTCTGCAAACCCAATAGAAAATAAGTGCTGTCGGGAAAACCCCTGCCAGTTGTCAGAAGAATCAGGAACACTGAGTTACATAAAAATAAATCTACCTGTACCAGCTAAAAAGGTACTACATTTTCTCTGATGCCTGCTGGATGTAGTCATGTATAAAAAGTTTGAATTTACCTAATGCTGAATCCTAGCCCAGAAACAAACTGGGTTTCTTTTATACATTAATAAGAGCAGAGGTTTGAACAGGTTTAGCCTGTAAACAAAAGAAACACAATAACATAGAGATAAGTGTGATGATATGAGCCAAAAAGTGAATTTACAAGGGTTTCTGAGGAAAGAGAGACCTGTCAGTGTCTTTGCTGACTTGGGGTTTCAGCGGTTGTCACTTCTGCTCAGTTTAGCACAAGCAGACTCCTCTCCCAGCTGTGCCATTTAGTCATTATCCATCACAGTGTCTGGCCCATTCCCATCATTTAAATTAAGTGTCTTTCCCTGTAGTCAGGAAAACATCTAACATGTTAGTAACCCAGAGGCAGAACTGGAAAATAAGCAGCACTGGAAAGGGTGATGAATTCCTTTGTAAGCTGTAAAAGTTGCAAATCACTGTTCTATTCTCCTGACAGCTGTCCAAAAAATATGGTCCAGTTTTCAGTGTTCAGATGGGGCACAGGAAAGTTGTGGTGATTTCTGGGTATGAAACAGTGAAGGAAGCTCTTGTAAACCAGGCAGATGCATTTGCAGAGAGACCTAGGATCCCAATCTTTGAAGATTTGAGCAAAGGAAATGGTAAGTTGGTCTCATTTTTCCTTATATGCTTGACCTAATCATTTTTTTTCCCTATAGACAAAGCAGGAGCAATATTTGGAAGAAGCATTGGAAATAGGGAGACATTTCATTAACTTCAGCACATTTATTCAACTTTGAAACTACTAACAGTGGCAACAAAACAACCATAACTCCAAAAATAACCACAGCAGTAGATAATGGACAGTGACACACTTCCAGGATCTAGAACAGGGCATCCAGGCCAGAGAAGAATTTCTAGGTCTCATGATATGGCTCTGGACTTGTGGTTTTTTGGGCTTATCATAGAACCACCCCTTCTGAAATTAATATTCCACTGTTGTTCATCATTTCAAGTGGTAAATAGGGCTTTTAAACTCAGAATGTGACAATAGATAGCATGTAACACATAGAGAACTGGGGATTTATTTCTAAAAGGGAAATACTGTCTACTGAGCTGGGTTTCAAAATAAGAATTTCAGACCCAAACTTCATTCTAATTTAGCATGAGCGTTTCATATTTATATCTCCAAAGATTCTTGGACAAATTCAGGAATAGCTCTGTGAAAAATGTTAACAGCTGTACCTTTTGATCATATTATTTCATAGAAGCTTACTTTTCACTTTAGTTTTTTTATTTGGAAAAAAAAACCATAGCTGAAGTCATCAGTTAAGTGGTGTAACAATTTCAGTGAAAAAAAGTGATGGTGGAGGTTTTAAGACTTCATCTAAATTTTAAATACATTTGTGCCTACTTAAGTTTTTCCTGCAGTCATCAGAGATCTCTGTTCAATTTCACTTCCAAACTATGGTGACCAGCAGTACAAACTTGAATTTCCAATGCCCACTTTCTTTCAGTGACAAGTGTCTTTTAGGAAAAATATTCTTCTTAAGATTTGATTAAATAAATCTTAAAAAGTTTATCCTTTTCTTGTGTAATAACCCTATTGCTGAGGATTAAAAATACTTAAGGCACAGTGGTGTTTTTCCTCCTCTGGATTTATTTTAACTTGTTTTAAAAGTGACTTCTACTAAACAGCTACATTCTGTGCCTACGAAATTATTTAAAATCTTCTGCCACCTTGACGTGTTCTCTTGGTCCCAGGGGTTATTTTTGCTCATGGTGAAAACTGGAAGGTGATGAGGAGATTTACCCTCACAGCCTTACGAGACTTTGGGATGGGCAAAAAGGTCATTGAGGATCGAATTGTGGAGGAGTACGGGCACCTGGCAGCCACCATCGCCTCGCAGGAAGGTGGGTGGAGTGTTCACTCTTCAAACCTCTAGAATCACAGAATGGTTTGGGTTGGAAGAGACCTTAGAGACCATCTCATTCCAACCCCCTTCCATGGCCAGGGACACCTTCCACTATCCCAGGTTGCTCCAAGCCCTGTCCAGCCTGACCTTGGACACTTCCAGGGATCCAGGGGCAGCCACAGCTTCTGTGGGCACCGTGTGCCAGGGCCTCACCACCCTCTAAGGTTTTGTCCCAGTACGCAGAAGCTTTTTGAGCCTTCTCAAGTTCAGACCTTTTTACAAAATGTACTTAAGTTTGACAAACTTGGCTCCTCTGGCATTTTTGTGTCTGGGTATGGTATGCTGACATTGGATAATAATAATAGCAGTCAATCATAACGAAAAATGTCAATATTTAGTATTAAATTTACATTTACAAATTACATCTCTTGCCACAATGTAATATATTCTCTTGTTCTTTGTCTAGGAAAGCCCTTCGATGCCAGCAAAATAATTAATGCAGCAGTTGCTAATATAATTGTGTCGATGTTGCTGGGAAAACGATTTGACTACAAAGACTCCAGATTTGTGAGACTTCTACATCTGACCAATGACAGCATGAGGCTTGCTGGAAAACCTTTGGTTACGGTACTGATTCACGTTTGTGTTGCTGCTCCACTTTCCTATTATGCCACAGGAAAATAGCAATACTGGTAGTCATTTTCTTAATTTTAACAGGAAAATCTGAGATTTTGAGGGATAAGAGGTTCACAAAGCCCTTTTTTGGACAAAAAAAGCTTAAGAGACAGTTTGGGAATCGTGAAGTCAATAATCAAAGCCCCAGTCTCTCAAAAACATATTTAAGATATAGTTTGAAGAGTGCTAATGATTAAAAAATACCTTCTGATACTTGTATGCAATGCTGCCACACATTGGATTGATTTATGTTCCTCTAGGCTTTGAAAAAAAAAAAAGAAAAAATGTTAGTGGAAGAGCTGTCTAAAACAATCAAAAAAGTTGCTGGCCAACATTTCCATCTCCCTGGTGGCAACTTGAAGCTGTGTGAGCCTGACACCTACACTACTCCTGAAAAATAGTAATTTGGGGCAAGATTTTTACATCTATTCAGGGGTCTTAGATGAATTTTCCACCATAAATTCATCCAGTCACTTTTTCATGTTCTATAGGCCAAAACATTAATCTTAGGTTTTTGACTTTGTATCTGCAAAATAGGCCAAATGTTGCTAATTTGTTTCTGTAGTGTTTTCAGAGCTCTGGCTGATTAATTCTCTATAATAACTTCTACTCTCATAGATGTACAATATCTTCCCATACCTTGGATTCCTCCTAAGGGCTAACAAGCCTCTCCTCCGAAACAGAGATGAAATCCAAGCTTTTATACGAGTTACTTTTGTAGAACATCTCAAAAACCTGGACAAAAATGACCAAAGAAGTTTAATTGATGCTTTTCTGGTTAAACAGCAGGAGGTAACTGAATCTTTTCTTGTTGATTCCAAATTTTATGGCTCTATGAAGACATTTACAATTTCCTTTCAATTCTTACAGTTACAGCTAATTTCTTTAGGGAAGCTGTCTTTGAGAAAACATATATAACAAAGTGGCAGAGTTGAGCAGATACTTCATGCTGTTGAAGTTCCAACCTCTTTTAATCAGCAAACATTTATCCTTATTTATTTTCTTCAGACTGTATCAATATATTTACCAAGGCTGCATCTTTTTATCTGCTCTCTCTGTTGTCCCAGCCCTTCTGGCTCTTTTGAAAACATAATATAATACAGAACAAAATCACTACCTGGGCTTTACTGGGACTCTTATTTGGGGTCTCTGATACGTCTGGGTTACCTTCCCCACGGGGAAAGCAGCTTCCTTTGCAGCTGGCCCCAGTAAATACAGAGAGATGTCAGCATTCTTCTCCAGACACAAGCCCAAAGCTCTTCCTTGTCTTTCACACTTTTTAAAAATACAGGATTTACTTCTTAGCAAATGTTTATCTACATAAATTGCATTTTCACATGGAAAGCTTTAAGTTTTCATCCTTTAATCTCAACCACTTTTTTCAGGAGAAATCCACTACCAATGGGTATTTCCATAATGACAACTTGCTAAGCTTGGTGAGCAATTTGTTTACTGCTGGTCTTGAGACAATTTCCACTACACTAAATTGGGGCTTTCTGCTGATGCTAAAGTACCCTGAAATCCAGAGTAAGTGGTTTTATGGTAGATACTGTTACACTCAGGCCATTAGGGACCAAACAGGAACCTGGAGGATCAACCTATCTGTTCATAGGCCAAGTTACAAACAGCTGTGGTTTCCATCCAATTATTGTCTCTGTGCCCTGTGGTTCAGACCCAGTGAGGGTCACACTGGTCAGCCAGGAGCAGAACACAGAGTTCATCTGGGCCAGGCCCTTTGCACAGGCAAATCTCATTAATTAGTAAGAAAAGAGCTGTCCTGTGTTGGTCAATGAAATTGTTCCGGGTTCCCCTGAGAAACTGTTGATAAACCAAAGGCCTGTACAGATGTTGAATGAGCTGTGCTGAGGCTTTAGGGACCTGAGAAGATTCAGGGAATTGCCCTTTGCCTGGCATCTCCTTTCCAGATGATGGTACAGGATTGTTCGGAGTCAAATGGGGGTTTTGAGACAACCCTTGGGCAGAACAGGGATCTTTAGACAGAAGAGAAGGCAGAAAAAAAGTCTTTATGTTTCTTGTTGGTAAAGAATCAATCGAACACGTTAGTCCTGTTCACCCCCCATTATTTCTGAAAGGAAAAATAAAGATTTTGGAGAATTTATGATTTCCACTCCAGATCTGTTACACTTTACGTTAGGAAAGCATGGTGTGTCCCAGGGGCAAATGAGTCCTTGTATCTCAAAGCTGATTCTTTCTTCAGAAAAGGTTCAAGAAGAGATAGACCAAGTGATAGGGTCCAACCCCCCGCGGATCGAGCACCGAGCTCAGATGCCATACACAGATGCTGTCATCCATGAAATTCAGAGGTTTGCCAATATCCTGCCACTGGATTTGCCTCATGAAACTACTGCAGATGTCACCCTCAAAGGCTATTTCATCCCCAAGGTGAGGTGCCTACAAGATTGCTTCTTTCAATGTTTCCTCTTTCTGCATTTGTCCAGGGATTCACTTCTCTGTCCCGCTTTGCAGGGAACCTACATCATCCCCTTGCTGACCTCAGTCCTGAAAGACCAGTCACAGTGGGAGAAACCAGACATGTTCTACCCTGAGCACTTCCTTGATGCCAACGGGAAATTTGTGAAGAAAGATGCTTTCATGCCCTTTTCAGCAGGTGCTTTATCTTTTACATTTACACAAAACACACAGCAAAGGTGCTTCTCTGCATTTCCGGCTTCATTTTTCCACATCCCTTTTTAAAAGTCACAAATGATGTCGGCTGGGTCAAGATTTCATAAAGTGTAACAACAAGGAGGAATCGTCATGTAAACCCCCAAATTCTGTGTAAAATCAAGAAACAGAGGGGGTTTGCCCTTTGAGGCTTCTCCAGAGTGTGACCTTACCCGAGTTTACACACCTGCACCATATGCCAAAGCATGGGAGATTCCACCCCTGCTCCTTCTCTGGCATTCCTCCTGCTTTGCAGGCTCTGGAATTGCTCTCTTTAACCTCTCATACATCACTCTCTGGCTAACTTATCTACCATACCCACAACACTCCCCATTTTTTTAATTGATCCTATTTGTATATCTTCAATTCTGCATGATCTTTGAAAAGATTTTTTCTTGTCATACTCAGCATCCAGTGCACAGTAATTTTTTGGAGGGTTTTTGTGGTTTGTTTTGGTTCGGTTTTTTGTAGAACTTATGATACTTCCAGTTCCCAGGCCTTCTTTTCCAGATTTAATTCTAGATGTCCCAGCTGAAAACACATCCAGGGAATGTCAGGTCTGGGCTTTCCCTGGAGGGCTTATTTCATATAACAGCCATTCAACAGCTCTTCATTTTCCACTTTCTGTCACACAGGGGAGTTAAAACCAAATTTTAGTTCAGGTTTTTTGTTAGATCTGGCCTTGAATCATCATGCTATGAATAAGGCAGTTCACAAGCTGTTGGATTTGACAGAACTGAGAAAAACTTATATTTACAGCACTTTTGAATATCCATAGAATATTTCCCCCACCTTCCTTCTCAGTGCCACTCTGGCCAGCATTTGTGAGTCTTCAAGGAATTTGCTGGCAAATTTTAGTATAAAAGGTTGCCTGTGAGTAGACAAATCGACCCAAAGTCTAGACTAAACCAGCTGATCTGGGATGCAAAAATTGAGCGAAGTAGAGAAAAAATATGAAAATGAAGAAAAAGAATCAGATTTTATTGAATACAGGAGTTAAGGAATTCAGAATATATTTCCATACATTTCTCTCCAAATGCAAGCATTTAGACAAAAGAAAAGAAAAAACGGTCACCAGCTGGCTTTGGTATGATACCTCTAAAGATCAAAATTCCACTCTTTCTGACAACTTGTACCCAACAGACTTTTAAAATCTACTGTGTTCTTTATTCATACCCAGGATACAACATTCAAGTATTGTGGATTCCCACTGACCTTTTTCAGAGTAAGAATTGATAAAAGAGTATTTTTCTTCTACTACTGAAGAAGCAGCTCACACTGATTTTCTTGTGGTTGTTCTGCATTTTGTTCCAGGGCGGAGGATCTGTGCTGGAGAGACTCTTGCCAAAATGGAGCTCTTCCTCTTCTTCACCAGTCTCCTGCAGAGGTTCAACTTCCACCCTCCACCTGGAGTTTCCAACTCAGACCTGGACCTTAGCCCTGCCATTTCATTTAATGTCATCCCCAAACCCTACAAAATGTGTGCTGTAGCACATTCCTAGAGCTCCAATCAGCATCCATTGTGTTTCAAAAATCTTTAGTTTACTTTTCCATTACATCTTAATTTTTTGACCAAAATAATCCATATTTCAATGAAGGCTTCCAGTACTTCTAAACCAGAGTGTTGTTCTTTTATTTTTTATTTATTGGGGGAGGGCAGAAATGGACTAGAAGTGTGAACTAATTGATGGCTAATGGATTAATCTCTTAGATCACCTAATCTTGGCTACATAACACAGACCCTCAGCTTTCTTATTCTTGCTGCCATTTCCACTCGGTAATGAGTGTTTGTTGAAAATATATCCCAAAAAACGCTCCCAAGTCCAGGTTTTTCCCAAAAGACATATGGACCACGAAGCTGTGCTTAGGTTGTACTAGGAGATAAATGTGGGATGTTCAGAGCTTCAAGCTGTCAGAACAGAAGGGCTCTTTGACCCTGGCAGTCAGATGGGTTTGAAGCTGGGCTGGATATCCTGATGTTCCCCCAGAGCCTCTGGCACAGCTTCTTCCCTTGGCTCTTCTCCTGACTCCTTCTATTTCCACATGCAAAGAAATCAGAGTTCTGTACTTGTTGTAGATCACTTCTGAGGGAAAACCCTAAGCCAAGTCGACCTGAGTCCAGGAGTTCATAAAGATTTTCCTGGGTACTCTCTAAATGGAGAACCTCAGTAAATAAAGCATACATACTTGGAAAAATGTCTCTACTACTTTAAGCCAAGGTTTGTGAAATTGCAGTTTCAGATGCTCCCAGGTCAAATCACACACGGTCACAGCTCCACATACACTGTGGATCAACAGTGAACTGTTGGAAGATGCCTCAGATCTCACCAAAACCAACAATCTAACCATTCCACAACTCTGTCCAAGAGTATCCACCATCAAGTTGAGCTAAGACCACCTCCTAAATGTCCAGATTTATGTTCCCTGGTTCGTGTTGCCCTGTTTATGTGTACATGGTAGCCTCAAAGTAAAAACACTCACAGCCAGCCTACAATAAATCACCCAGTGCTGAGGGAAAAAAATTAAATTATGGCTTGCTTCTGTGACTATCCAGCCCTGTAGTGCAGAAGCTCATTCTTCAGTTACTACTATTTCAACTTCCTTGTGTGGAAGCTGTATCTGACTCCTAGCCCCTGCCCTTCTCCACACTTCCTTTTCAAAATAAAAGATTTTAAAAAAGGAAAAAGGTCTCAATGTGGTTCAGGAAGTTCAAAACCCACACAGTAAATCACCCTTAATGAAAGCATACCTTTACTTAACCTTCTCCTGGCATGCAGGAAAATCTTTAACCCATACTCTGGATTAAATTACTTTGGGGTAATGGTTGTATCAGTAAATGCTCCCCTTGCCAAGTGATCAGAAATTTGAGAACTATTTCTAAATAATTATATTCCTTTTCATGTGATTCAGGATAAAGCAAGTACTTAGTCTGGTTTTCCTGATCCTACATGGTTTAGGTAAACCTGTGAGGAGCAGAGAGCTGGGACTCAGAACCTTACAGGCTCCTTCCAACTTGAGATATTCCATGATTCTAACTACAGAGAGGCCTTCAATCCCTCATAGGAGAAAAGAAGTAATTAGCTCTTGCCTTATTAAGAGTACCAGCAACTTGTTAACAGAACAGTACATGCGGCAAATCAGTGTAAAGAGCATTGCTGTCTTAAAGCAGGTAATTTGACCTGAGAAAGTACTTCATGTTGTTTTCTGTTGTTTTTTTAATTAAGTAATGAAAATGTAAAAATGATTTTGTACATTTGATAAAAATTATTCAATTTCCTGCGTTTGAGGGTTTTTTATTAAAAAATAGTAAGAAAGTTGAACAGGGGATTTACAACTGAGTATTAGATAAGCTTATTTTTACTACCTGTTTCAGGTTTAAAGAATAAACTCGCAAATAAAAGCTACTTCAGTAAAAGGCACTGCCTTCAGTGATTTACAGATATATAAGCACAAATACAATGGAATATTTCCCTTATTCTGTAAAAACACCCAAATAACCCAGGCTCCCTCTCTTTCCCTTCTCCTAAGAGAGGATATACCACCATGAGAAGTCATCCCAAGTCAAAAAACCCCACAAAAAACCTTGACAGATGACTTAAATCACTTGAGACCCAGAATGTAGCTACAGATTTATATGCCAATATTAATAGAAAATGTTTTAACAAAAATCCAGCAGTCACAACAAGAAGGCCATTACGAAGAAAGCAGTTTCCAAGCTCAGCATGGAGATTCCACATATTTGAGCTTCTCAAAGCAAATCCACCTTCTCATAGGTCTTTTCAATGAGGGTTAACAAGTTCTTCAAGTCAGCTGACTGCTGAATAGCATTCATATCCTTTAAAAGGCCCTGCTGGTTCTTTACCTTCAAAATTTCCTCCTAAAGAAGGAAAGAATGATAGACAACAAATAAAAAAACAGCTTTTGTCGAGTGCAACAGGAATTTCACTTTCATGCAGCCCAGCTACAGCTAAAACAAAAAAGATTCAAAGTCACAGAATGAGTCTTACCTCCAGCAGTTATAGATATATTTCAGAAATTACAAGTTCCCATAGGGAACACTCAAGGGCTATAGGGTTTCTAGGAAAAGACATGTGATGTTTTAAATCATAAGATCACAGAATGGCTTGGGTTGGAAGGAACCTTAAAGCTCATCTTGCTCCAACCCCCTGCCACGGGCAGGGACACCTTCCACAAGGTTCCATTAGACCAGCTTTCTCAGAGCCCCATCCAACCTGGCCTTGAACACTTCCAGGCATAAGGAGGGTTTTTAGAGTTTTGTCCTGATTTTAAAACATAAGCAGATAGTTCTCAATGAAAAGGGAAAAAAAAGAAAAGGAAAAAGAAAACCTATTCAGATTTTCTAAATTTTCAGAACTGCCTCCTCTAGCAGAGGTTAAGGAATAAAAGCACATTCTGTTGCCTTCCTCCTCATAACCAAAGTGTCTTTGAAAATAGAAATATATATTCCACACTCACCTGCAAAGTAGGTGCCTGCAAACTGCGCTTGGGGAGTTCTGGAAGGTGGAGTGCTCCACTGCCATTTTCCTGGAATACCTAGAATAGGAAAAAGAGAAAGAAAAAACAATCCAAAAATCCAAATACCAGGCACAGAAGTAAGAAAATAACCTGCCTGTCATTATCCCACCTCTGAAACCAAATTTCTTAATTCTGCAGCTGAGGTTGGTAAGATTCAGAAGATCCATTCCCAAAGGCAAAGGAAGCCTTCCTTAAATGGCACTGCCTGAGAAACAGTTTGTTTGGGACAGCTCTGAAAGTCAGCTCATTCCTCTAGGTTACAGGAGTACACAACTATTTATGAGAAATACCTTCCTGGCCGCTTTTTCATTTTCCTGTAACTGGGTCTTGAGCGACTGGATTTTGTGCTGCAGCTGCTGTACGCTTTCCTCAATGCGCTCCGCTGATTGCTCCGCTTCCGTTATTTCTTCCTAAAACAAGACAGACACAAAACCAGAACAAAATTCACTTCAGAGATGGTGAGTCTTTCCCACAAAACACACCGAGTCACTGAAAAACATCCAAAAAGAGACACAGCTTTGCAGCAACAGTGGATGAAAATGAACACTGGACACTCCTCCACAACAGCAAAGGCACAGCTAGAAGTCTGGTAAGGTAATTTCTTCCCTTCTTTGCTTTTCATACCTGCAACTGTTCCAAAGACTCCTCATTTGTCTCAAGCATTTGTTTCTCTGCCATTTGAAGGCTCAGGATATTCTTCAGGTTCTCCAGCTTCCCTGAAGGCACCTTTAAAGTCTTGAAACTTCTCAGCACCCTTTAATTACAGGAAAAGGAAAGCATGACTTGTTTGGAGTTCTTGGCAAAGCACAAATGAAATTCTGGGGAAAAACTAATCATTTTAGTTTAAAAGTCAGTTGCTGATAATGAAATAAAAAGCTGAAGAGAGGAATAAAAACTGCCTTGAATTGTTTTCCAAAATCACATGGAGTAGGTGTCGAAGGAAGGAACCAGGAACAAGAAATCCCTATATTCTCATGTTTGCTATTGCACTGACCTTGTGTGGTTTATACTCCATTGGCCTCTACACTCCCTGACTGTAAACTGACATTAATTAATATTTTCCCAGTTCTGACCCTTCTGCTTTTCAAATTAAGTTCTAAAAGGAGGATTTTTAACTGCTTCCAAATAATGACCAGTTAAGTAAAACCAGGAAATACTTTTATGAAATCTGATATAGCTTTATGTCAGAGTTTCAGCTTGCCCTCAAAGTACAAAACAATTGGGTAAAAGAAATCTCTCCCTCTTTTTTTTTTTATTTATAATTTCTTACTTTTCTTTCAGTACATTGAGATGCATCTGAACATCATCTTTTCTCACCCTCTGTTGGGACAAAACAGATCTGGAAAGAAAATAAAGGCAGAATTTCCATCACAAAGCCTGCAACCACAGAGAACACATCAAAAAACACATTGACTTCCAGTTCAAGTAATACTATGATTTTTATTTTATTCCTCATGGAAACAAAGAAGAACCACCAGGATATTTGGCACTTACAGTAGTACTGAATCCACTACATTTTCCAGGAAAAGCCTGCTGTTCTCTGAGAGAGGCTGCCAAGATCCTACTGTAGCACTGGACAGTTTCACCCTTTTTGAAGAACCATTTTCTCCTGTTAACACAAAGGAAAAAAGGGAAAGGTATGACTTGTCAAACCTGGATAGACAGCTTCATGACTCAGCTCAGTCAGATGGGAGTCAAAGGTGTAACAGCTCAGATTTAACAGGGAAGAACAGGACCCTACCTGCAGGGGAATGGTCCTTCTGTTCCTTAACTTTCTTCCTGACTGTCTGAGAGACCTGCTGAAGAGAAAAATTTAAACCAAACGTGGCAATTTTGAGACATCCTCTGCTGTGCAATCCTTCACCTACTTCTGTGAACACTCTAAGTCAGTGCCTGACAGAAGTCCTTGACGGTGACGACAAAAAAAGGCTGCTCAAAAGAGCTCTTCACACTGGGCATCTCCTCAAGGGGACTGTGCTTAGTTAATGAATTATTCTCTATAAATCCCAATTTAAGAAATGAGAAAAAATACCTCTTTCCCCCTCCCCCACTTTGGTTACTTTTCTACTTTGTTTGATCCAAAATAATGAATACCTGTCTTTTTTGACCTTGTTTTCTTCCTTGTTCATTTGCTCCCGTTTTTTTGCTGGAAGGCCCTTGCTGATTTTGTAATTTAAAAGCATTTTTTGCTGATCTCTTACCAGTTGGTTTCCCCATTTTATTAGAAGATGCATTGCGGGGTTTCATTATCTGTTAATGGAACAGGAGGAAACAAAGACAAAATTAAAATCCAGCAATTAGAACCCATACAAACTATATGTTAAAAAGCAAAATGATGGAAATTGGGCTCAACCCAATAAGCCCCGAATGAGCCTAAATGAGATGAAACGTTTGTATATTTGCTAACCTAGAGCCTACATACTGTAAATTTACCTAAATGTAGGACCACTAAAAAAGCATCCCCATTTGGAAGGTATCTCTGCCCACAGAGGGTTGGAAATAAACAATCTTTAGGGTCTCTTCCAACCAAAACCGTTCTGTGATTCTATGATTTATCTTTCTAATGATCAGAGCAGTCATCCAGCTACCAGAACTTTTTATCTTAGCACCTAAGCACAGTGGTCCTGGCTGCAGTTTAAACCTACAGGTACTTTTCTTATTTACTATAGAGACAAGGGGAAGAGCAGTCACACAGAAGGGAGTGGACACAAACACCACCACCCTCCTCGTCTCTAAAGCACCACGACTCAGATTTACTCAGCTTTTCCCTCACCCCTTCAGGCCACTTTTTCCCCTCACTCAGGTCCCGTTACTTCTCACCAGGCGACTGTCGAAAGTGACACCAGACAAATACGCCCCAGGCGGGTGAGGCCTATAACAGGAAAATAAACCACATGCCAGGTAAATACATGCCAAACAAGCTCCACGCAAACTAATTAAGCCCTAAACCAGGTAAATAAGCCCTACGTCTCCCCTCCTCCCTAACTACCGATATTGTGGGACAGCTTTCGCAGAGGACCGCAAATAAGGCATGCACTATAACTCCCGGCATGCATCGCTCCTCGCCGCTGCCTAGGACACCCGCATCTTCGTCGCAGTGCATGCTGGGAGTTGTAGTCCTCCCCACCCATACTCTCCCACATCCCCAAATGCCCGCTGCCCCGGTGCTGCCGGATAGCATCGCGGATGGCACCTCCACTAAACCCTTGCTCGCCTCCCGGATCATCCCGCTCCAAGCCTCACCTCCCCGGCGCTGCCTCTTGCTCCTCAGCGCTGCCGCCGGTCCCGCCTCAGCCCGCCGGGACGTTACAAACCAAACCCGCGCTCCCCGCGGCGCACGCGCAACGCCGCTCCCGCCCACCGCGCGTGCGCGGGGGCCGCGCTCTGACGGAGGGTCCGGTGGCAGGTAACGGGGGGGGTCCCATCCCTGTCCTGCTCCTGATCCCTTTCCGTGTCCCTGTCCATGTCCGCAGCCCCGAGCCCTGCCCCTGTCCTTGTCCTAATCCCCTAGCGCGGCCCTCGTCCCGGCCCCCCGTCCCTATTGGCCGCCGGAGGGGCGTGTTGGGGGCGGGCGGCGGCGGCGGGCGCTGTACCGGGACGGAGAGCGGAGCGTTCCCGTGCGGCCGTGGCTGCTGAGGAGGGAGAGGTGCGGAGAGGGGCTGGCAGGGCGGCTCTGGAGTTCCCTCGGGGTGCGGAGCTGGGAGGTGGGAAAAGAAGAATTGTCTGACACTGAACAAGGGTAAAGGCAGCGTCCAGCACCGCGGCAGGAATAACACCCCGGTGCGTTAGGAAGAGCTTCGCCAGCAGGAAGGTGATCCTGCCCCTCAGCCCTGCTTGAGGCACATCTGGAGTGCCGTGTCCAGGTCTGGGCTCCTCAGGACAGGAGAGACATGGAGCTCCTGGAGCGCGTCCAGCGCAGAGTGACAAAGATGATGGAGGAACTGGAGCTTCTCCCTGATGAGGAAAGGCTGAGGGAGCTGGGGCTGTTCAGCCCCAGAGGAGATGCTGAGAGGGGCCCTCAGCCCTGGGTGTCCCTGGCTGCAGGGAGGGCTCAGGGCAGGGCCCAGGCTCTGCTCCGGGGAACCAGCAATGGCACCAGAGGAACGGGCAGGGACTGATCCCAGAGAGTTCCACTGGACATGAGGCAGAACTTCTGTCCTGGGCAGTGACTGAGCCCTGAACAGACTGTCCAGAGAGGGTTGTGGAGTCTTCCTCACTGGAGATATTCCAGAACTGTCTGGACACAATCCCATGCCCTCTGCTCTGGGATGACCCTACGTGAGCAGAGAGGTGGAACCAGATGAGCCACTGTGGTCCCTTCCAACCTGACCCGTCCTGTGACCTTATTCATGGTATGGGCATAGGTTACCTTCCATCCTGGCTGCAGCATCACGTCCCCACAGGGAATGAGCACTCCTCAGGTGCTCCTCTGGGCTCATCAGGTTATAGACATCCCACACTTAGCATATGTATTATTAAAGCATATATTTAGGTGTTGCTGCAGTGATGCAGGTGTTTTCCAGTTTTATGGAGGATTTCTCAGGGTGTCAGGGAAGTGTGTGTTTCTTGGGAGTTGTGAAAGAGATGAGGCAGTGAGGGGGTGACTGACCCTTGGACACAAGCTGTAATGGTTTTGTTTTTTGTAAGGAAGTGCAAGGAAAGGGTATGGAGAGCAGAAGCAAAGGAGCTTACAGCTTTTAGGAACTACTAAACTCACAGAGTGGTTTGGGTTGGAAAGGACCTGAAAGGTCATCTTATTCCAATCCCTGCCATGGTTAGGGACATCTTCCACTAGACCAGGTTGCTCCAAGCCCTGTCCAACCTGGCCTTGGACACCTCCAGGGATGGGGCATCCAGAGTTTCTCTGGGCAACCTGTGCCAGGACTTCACCACCCTCACAGGGAAGGTTCAGGTTATCCCCATATCAGTCTCATGCTTAGTGGGGCAAGCTCTGCAGCTTGTATTGTCCCTGTGTTCTCCCATACCACATTTTTTTCCTCCTTTCTTTTTCAGCCTGTCTCTAGTTCCCATCCAGCCCAAGCCACCTTTCCCCAAGTGTATGATATTTCAGCAATTCTCTTACAGCCCACTTCCTGCAGAGTGCCCCCTTGATGTTGGATACTGGGAAGAAATTCATCCCTGTGAGGGTGGTGAGGCACTGTCACAGGTTGCCCAGAGAAGCTGTAGCTGCCCCATCCCTGGAAAAGCATCCCTCTTTGACATTAAGGAATTCCTGGATGAGAGAGATGTGAAGGTGAGAGGGTAGCTGGGCATGCCATCTTCATGCCTCACACTGGCATTTCAGTGACTGATTAATGATGGTGATGCTGAGGGACTGAAATAAGTTACACATCTCAGATGTGGACATAGATAAGTTGTGGGAATGTTTTCCTTGGCTAGAGGAAAATGTAGGATTTTTTCCTGAACTCTGTCATCTCTGCTGTCTGGTTGAAAGGCAAGAGGAACAGCTGTCTGTCAAATCAGTGCATGAATAAACACATTTTGCTTTTCTCCTGAGGGATCGTTCTGGCTTTAGCAAGCTGCTTGGCCTCTCCATCCTCACTTCTCCGATGTCAGATGCATACGATAATGCAAAATATGTGTTTTTATTTTGTCCAGCTTGCCCCACACTGCGAGGAGAGCCATGCTGAGGGCCGGCGATGCTGCCCTGCGGCTGCGGCCGTGCCGCTGCGTGCTCCTGGCCTGGCGCTCCCTGCACAGGCAGCCGCTGCACCCCGAGTGGGCTGCTCTGGCTCAGAAGCAGCTGAAAGGCAAGAACCCAAAGGATTTAATTTGGCACACCCCAGAGGGGATCGACATCAAGCCTTTGTACTCCAAAAGGGACACAGAGGACTTCCCTGAGGAGCTGCCAGGGGTGAAGCCTTTCACTCGAGGGCCCTACCCCACCATGTACACGTACAGGCCATGGACCATCCGCCAGTATGCTGGGTTCAGTACCGTGGAGGAAAGCAACAAGTTCTACAAAGACAACATCAAAGGTAGGGCAGCTGGGCTGGGAAACAACACTGCCTTGTGATGCAATGGGGAACAATAATTCAGTCAGTTACATGGCAAGTGGGATTATTCTGCCTTGAGAGTTTGGGTTTCTGATAAGATCTTCCCAGTGGCACCGTGTTTCTTTATTACTGGGAGATCGGACCATTTCTGGAAGTGCCTTTGATTAATTTTGCTATGGAAAATGAATGTGTTAAATGCTGGTTTTAGTTATTGCACCTTAACACAGGTTGCAGCAGCAGGAGCTCTGGCTGTTCTGTTCCCTGCTTTATAGGAGTAATTTTCTCTTACTGCAGATTTACCAATAACAGTGTGTGTCAGTAGAGCCAGGGAACAGTCTGTGTGTGTTTAGTTTGTGATAAAGAGAAGGTAACGTGGCAGTTTATGACACTTCTGTTCCCAGCTAAGCTAAGCTGAGTTTCTGTGTATAAGCTCCTATACTTCCTATCTACACACATTTATAACTCATGGGTGAGCTGTTACTCAGCAATTTCTTAAGTGCAGTAAGGACTACTTTTTTTTCTTAATTAAAAAATTTTCATGTGAAATTTAAGACTACTAGACCTTGGACAGGTTTGGGGAGGGAACACTGTTTAATATCGAAATTTAGTTTGTCATCCAAGCCTGAATCATATAAAATAAAGTTAATAAATTTTAATTCAGTCCTCATGCAAGTCTGTTCAACACTTCTGACCATCTCTCTTTGTTGTTTTTTGTGGGGTTTTCTTTCTTTTTCATGTAGCTGGCCAGCAGGGATTATCTGTTGCTTTTGATTTAGCCACCCACCGTGGTTATGATTCAGACAATCCCCGAGTTCGAGGAGATGTTGGAATGGCTGGAGTTGCCATCGACACAGTGGAAGACACCAAAATCCTTTTTGATGGAATTCCTTTGGAGAAGATGTCCGTTTCCATGACGATGAATGGGGCAGTCATTCCTGTGCTTGCTACATTCATTGTGACTGGGGAGGAGCAGGGAGTGCCTCAGGCCAAGCTGACAGGGACTATCCAAAATGACATCCTGAAGGAGTTCATGGTCAGAAATACCTACATTTTCCCCCCAGAACCATCTATGCGGATCATTGCTGACATCTTCCAGTACACCTCAAAGGTATTCATGGTTTAAATGTATTACTTTTATTATTAGGTTGAGTTAACTGTTTATGAGACACTTTGGAAAACAAGGAAAAGATGGGAAGACCTGTCATAGTGAACAGTCTTTTGGTTGTGGAAAGGGCCAGCAGGAGAAGTTAAGATCCAGCATCACTTACAATATAAATTTGAAGTTTAAGTCAGACCAGATCTGTAAACACCACTTTGTAAAGATGGGTTGTATTTGCAGTCAACAAGGAATTCAAAGAATGGGCTGGAGCACCTCTGCCCTGGAGACAGGCTGAGAGAGCTGGGGGTGTTCAGCCTGGAGAAGAGAAGGCTCCAGGGTGACTGCATTGCAGCCTTTCAGTACCTAAGTGGGGGTTTATAAAATAGACTGAGAGCAACTTTTTACACCTGCAGATAGTGACAGGACAAGGGGGAACATTTTCAAACTAAAAGAGGAGAGATTTGCATTAGATGTTAGAAGAAATTCTTCCCTGTGAGGGTGGGGAGTTCCTGGCACAGGTTTTTCAGAGAAGCTGTGGCTGTCCCGTCCCTGGAAGTGTCCAAGGTCAGGTTGGAGAGGGCTTGGAGCAACCTGGGATAGTGGAAGGTGTCTCTGCCCATGGCAGGGAACTGGAACTAGATGACCTTTAATTCCCTTCCAACCCAAACCATTCTGTGTGAATGTTGATAGCACAAGTATCTGATCCCCCCTTTTACTATTATACCCTGTTTTAACTTTTTTGTTGTTGTTGTTGTTCCAGTATATGCCAAAATTTAATTCCATTTCCATCAGTGGATACCACATGCAAGAGGCAGGAGCTGACACCATCCTGGAATTAGCTTATACCATAGCAGATGGCTTGGAGTACTGCAGAACTGGACTTAAAGCTGGCCTCACTATTGATGAATTTGCACCAAGGTGAGCTCAAGAAATTTGCAAGTATAAAACTCACTTTTGGTAAAATATCTATAGAGTTTACTATCAAATTCAGTATTTTTACACATACAAGCAATAGGAACATTCCCATCATCTGTGAAAGTACATTAATTAGAGACCTTGCAGTAGGGCTTCTCCATTAGTGATTCAGAATTATTAGAATGATTCAATATTCTATTCTGTTTATGTGCTATTATTACAGGCTGTCCTTCTTCTGGGGAATTGGCATGAACTTCTATATGGAAATAGCAAAGCTGAGAGCTGGGAGGCGGCTGTGGGCTCACTTGATTGAGAAAATGTTTAAGCCCAAGGATCCCAAATCTCTTCTGCTGAGAGCTCATTGTCAAACTTCAGGCTGGTCACTGACTGAGCAGGTTAGAAATTGGACTCTCATCAGCTTTCTCACTTAAAGGTGTTCCTGTGGTGTTCGTCTTAAAGGGGGCTGCTCGTATTACAAAGGTGCAGCAGCTGTCCTCAGTCTGAAATGCACACACTGGCACTGGATACACCTTTACTTCAATTCAGGACTGAGAGGATGAAGCTCTCTCTTGGAATTGTCCTGTAAGTTATCCTTTCAAAATGCAGATGAGTGAGGAAGCAGAGGCATTTAAGGGACTGTTTTCTCAGGATCACTGGCTTGAGAATTCATTTGAGCAATCAAGGGGGTCATTCAGTGCTGGAGAGGGATGTAATGCTTACATCTCATCTGCTGCTTTGAAACTGGGTTCACTCTCTGCTCTTCCTGCTGAGTTACATTACAGCAAGGAAATAAATCTTTGGAGTGCACACAGTTTCCCAGGTGAGGTCAGAGCTGGGTTCCAGAGCTCAGATCGCAAGGCCTGCTCCTCAATCAAAGTCTTGCAATAGGAGTTATTTTTAGGTTGTGATTGCAACCATTATTGGCTTCTGTGCTTTGGGGGTGGTTTTTGTTTGGTTTTTTTTTTTCTGAAGTAAATGTAATGTTTACTTACATTACAACAACACAGTAAAACTAAAACAATGGAATTTTCTGAACAGTGGCCTCTGTGAGTCCTCCAATTAAAAGTATTGTATGAGTGCAAAAATGTTATTATTACCAAAACTATATTCAAGTGTCTTCCAGTGTCCAGTGTAAATATATTTCTGTCTAGATCATAACTCTTTCTTTTTGTCTAAACATTGTGGTTTATCTTAATATAGCTTCTCAGTGTACGGTATTTTCTCCTAATAGGTTTCAGAGGGCAAATATACTTAACATGCCTTTAGATAGGTATCTACTCATAAATTGGTTTTTACATTCCTACCTATCCAAATCACAGTTTTCTATAATTGCATTGCAAATTTCTTACATGATGCTGTCATTAATGAAAATATTTAAGCACATTTTGTTCCAAAACACATCTTGACTAGTAATTTTTCTGACACATGTGCTGTTCACTACTCTAAGAATTCTGGATTTGGAGGATGGAAGACATCGGGCCTACTGTTTCATCCTCTGTGATCTGGATTTACTAAGTTCTTTGAAACACCACTAAATATAAATTAGGCTTTCATTTGTTATTGTGACCAGTTTACTCGCACAGTGATCATTTTGGCTTTCTTTATGGATTAATTTTTGTTAAGATCTCAACAGATGACAAATCAGTTTGATTTGATGCCTGGGTTTTTTTCAGCTTTTGTTCCGATTACAGTGCATCAGTGGGGAATTTTGCATTTGTTTCTTTGCAATTACTAACCTGCCTCAGTCCCTGGCAGAACCACTGAGCTTCAGAGCTCCCCTTTTCCTTCCAGGATCCCTTTAACAATGTCATCCGCACCACCATCGAAGCCATGGCTGCCGTGTTTGGGGGGACACAGTCTTTGCACACAAATTCCTTTGATGAAGCCTTGGGGCTGCCCACAGTGAAGAGTGCTCGCATTGCCCGGAACACACAGATCATAATCCAGGAGGAATCAGGGATTCCCAAAGTGGCAGATCCCTGGGGGGGATCTTACCTCATGGAGTGCCTCACCAATGATGTCTATGAAGCTGCTTTAAAGGTCAGCTTGCAAAACCTTCTCTGGGAAAATTTTAGGATAGGAGTTTTGAGAAATGTCTTTTAAGGGATTGTTTGATACACTGGTAACTTATCAAGGAATTACCTTACACTTCTGCTTCAGTGATGTCTTTGTAAATAAACTTTACAAAAGACAGTTTAGAGCACAAAACTGTATAAATAAGGCTTAATAAAAATTTGGGTGGTAGCACAGGTACAAAGCTCAATTTTTAAACCTTGCTACTACTCACTTTCTCAATCCTCTTCATTCCTCAGCTCATTGAGGAGATAGAAGAAATGGGTGGAATGGCCAAAGCTGTTGCTGAGGGGATCCCCAAACTTCGTATTGAAGAGTGTGCAGCCCGGAGACAAGCCAGGATTGACTCTGGTAGGAGCATTGGGGTTAAAGAAAGGAAAATTGCCAATAGAATACTTCAGTATAAAGGGTTTTTACACACATGCTCGTTGTGGTTTTTTATTCCTTAGTTTAGGCATTTCAGATTGTGACTGATAAAACAAATGGGGATGATTTTATGTCAGTGAAAGCTTCTGGAGAGAGACAGCATGTACAAAATACAGGACCAGTGTGAAAAGTCTTGCCTGACATGTTCAGGACTAGATTAGACAAAGCAGTAGAAAGAGCATTTTAAAGGAGTGTTTGGAGCCTTCAATAGTGAATAGCTTGATTTCTGATAGGAACTTTAAGCTGGGATTCCTGAGTTTAAAAGCAGGAAGGCCACCAGATGGCGACACTCACCGTAGCTGGCCGAATTCCTGGGATTTCTGGAGAACGGCCCGTTTTTCCTGAATGGACAGATCGCATCAGAGGATGATACAGCTCCTTGTTTGCTATATAAATGTATACGTACTCATAGAGTATTTGTGGAGATAGTTATACATGTGTGCTTAAAACTCTATTCCACTTTTTGTAATCTGCATTCCAGTAGTAATCCAGGAACAGAAACTAGGGATAACTCAGACATGAAAGAAGTTATATGGACTTCCTTGTATGTAGAAAAAATTTGAAGCAGGTCTTAATTAAGACCAGTAAAGAATAATCAGTGAAGTTCTGTGCTTTCTCTCCCAAGGTAAATTATTTCATGTTGCTTCAAAGAGTATATTAATGTTATCAGGTACTCCAAATAAAAAAAGTTGATAAGTCTGTACTGACTGAAACCTAAAATATAATTTCCCAACATGATAAATTAGTTTTTATTCAGTGGAGTAGTTTTAGGTAGGAACTTCAGTTTCTTACTTATCTGTTAAATCAGAAGAGTAAATGCAGAGCAGTGCAGGAGACCAGCACTTTTGCTTGATTCTGTCAGATTCACTTATGTAAGCTTAAAAAGAGAAAAATAGCCAATGTATTTTAGGGACTCATTACTAAAGCAGTTTGCATAAGATAAATATTGTTCTATTTTTCTTTTTTTTTCTGGTTCAGTATTCACCGAATTGAATGTACATGCATCTAATCATCTCTCATCATAAAATCTAGAAAATACAGACCTAAATCCTTTCTATAAGAGCAAATTTTACGTATTTGAAATGTATATGGTTATAAAGCAAAGCAATGTATTATAATGCTCAAAATCTTCTTGTCCTGTTAACATTGTGTCTTTTCACAGTAGTTTGCAAATGTGTTCTGAGTTTCTGGTGTTTCCACTGGAAATAGGGTCTGAAGTAATTGTTGGAGTGAACAAGCACCAGCTGGAGAAAGAGGAGACAGTGGAGGTTCTTGCCATTGATAACTCTGCAGTCCGTGCCAAGCAGATCGAGAAGATCAACAAGGTGGGAAAAACCTTCTTAAAAATGAAACTTCTTGTAATTGCAGACAGAGATTGAGTAAAGGCAGCTTGCCAGAAGTTTGACCTTCCAGTTTCTGAGAGTCCACTCTGGTCATTAGTGGAGAAACTAGAATGTATATCTATATGCTCAACCTTTAATAATTGAGAGTTTTACATGTTCTGAAAATAAGATAGAAACCAGCTATGCAATGTTTTGTTCTACAAGCTTGTAATATTGATTAATCACTTACTGTTGGGTGCTTCTTGTCAAGTGCTGCTGAGGGTTACAGAACCAGAAGACAACATCCACTTTCATAATCAGTAAAAATGTAGATAAAATTGGTTTAGAGTTACGTTATGGACTTGTACACATTTGAAGGTCTGAGATCCTTCTGACTTGCAATCCTATTGAAATATGAAGTAGATATTGACAAATCCACACATCCAGAATTAATATTTGAAATTAGAGAGTCTTCCACACTTGACTGCCCATTTCACTTTGTGGTTCGTTTGAACTGAATGTCTCTCTCCTGCACTTTAGGTGAAGGCCAGCAGAGACCAAGCAGCAGCCCAGCAGTGTCTGGCTGCTCTCACACAGTGTGCTGCCACTGGGGATGGCAACTTACTTGCTCTGGCAGTGGAAGCAGCACGTGCCAGGTACTGGGGGAAGAGTTGAACAATCAATTCATGCTTAAAAATCCATGGTTCATTTTCACCTTTTAATTTTTCTGGGGTGTGGTGTCAGTGAGGTTGGAGTTTTGGGGTTTTTCTTTAGAGGTAGAAATAAATAATGGCTGCAGTTTCACATTGTAAGATATACTATTATTACATTTTACAGCTTCTTAAGGCAATGCTTTGATTTATCACAAGGAACACTACAGATATAAAGAATCTTATATGCAATGAGGCTGTTCATTTGCATTCTGCTGTTCACAATTCATATTCTTACCAGTTCCAGGATGTAACCAGGTTTCTCTATCACTCAGCTGTTTCATGGGTCAAGGAGCTTAAAAAGCATCTGAGATGTGAAAATGGATATTCACAGTCTTATCACGCTCTGTTGCTTCATCTTTCCTTGCACCACAGATTGGTGTGAAAACATTTTTTGGCTGAAGGAGAGATCAGTTTGCTTAGTCAGGCAAGGTTGTAAGAAATGTTGTTGAGCAGTGTGAGGCATCCTTAGAGTCCAGTGGAACAGTTACTTTTTTCACTCAAGGTGAGTTGAGTTTGAGGCTGTTCTCTTTCCTGTTTCAAGGTCAGCATCAGTCTCTAGAATAGATCCTGTCTGTCTGTTCACTAATTAACTAAATGCCCCAAATACAAGCAAACCAAATTCACTCCTTACTGGAGTGCTGCCCTGTTTTTACTGTGACGTCTCATATTCCTCATTCCCATTCCTGCACACTTAATAACTGTGTTTTAAATACAGTTATAAATTTAACCACAGCCTGTCAGGACTCTCCAGCAGTATGTCTACATTTGTCTTTGAAATGGGAAGGTCACAGGAGGGTAGTGTTGGATTTACAAGGGATGCATATCTTCTGTACCAAAACCGACCAGTTAACTCCTAGTTTCTCTCCTTGGTGACCTTGTTTTTAGTAATTGTAAAAGCATTAATGGACTACAGATCCACTTTGTAAGCTGCAAACACGAAGTTAATTCTGCCCCAAAACAATGTACAGAATGTGACCATAGAAAGAAACTGTCCTGGCATCTGGTACAGAGTGTTTGAAGGACGATTGTGAGCTCTGGGAACATGTTCAGGGAGCCCTCCTGTTGGGGGCAACACTTTGGGAAAAAGACTTCAAAATTAACTCATTTACCCTTGACAAGCAGTAGACAAGAGGGCCAGTATCACCAGCATGAGAGGGACAGATGCCTCTTTCCTGCTAAATGGAAAATGGTGGATTTTGAGCATGATGTAATATAATTCACTTGGAATAAAATGAGTAGCACAGAATTGTCAGTGCTGAACTATAGAAAAGAGTCCACGGACTAGTACAGAGATTTCAGTGCTGACAAACACAATTTAAAAAGTTAATGTTGTTATTCTGACCCAAGAAATAAGGCAGATCTAACAATAGAGGGAATGAGAGCAGTACCTCCCTTCTGTGCCTCATTTCTCATGAGAAGCCCCGTTACAGGAAACTGGGACGGGTTATGTCAAGTTCCTTCTCTCCTCCCTCACCTGCTGTGCTGTCCCTCTCCAGACATGCAGTTCAGCCATGGAATGGGAAGGCAGAAGTGCAGTGTAGCTGCTCGTTCTGCTTCTTTGTCTGCCCAGTCTGGGTCCTCACAGTACTTCCTCACCCGATTTCACACTGCTGCCTCTGCTTACGGGGAGAAGATCAGCAGCAGCTGAGGCTGAGCAGACATGGGGTGACAGCTCTGACATTATGATCATTAACTTTCTCCAGACTGGTGTTCAGGCTTTGCAGCTGGTTGTGAACCACTGGGAGAGAGTCACACGCAAATACAGACTGATAAAAAATGACTCTGTTAAGAGAAGAGGCTGTATTCCTGGCTCCAGAGACAGCTCTTCCATTGTGGATGCATATGTGGCAGAGATTAAAAAAAAAAAAGTTTATTGGTAAACAGCAGGAAAGTATTCATGAGCAGTTTAAAAGCAAAACTCCTGTTATTACCTAAAAACTTTAGATTTTAAAGGATTGCAGAGATTTGGGGCACAATTTTCAAAACACAGGGATATTAGAAGCAGTGTTTATAGAAGAAGTGTGTTTCATTTTTGTACAGTGCATAAAAACAACTTCATCCCGGCCACCGGGTTATGCCTCATTTATTTTTCATTTGTAACACGAAAATTTCATCACATTTTTATGTTGTAAGAACAGAAGAGCACACCACAGTTCCATCTACACGTGCTAGACTTTATTAATACTGAAGCATACTCAGATACTGCTTCTGCAGAAGAGGAGGAGAAAGATTTATCTAAGCTTAGTTTTCTCTAGAAGAAAAGATATGTTTTATGCTAGTGTAGCCCTTCACCACACGGCCAGGAGTAAGCCCTCAGTGTTTGTGCCTGGGGTGTATTTATTTTGGGCTGCAATTTGTGATGTCTGGCACTCTGAAAGGGAGTCACTATTTATAGACACTTTTTAAGTGCTGCAAATTTGCTTTTTAACCTTGGGGAAGTCACCTTACCTAATGCACTTTTTTGTAGTTTACTTTTCATTCTTTGTTAGTAATTACAGAAAGCAATAATATTAATAAGATTATTTAGATGTCCTGAAAATCAAAACCTGATGATACGAGTGAGTAACAGTGAGTTAAACAGGATTCCAGAAAGCCATGGGAAGGGAAATAACAAAAATGGCCAAGACAGTGTCCATAACATGAGTTTAAAATGTATGTTCCAGTGTGATGCTGTCTTTAGGCAAAGCAGGCTGACTGTGAAAACTGATAGCAGAGATAAGAGGCCACTTCAGATGTCTGAGTTGTATAGATCTTGCCTATGTGATCAGGATTGGATTTCTGACATTTTACCTTTGCACAGTTTGAGTTTATAACTAAGTTTGCTGAGTATGAGCCAGCAAAAGAGCAAATTAGTTGGGGGTCACAGGGAGTAAAATATCTCTCTGAAATTTACTGAAGGATTCAGGGAATGCAGCAGAAATCCACGTTCTGTTACTCGGGGGGTGTGTGTGGCAGATTGCAAATGTAGGAATCAGTAGCTGCTGAAACTGCAAACAGCAGAAGGCAAAGTGAGTACAGCTCATTTGGCCACCTATCTCCTTGTGGAGGTATGTGGACAACAAGGTGCATCTTGTCCAGTCTTTCCTCAGCATTTTATGTAAAAGCTTTAGAGAATGCTTAAGTTCATTTTGCATGAGTGGTTTATAGTTAAATCATAGAATCATTTAGGTTGGAAAATTCCTTTAAGATCCTTGTGTCCAACCGCTCCCCCAGCACTGCTAATCCAGTACTAAACTGTGTCCCACGGGTTAGTACCACATCCACATCCACACATCTTTTAAATCCCTCCAGGGATGGTGATTCCACTACTGCCCTGGGTAGCCTCTCCCCAGTGTGTGACAGCTGTTTCAGTGAAGAAATTTTTCCAAATATCCAACCTAAACCTCCCCTGGTGCAACTTAAGGCCATTTCCTTTTGTCCTGTCACTTGTTACCTGGGAGGAGAGACCAACTCCTACCTGGCTCCACCCTCCTTTCAGGGAGTTTTAGAGAGAAAATACGAATTCCAGAGGTTTGACATTTGCTTAGCACTAGCCTAATTAATTGGTTTGGTGTCTGTATTTGTAAGCACACTTTTAAAGTGTTTTAGAAGAGTGGTATTTTTTTTTCCTTTGACAAACTTTGCAGCAAGTTGTATTCAGCACAGATTTTTGATTGCTTTGGGATAGAGGCTGTCACTGCAGGTGTTTGTACAAGAAGACAGCACAGCCTAGTTTGCTTTTCTCACTTGTGTTATGACAGGGAAAGCATGTATTACTTCAAACATGCACATTGTTTATTATTTCAAATGTGCACAGTGTGTCCAGTACCAAACAAAACTTGTAACTTTCATATAAATAAATTTCCCAGATCTTTCTGCATCTCAGTGGGTAAAGGAGCTATGTCAGGAGTAGAGGAGAGGAAGAAACATAAGAATAAAAGCATCAAGGGAAAGGCAAATAAATTCCAGTTAAAATGCTAGGTTTCAGTCTCTTCTGTGTGTTCTTCCTTTTTTTTGTCCCCTCTTAATTTGTATTTTGTATTTTAACATGAGTCCAAATGCAGGATCTTTCAGTCTGAGCCCAAAAAACCAAAAATCCCCATTCAGAAAATCTGATTTAATTTTCTGAAGCATTCTTCCATTCAGTGGTCCCCATTGTCTTGCCAGCTGTAAATCAATTCTCATAGCAGCAATAAAATATTTTCTTAAAAATACCTTTACACGTTCTGTCAGTGGGGTGAGTTGGATGTTCAGGGTTGCAGCACTGAAAGGGAAATTGATGTAAAATGAATTTGTCCTGCAGCAAGGCAAGTGGTGGGGGCAGTGCCAGTGATGTCTGTGGTCTGTTTTCACTTCAGCTTCCTGACAATACGAATGTGTTTTGTCTGTGCCCCAGGTGCACCGTGGGGGAGATCACAGATGCCATGAAGAAGGTGTTCGGGGAGCACAAAGCCAGCGACCGCATGGTGAGCGGGGCCTATCGCCAGGAGTTCGGGGAGAGTGACGAAATCCTGCATGCCATCAAGAGGTGAGTACTCTTCCCAGGCAGCCAAACGTGTATTAGCCTCACATTTAATCCAGGAGGTACACGTGCTACTGACTGCACCATAAAAAAGCATTTCCCAAACCTGGGTGACATCCCTGGGGAGAACGAACTGCAAAAGCACTCTCATAAGCAGGGAAGTAGAATGACAAGGATTATGTGCAATAAGGCAATAGTCAAAACTTAATTGAAGTTGTGTTTGCTTGCAAACAAAATTCACTGAGGTGAAGTTATGATTTGAGGGTTTTGTTTAAATAGTCTAAGCAGCCACAGGATTAAGAAGCTGAGAACCATTGGCTTAAATCCCTGTGAATTGGGTTGTTTCTTAGTTATCTCTAAAATATTTCCAGCAGTTCATCCTACAAAGATTTTAATCTACACATAAATTGTTCCTGCAATTTCACTCTTACTGTTGCTAAAATCTGTCTGGATATCCACATACAACCTCGAATCTTTGGGTCTTACTCATATCCCGGTGGAGAAAGCATCCAAAGATGTTGGTATGTGTGAAAGCAGTTGCCTGTTTGTGCCTTTTCTCAGCTTCTGCCTTCACTGCTGCCCTCGGGGGTAAAGAGCCTGAATTGCTGCTGTGGGAGGTGATGTAACGCAAATCGATCAGTCAATCCGTGCTGTGTTGGGATTTACCCATTAAAGAGTTCAGGCTCTCCTGGAAGGGAATTACTGGTGGCTTTGGAGTGGTGATGATTAGATTGACTTGAAAGTAGTTGGGCTGGGGAATGTCACTATTGTTCTTTTATTTCAACTACTTAAATTTAACTACTTTTAATTATGCTTTTATGTGAAAGAGAACTGAACTAACCCCTTGAAAATCAAGATGTAGCTCCTTTTCTTACACAGAATCACAGAATCATTTAGGTTGAAAAAGACTTGTGAGATCAGTGAGTCCAACTTGTGACCACAGACAGATCCTGGTGGTACTTGAATAATGAGCAGTAAGATGACAGGTTAATAGCTGAGGCTGTGGTTACAAAGTAGCATCAATACGACAGAAATATGAACTGCCACTATCCAAAAAAGAGGGGCAGTGGAATGAGTACACAGAATAGAGATACAATAATCCTTCCATGGACAGATTTTTGCCCAGTGGAATGATGATGCACAATATGATGGCCAGGACCCATCTGTGTGCAAGTACTTTTGAAATAATCCGGTCATAATTATTCTTAAAAACTGAAAATTGTGTTTTAGCAAGTTTAATTCAGCCCACCAAACCCTCAGTGAGTTCAGTGTTTTATCTGTTGAAAAGCAGAAGAGTAGCAAAGGGTTTTTTTTAAATTAATATTTTATTTTTGAGGCTGATAAACACAAGAAGTGAGTTAGTAATAACATAACATGAATATTAACATGGTGTGCAGACTGCACAGCCAAGCCATGACTTAGCAGATCTTTTTGTCTGACACACTTGCAGCCAGTTTTTTGTTATGTGGAGAAATACTTGCAGCAATTCTCAGGGATGTACACTGATAGAATGGGTGTTTTCAACCAGGGTCAACAAGTTCATGGACCGTGAGGGCCGCAGGCCTCGAATCCTCGTTGCCAAGATGGGTCAGGATGGCCACGACAGAGGAGCCAAAGTCATCGCTACGGGATTCGCAGACATCGGCTTTGATGTGGACATAGGTCCCCTCTTCCAGGTAGGACTGGGCGGCGCCCAGAGCATTCCCGATGCCTCCCTTCTCACTGGAATGCGTGCTCAGCCCCCGGGCTGGGGCTGTGCCGTGTCCCATGCCCTGTTTGCCTGCAGACCCCTCGGGAGGTGGCGCAGCAGGCCGTGGATGCAGATGTGCACTGTGTCGGGGTGAGCACGCTCGCCGCGGGGCACAAAACCCTGGTGCCTGAACTCATCAAGGAGCTCAACGCCCTGGGCCGGCCCGACATCCTGGTCATGTGTGGAGGAGTCATCCCCCCTCAGGTACGGGGCAGCATCATTTCCATCGAGCTGAGAGACTGATTTATCTCTGTGCTGTTTGAGCTGTTTGCTCAATTCTGTAATGTCAGAGCGCTGAAGGCTCCTCTGGGCAGTCACCAGGGCCAGCACAGATCTGCAAGGTGGGGTCCCCCGATCTGATTTTCTGTGCACCATGCCCTGGTTTAACTTAGAGTGTTTGTGGGATGTAATATGCAGCTGTGTTGTGAAATGATGAGCCTCAGGGGAGATGGTTTTTGTCCTCTGTTGTTTCCCATCATGAGTCTCTGCATATCACTGGTACAGGCTGGCTTCTGTCTTAAGAGACTTTATGACTTCCAGCAGTAGTTGAGAAGAGGCACAGCAACAGACTAAGGCCCCTGGCAGGTCCCATCACCTGTAGACTGCATGTCTCACTCCCTGTTCAGCCTTTCCTCACCTTCCCCATCATCAGGCAGATGTTGCTTCTCATTCCCTCTGCTTTCTCCTAAACTGTTGAGCAGTTTGTTGGATTCCTTTGCAGTCAGATCTGTGCTTTCATCTTTAAATTTTTCTAACTCATCCACAGTTTGCCTGTTTGTATCACCTTTAGGGTCACCCTCTGTCTCAAATGGCTTTAATTGATTTTGCACATAAATCTCCTGTTATTCCCTTTTCTCACATCTCTCCCTTTTCTAGGCAGTTAAGTAAGTATTCAAGAATGACAGACTTCTAAACTGAAAAAACAGAACTGATAGTATTCTAGAAACAATTTATGTTCTGTCCAGTATCTCTCAATGGGATGTTACTACCCTGTGGTTGGAAAAGGTATAAAATATCCTATGTAGAATAAAGAGAATACAGAACTGCTTTCTAAGTCTTTTTGAAATTACAGGACAGTCATAAAATGAGATGAACTCTCGATTGCAAGAGACCACTGGCAGTCATCTGTTCCATGCCCTTGTTTAAAGTAGTTTTTCAAAATTGTTAGATCAAATTTAGATTAGGTTATTCAGAATCACATTCAGCTGACTTTTGAATACTTTCCAAAGATTGATATTAGTCTGACTCTAAATAAATAAACCCTTTCCTATGCATATTTTTTAGTATTTTTTTTCTACCTCCTAACTCCCATACTTTTCCCATTTCCTTGAAGCTGTGCTGCCTCTCTCTGGGACTTGTTGATTTCTCAGGCCCAGCACAGAGGACAGAGAACACACCAGTTATAAATCAATTGCCAGTTGTCTGTTTCACTATTAACTATAGATCTTAAATCTCTTTTCCAACAGGATTATGACTTCCTGTATGAAGCTGGCGTTGCCAATGTATTTGGGCCAGGGACTCGTATTCCAAAAGCAGCTGTGCAAGTGTTGGATGATATTGAGAAGTGCCTGGAGAAGAGGCAGCAATCCATGTGACTCTGAAATGTCCCAACTCAGCAGCCTTACACTGACCACTTGATTGTCAGCAAGAGATGGCCAACCACAAACCTCTGCTCCCACTGCCCCCTGGCCTGGTATTTTGTGCTTTCTAAGAAAGTTCTAAACTCTCTGCTTGTTCTATTTGAGGATTATTTATATAGGTACCCACAAGAAAACTTTATCTCTAGAACTGTGACTTCAGGAATTGAAGGGAATTCAAATAAGTGTGTTTGGGTTTTTTTTTCCAGATATACTGATAAATAAAATAACTGCTGCAGCTCTTTTGTTGGTCTCTTTTGCCTGATCTCTTTTGCATGCAGAGAACTTGTTTTGAATTTTTTTGGCAGTTATAGTAGACCAAGAACTCTTCAGGCAAGATCACTTGTCCAGCAGAGATGTGATTGAATCCAGCAGCACTTTGATTTGAGAAATGTTGGCTCATCAGGGAAGGGCAGTGATGGGCACAGAGCACAGTTGCTCCTCTACAGCTACTGCTATGTACAGCATTTGCATCTTATTAATCTATGAAATTCAAAAATTATGGTTTATCTACCTATAGGTTTATAGAGAGTTAAGTTGTGGCTGCCCCATCCCTGGAAGGGTTCAAGGCCAGGTTGGGCAGGGTTTGGAGCAAGCTGGGATAGTGGAAGGTATCCCTGCCCATGGCAGGGGGCTGGAACAAGATGGTTTTTAATGTCTGATTCTGTGATTCTGTGAAGTTGTTCATCAAACAGTTTGTGTTTTACATTCAAGAGCAGCAAAACTGTCTCTGTTATGTGGATGAGAGAAGAACCCAAGACAAGGTTTAAGTGATTTTTCCAGCTGCACAGTATTACTGGCAAAGTAATGAGATGGAATCCAGGCCCTTGCAGTGTTACCCTCATGCTCGAACTTCAGGAATAATGGCTTCTCTCAAAAAATTGATCTTTGTTCTGAAGTGAGTCACATTTGATTTTACAGATGGAAAATTGACCATTAATAGAAACTTTCTATAAAAATTCTATAAGTTATTCTTATCCCTTAATAGGCAGAAACTGCCTAGAAGCTTTTTCGAAGTAAGGCATTGAATTCCAATTTATTTTAGTACAAATCAGAGTTTTAGTTGTGTTCTCTCACTTTATAACAATATCATCCAGGTAGGAAGCTCCATTCATCCTCAATGGAAAGAAAGAAGCCAAAGGTGGCTTGCTCAGGTTGGGTGTCTGCATTGTAAACTTCCTCAGTGTGATGAGAAAACTCCTAAAATGTGAGAGGTCTGATTTGTTGGAGTTTTCAGATGAAATATTTGTTTGTCTTGGAGTTTTTAGATTAAATATGTTTGTATTGAGGTGGTTGCACTGGTGATTGCAAACATGAGGTGCCCAGACTCACTCCTGAACTCCGTGTTTGCATCCTGCTTCCATCTCTGAAAAGACAGCACAGGCTGGGGCTGGGTAGGAAATACCATGGAATTAGAATCATAATTTGACCATAAATCACCTTCTCAAAACTTACAAACACAACCAAACAAACTAGTTCCCTGACAGTAATTCTATAATGTTTTCCTGGTTCTTTGGTCAAGGACAGCCCTGCCTTTTAAATTTACCATAAATAACATAAACCCATCTGAAATTCAGAGTTTCTACTGGGAAAGTTACGATTTGCTTCTTACTGAGTCTGAAAAATGTAAAATAAATTTAAACCATACTTGATACACAAACATCTGGACATTGATTTTTAAAAGTTAAGTACATAAACAGTTAATAATAAATCAGACTATTAAAGTATTGTACTTAAATATGAATAGTAAACAGATCTTTGGGGTTTACAGAGTTTTTTCTGTTGTAGACTGGCATATTTTTCAGGTCACATACATTTTAAAATAAAACCATTTACAAATGGATGTGAACCTGTTCTGCTCCTAAATCTCTCACAGTGGAAGCTCCCATTGCATTACATTTTTAACATGGATGTCACTGTTCCAGTCACTGAACTGCAAGCAGCAGATGGGAATATTTATTTTACTCTTTATTTTACACATCAAGCAATTGAGCAAGTAATAGCAAAAACTCTGAGGAGGTTATTTAAATACAGCTTAATTTTCCTGTCAGGTTATTTTTTAAAAATTAAGAAATACTTTTACAGTAAGAAATCCCTTCCCACACTTCCATAAAGCTCTCCTGCCTCTTCCCTACTTTCCATATATTTTCCTTCAGCTTCCACATGCTCCCCTCTCTGTCACTGGTGTTTTCTCCTGCTCCTCCCATTCCTCTTCCCTTTTCTGATTTTCCAGTCCACGGGCTGTTGTTTCCCAGAGGATGCTTCACCTTAACCACACTTGGGAAAGAAGGCTGAGCTCATTCCATATGGACCATCCATGAGTGACAACCCAGGACAAGATAATGTCCTGGAGGCCAACTTAATTTAGGAAATTTTCACTATTTTTTACAAATCAAGCTGGTTTAATCTAGTGGGATATTTATGAGGGTTGGCAACACTGCCAGTGCAGGATTTCATGGGATTTCCCTATTGTTTCCTAACCCCCAGTTTAGGAATTTATTCGTGCCTTAATCTATGTTGCAACTTCTGCCTCATCTTCTGTTCATTTGTTATCCAGACTCTCCTGTAACTGGAATTCTCAGAGCCACAGGAGTCTTTAAACCTATTTGTAACCCTACACTTGACCTTCGCTGTAATTTATAAAATAAAAATAATTATTAGGGTTTGAGGGCGACAAAAGTTTTTCAAGAGCTCAGAGTCCATTTGCTGTTGGTTTAGGTTGTTTAAAATCTGGGCCAAATCTGCTGGTGCCTTAACTCATCTTGTCTTCACCAAGCCTAATGCTAAGGTTTGGTGAAGATTCCACTGGAAGGTGTCCTGTGGTAGGGGGGTGGGACTGGATGAGCTTCAAGTACCTCCCAACCCAAACCCTCCTGTGATTCTGTGTGGTCAGGGGCAGCCAGAACTGCTGCAGCTGCCAAGCCATATTTTGTACAACATTTCAAATCCTAAATATAGGTGTTTATGTCCTTTAAAATCACGAAGAGTAAGTCTGAGAGAGAGAGATTCAAGCTGTAGGAGCTCCTCATTCCCACCTCAGAACCTCTTTGGTTAAATCTGGTGTTACGGTTGTACTGTTCTCACAGTCATGTCAGTGCCCCAGCCAGGGGGAAATTTGGGATCTCAGGAGCTTCCCATGGAAAACAGGAGAGCCAGGACTGCATCTGCAGGCTGACACTACTAGGAGGGTTACCTGGGGAGTGCCTTGTGTCATCCTATACAGAGAAAGGGTAAAGCACTGGGACAGGCTGCCCAGGGAGGTGATGGAGTCACCATCCCTGCAAGTGTTCAGAAAATGTCTGGCTGTTGGCACTTGAGGATGTGGTTTAGTGGTGAACATGGTGGTGGTGCTGGGCTGATGGCTGGATTTGATTTTAAAGGTCTTTTCCAACCTTAACTATGCCAATCCTAAAATGCTCTGACAGCTTCTGCGGCAGAAGAGCTGCTGTACCTCAGACAGGAACAGCCCAAGCACAGAGTTCCTCCTGCTGAGAGCTTCCTTCTCTTCCCACTGTGCCATTTGGGATACACAGAAGGCATCCTTCACTGACTGCCACATTCCCACCAAACCTCATCCCACCAAGGCTGCTCAGCTCCTTGGACTTGTGTTTGGAGGAGTTGGAGCTGCAGCTCTGAAAGAGAAAGGAACCAGAGATCTCTACATCATTTTGGTAGCAGTCACATTCTCACCTTTCCCTGGCAGTGAACATTTCTTGCTCCCCATATGTTTTTCAGTCTGTATTGCTGGAAAACTACACACTCAGCTGTGTTTATTTGGTAACACTTTGTGCAACCTATGGTTTCCTCTGATGGCTGTTCTACTGGCAGAGCCAAGAGCTGGCAGATAGGTCGCGTTAAAAAATCAAAAGTATAGGAAAAAAACCCCACAGAAATAACAAATCTCCTTTTACCTGAAAATAAGTTTAATTTACATGATTTTATGTTTGGTACATAAATCTATTTCCTCTAAAGTGGAATTTCTTGTGGAAAAAAAAATAGTTTTGGGGTGGGGTTTTTTTGTTTTGTTTGTTTGGGATTTTTTTGTGATTTTGTTTTTGGTTTTGTTTTTTTGTTTTGTTTTGGTTTTGTTTTTGTTTTTGTTTTTTTCCTGTGAGGCTTAAAGACAGTATTTGAGAGCTGCTTAAAAATATATACTTAAACCTCTGTATTGACATAAGATATGCAGTGACAACCTCATTTGCTGCATCCCTGCTCCTCGGGAGCGGGGAGCGAGGCCAGGTCTGACCTGTCCTGTGAAGCCCTGGCTGCGTTTCAGGGAGCTGCAGCTGCCGGGCTCTCCGCCTTGGCCGCCGCGGGCAGACGGACGTTGTCCCTCCCACTCCACATGGTGGACACGGGATGCTCGGCGGAGGTGTCGGAGCTGACGTAGCGAACCCTCCAGCCACAGCAGCACTGCAGCTTCCTGACCTCGCAGCGGAAAGTCTTGCTGAAGACGTAGTAAATGAAAGGGTTGTAGGCTGTGGAGGACTTGGCAAACAGGCAGGGCAGCAGCGTCACCACGGGCTGCAGGGAGTCGCTGGAGTTGAAGATGGACCAGAAGCTGGCGGCTGCGTAGGGAGTCCAGGAGCTCAGGAACCCCACTGAGATGAGCACGGCCATCTGCAAGGGAACACAGGGCAGCTGTTTGCAGCTGGTATGGACAGGGTTGGATATTCTGGCACAGGAGGTGATGGTGGGACCGCACCTGAATCTGCAACACCTGAATCTGTGCTTGCTGGGCCCTCATGACAAGAGAGACATTGAGGGGCTGGAGCATGTCCAGAGAAAAGAATGGAGCTGGGAAAGGCTCTGGAGCACAAGTCTGGTGAGGAGCAGCTGAGGGAGCTGGGAAAGGGGCTCAGCCTGGAGAAAAGGAGGCTCAGGGGGGACCTTGTGGCTCTGCACAACTGCCTGACAGGAGGGGGCAGCCAGGTGGGGGTCAGGCTCTGCTCCCAATTAAAAAATGAAAGGACAAGAGGAAATGTCTTCAAGTTGCACGAGTGATGCCTGAGATGGCCACCTAAAAACGGAGACTAGACAAGAATAAGGGAATAAAGGCAGGTATTTATTTGAAGGGCCTTCAAAGGTACACCCTGGGCAGGCCAAAGGATACACCCAAGATGGACCCCGAGTTATGGGTTCTTCACACTTTTATAAGTTTGGTTCATTTGCATATCAGGGTTAATTGTCCAATTATAACTTCAGATCACGATGTAATTACCTCAAGTTTGCCCTCCACTCAGAGGCTTTTAGTTTACACATTTTAGGGCCTGGTGTCCTTGAGGTGGAAACCTAGAGAGGTTTGTTATGTCTAACCAGCATGAGAGAACAGCAGCTAATAGGCTGCAAGAAACTTCAGAGTTACACACTAGGCAGTACAGGATTTGAAAAATAGAAAGGTTAAAACCTAAGACATCACCAGGGGTTGTTTGGATTGATTATTAGGAAGCATTTCTTCACTGGAAGGTTTGTCAGTCATTGGGACAGGCTGCCCAAAGCAGTGGTGGAGTCACCATCCCCAGCAGTATTAAAAAAAGTGTTGCTGTGGTGCTTAGGGGCATGGTTAAGTGGTGGAGCTGTCAGTGCTGATTTATTGGTTGGACTTGATGATCTCAAAGACCCTTTCCAACCTCAATGATTCAGTGAGTCTATACTGGCCTCTAGAAAGCTTGGATCAATTCTGCTCTTCCACAAGAAATGCAGAACTGAGGTGCATATTTGAAAAAATAATAATGGTAATAATACTAAAAAATAATATTTAATAACAGTCTATTTAAATCCTGTTTCCATACAGAATTTCTGTGTAGCTCTTTGTTCTGTGAGCTGTGCATGAGCAGAGCCAGCTCTCTGCCAGCTCCCAGTTGCTGCACACTCTTCCCATCACAGGGATAACTCACCAGAGTCAGCTTCTTCTCCAGCTTGGCTGCATTAGGGATCCTGTCAATATTCTGGATCTCTTGGTATGCTTTATGAACCTTCCAGGCAATCCCCAAGTAACAGGCAACGATGGTCAGAGCAGGCAGGACTGTGCACAGGAGGAACATGCTCAGGATGAACGAGAAACCATTGGAGGAGTTGTGGAACTTGCTCCAGGCTATGGTACAAGAGATGCCAAAGGGCTCAGGGCCGTAGTAGCCCCAGCCTAGCAAGGGCAGGATGGCCCAGAGCAAGGAGTAGAGCCAGATGAAAGTGATCAGGATGCAGACGGTGTTCTTGGTGATTTTGTTACCTGCAAGAAAGAGGAAGAGCAAGCGTAGATGGATCCCATCCCAGCCACGTGGTGTTTTGCCATAACTTCTCCTCACCCAGGAGGATGGTGGCTACAGATACACCTGGGCTGCTGCTGCAGTTCCCTAACCTTTGGGCTTCTAGAGAAACAGTGTCAGTGGGTTGGGTGAGACCTGAACACAGCCCTCAGGGCTCATCTAGACCTTAGTAAGGCAGGGAGCTTTGCAAGATCAATTTCACCTCAAATGTGCTGCGGTCCCAGCCCAGGAATGCCAGAAGAATGTTCCTTCCTTTTAAATTCCAGTGTATCTGCCTGGATACGAGTAGGAAGGGAAGACAGTCTGATCCAGAAAAACATTTGCGTTCTCCATTCTCAGGTAGTTTCACTTGGTAAAAGTGAGAAGTGAAAAACCTCACTGTTTAACAAAGAATTTAATCAGATCCCTCTGGGAACTTGATTTTGCACTAAAAGCTGAGGCTTATTCTGCTGTTACTGGCCTGATATGCCATGCCATGTTCCACGGAGCACCTCCCTGAGCAGCCCAGCCCAAACACAGCACCGCCGGGTGACCGGGGCAGCGATTCACTCACCGTTGGATTTGGACGCGTTGGTGACGAGGAATCGGATCACGGCCATGGCACACAGGGTCATCATGCTGCAGACCCCAAACAGGAAACCCAGCAGGGCATAGTAAACACAGGAGGCATCTCCCCCCAGCCAGGCGTGGTTCCAGGCGGAGGCGATGGCCAGCGGGTACATGCTGAGGGCCATCCCAATGTCTGCCACCGCCAGGTTCACTGTCAGCAGCTCTGGGGGCTTCAGCAGGGAAGAGCGTTTCACAGCCGTGGCAAGGACAGCTGAATTCCCCAGGATTGTCAGGATGGCTGGAAGGGAAGGGCCAGCACAGACAAGAGTATCACACAGTTAACACACCTGTGAAATCCACTGGAAGCATGTGAAGTGCCTGAGAGGGACTACAGGAGAGCTGAGGAGGGACCTCGTGCAAGGTTGTGTAGTGATAGGACAAGGGGGGATGGCTTCAAACTGAAAGAGAGCAGGTTTAGATTTGATACTGGGTGTTCTTCCCTGTGAGGGTGCTGAGGCCCTGGCACAGGGTGCCTAGGGAAGCTGTGGCTGCCCCTGGATCCCTGGAAGTGTCCAAGGCCAGGCTGGACAGGGCTCGGAGCAACCTGGGATAGTGGAAGGTGTCCCTGCCCATGGCAGGTTTTGGAATGTCCTGTCTCTGTCTGCCCATGTAAAAAGTCACTTTCTGTCTTTTTTATAAGCCCCCTCTAACTATTGGAAGGCCACAATGAGGTCTCCCTGGAGTCTTTTCCAGGGAGAACCCCCCAGCTCTCCCAGCCTGTCTCCAGAGCAAAGGGGCTCCAACCCTCAGAGAGTCTTTGTGGCCTCCTCTGGACCCACTCTAGCAGGTCCACGGATTTCTTGTGCTGAGGAAAAATACCCTCATTTCTCCTTCCTGCTGAAGTACTCCAGCTGTCCCACCTGCCTGTCCCCTCCTCTCATCTGGTGCCCTGCACTCCCCAAAGCCTCCCCTCTGTGTGGCTTCTCTCATCTCACACTGGAGCCCCAACACTGACTCTGAGCTGCCTCAGTGCTGGGCATGTGCTGGCTGGGCAGCTCAGGGTCCTTGCTGATCCCTGAGCATTAGTGTGACTGTCCTGGTGGCCTCTGAGAGCAGTGGGACCTTGGGAATTGTTTAGGCAGGAGCATGCAACAAGACCCAGAGCTTGCTTTGCAAAACACACACATTATTCAGGCATGCCACAGGACTTCAAAGTGCTGGTGACAGCACTGGCAGAAGTACATGCACCAAACAACTCATTTTCTCTCTTCTTCCAAGTGAACATGGTGCTGGAGCAGCATTTTGATCAAAGGTTTTCCTGAGAAGGTGTCCTCTAAAATTGGACGAGAAAGAGGGAGACAGAAAAAGGTTCTGTGATGTTCCCTTGTGGCTGTGAGTGCAGGAAGGCTGCATTTGCTCACAGGTACCACTTAAAGTGCCCACAGAGGAGTTAACAGAGGCACGTGCAGCAAAATGGAATAAATTTATTGGCAAAAGTACAAAAACCGCAGAGGTGCCAAGAGAAGGCTTAACCAAAATGGGGACACAAATCTGAGACACCACCATTCAGTCACTCTCTGATCACACACGTTCACTTGCCACCTATGGATGCACTTGAAGAGCTCCCTGAGCTCTCAGGATCTCTGTGGCTGCGCACTCAGGATGATGCCCATGGGGGCTTGGCCATGTGCTGACAGAGCAACCTGTGGCTTGGTGGGCAGAGCTCTCTCCACAGACTGGGACATGGAATCATGGAACCCTTTGGGTTAGAAAAGACCTCTAAGATCATCAGGTCCAACCATTCCCCAGCACTGAGCAGGCCACCTCTAAACCATGTCCTCAAGTGCCACATCCACATGGCTTTTAAATCCCTCCAGGGATGGTGACTCCACCACTGCCCTGGGCAGCTGTTCCAGTGCATCACAATCCTTTCCATGAAGGAATATTTCCCAATATCCCATCTAAACCTGCCCTGATGCAACTTGGAGGCCATTTCTTCTTGTCCTGTTACTTGTTTTTTAGGAGCAGAGCCTGACCCCAACCTGGCTGCCCCCTCCTGTCTGGGAGTTGTGCAGGTTCCCCCTGAGCCTCCTTTTCTCCAGGCTGAGCCCCCCCAGCTCCCTCAGCTGCTCCTCATCAGACTTGTGCTCCAGACCCTTCCCCAGCTCCATCCCCTTCACTGGACTCAACTCCAGCCCCTCCTTCTGTTTCTTGCAGTGAGGTTCCCAAAATGGAACAGCCTCAGGCTTCAGGAGGAAAATGAGCCCAGTTCACCTTCTTCTGTAAGAGCCCGACCCCTACACAAGGGTAGGAAGCAGCTCTGTCATCAGAGGGGACACCCAGGCCCAGCCTCTCTTTTACCTTGACAGAAGCTCTTCCCCTCCATCCCCCAGGACAGAATTGTAACTCTGAGCCAGCAATCAAATAGCTGCTGGTGCATGCTGTGGTGCATGCCCTGGCCTTGCTCCTAATAAAAACATCATATCAGGGCACAAACGTGCAGCCCCAGTGAGGTGGCAGAGCTGTGGATAAACACAACACCTGTCTCCAGTTCAGCTCACTGCTTCATTTCTGAGAGTCCCTGCAGGATGCAGTGAACCTGGCTGCCACACAGGGCTCTGGATCCAATGCTGGAAGCTGTGCCTGGAGTTTCAGTGCCTAAAAGTGCTTTAGGAGAGGTGTGAGACTGCAGCATGGTGGCACATGGACACAGGGAGCTCCAGCTTCCAGCCCTTTTTTGCTGCCCCTTCCCATAGCCTCAACTGCATCTATGTATTTACATTTCTCAGAGAAGGGACCTGGCACCCTGACTTGAAAAAGCCCTCGGTTGTTTTGTAACCAGGGATCTTCTCACCCTGAGTTGTGCTCTGCTGTGCAGAACAAGGGGAAAATTGAAGTGCTGAAGACCAGCACTGCTGCCCAGAGCCTCGGTATTAAAGCACATCAAAATGTAGGCTTGTCTTTCTTATCTCAACCAGAGTTCTCAAGTGAGCTGAAGGAAGGAATCTTAGCAAAAATTCAGGTGTGAAGCAATGCCTAAACAAGATCCACTCCTCTCCAAATCCACCAGGGTAGAAAACAAATGCCTGTGTACATGCAAGAAAGAGATAAGGAAGAAAACACTTTACTGAAGCTGTGGGCTGGTAGCTATCCCCACTTGTGTTTCATTTTCAATCTGCCTGCAGCAGGGCAAACAGGCTGCTCCAAAACCCAGACCTGCTACCTAGAAACGCTTTGCTGTTCTGCAGCAGTTCATCCCACCAAGACACAGCAGAATGACCCTTTCCCCCACCAAGGGTCAGCCCAAAGCTGCTTTCCCCTGACCAGTCCCATGGAGTGACCTGCCCTGGTTCAGCTCTCAGGGCTCAGATGCCACAGGAAGTGACTGACAGCTTATTTCAAATATTTGTCATGCCACAGAGGCAAATTTGTGCTGGCCAGTTCTTCAGCATGAAAACAAAAGATTCCAGATCCAAGAGTGGAGATTAATCCTCGCTGCCAACCAGCCCCAAGGCACTGTGCAGGGGAACCTGTGGGGAAACATTTGCTGTCATTTCCCTCCAGGTTCCTCTGCCTGACCCCTGCACAGCCAGGGAATCCCTGTGTCCCTGTTCCTTGGCTGCAAGAAAAGGAGCAGGCTGTGAACTCACCTATGATCAGAAGAAAGACCCCAGCTCCATAATCCAGGACTGGGTGGAGTTTGGAAATGTACTGCTCCTCCATGGTCCCCTGTGGAGGTGGCTGAAGGTTTTCAGTCAAAGGTGAAGGCGCTGCAGGAGCAAAGAGCTCGTCCTCATGGTTTGCCTGCTGCAGGTGTGAGCTGGTGTTGGGTGCTGGCAGTGCAGGGACCCTTCTGCTGCCTCCTTGTCCTGCCTCTGGTGTGGCAGGGGAGAAGCCTGGAGCGAGAGGAAGGATTTCCCCCTGGGAGGCAGAGTGGAAGTCAGGCAGAGCTGCTGCTAGAGCGATCCCGCCTGCCTGGCTGGCACAGCATCTCTCCTCCCACCCCTCCTCTCCCACCCTTCTGCTGCTTGGCTCGTCAGGAAGCTTCACAATGCAAATATCCCCTCAGATGAGCAAAACCAATTGTTGTTCAGCCATCAGCAGCCTTGGGAAATAAAGCCAGGCTGAGGGGGCACATAAGGTTGGGAGTTTTGTTTTCCAGCTTTATGGCTGAGTACGGGAGACACGAGGCTGGGGCAAGGGGTCTCTGAGTTGAGGTGTCAGAGGAAAACTGTTTGCTGCAGGGGATCAGGGGGGTCAAAGTCTCAGCACTGGGGACAGGACTGTCAGAGCTGCTCCAGTGCAGAACTCCAGGATGCTCAGTCCGGTGCAGTACACCAGGGGAGAACCAACTCTGAGCTCACTCTGTGACACTCCAGAGTTCTGACCTGGCAAGCAGCCACAGGACCTCCTCACCTCTGTGTTTTCCTTCTCCCTATAGTATCTGAGCCTAAAATCACCATAATGAGCAACCTGGTTCAGTGGGTGGCATCCCTGCCCATGGCAGAGGGCTGGAACTAAATGGTCTTCAAGGTCCCTTTCAACCCAAACCATTCTGTGATTCTATGATAGGGAATTTTAAAATTCACAAGAGTGTGGAGGCATCTCAAGTGCAATCTAGGTGGAATTTCGGTACTCCAGTTTAGCAGTCAGCCTAAACTGTGAAAAACTTAGGAATCTGGGAGACTTTGAAAGCCTTTAGTTTCAGCAGGGTTTTGTGTATCTCCAAGACTGGAGATGCCACAACAGTTGGTCCAGTGCCTTTTTGTTCAAAGTCTCACCCAGTTTTGGAATAAAGACAACACTTAACTCCTGAAATCCAGCACCTGCTCATGAGGTTTTCAGTGCAGGTGTCCTTCACTGAAGGTTCCTCAGCAGCAGAGATTCAGCTGAATGAATGTGGATGGTTGTTGCAATGCTCTCACGCCATGGGGGTATAAGCAAGACTCAATTTAGCATAGGAAGGTAGAATATATGCAGTATTCATTATAAAAGGAAGTTCTTTTATCAGAATAGAATAAAAAAAAGGACAAAGATGAGGCCTCAAAAACATGCCCAGTACTGAGAGTTTCAAACAACTTGGTGGATTCAGTGTGGTCTGTGCAAGGAAGAGAGGTTCCCATTTTATCCGGTTTTGGGGGAGTGTCCTGATTCTGGCCAGGACAGGGTTAATTTTTGCAGTAGCCAGGAGGGGTATGGCCAGGACCTGGAGGTGATTCTGTAGCACCTGGGCAGAACCAGGACAGGGAGCAGTGTCTGCTAGAGTAGCAAAAGGCAGAAATCCTGTGGCAGAAAGTAGAAAATTGCCACATTTTGACACTTAATCCAGTACAGTGCTCAGGAAACCATGGTATTGGTAAATTAAACAATGCCAGATCACCACGAGGAGGCTGGAACCTGACTGCTCACCTTGTTAAATTTGCAGAGCAGGTCCTGACACTGTTTTGGGCTGGCCCAGCTGGCACTGTCCTGTCATTCTCAGGCACAGGTTGGTTAAAACGAGCCCAAGATTGTTCCCAGGAATGAAATTATTGTCTCCTGCTTTGAAAAGAAAGTGTTTTGTTCCCTGGTACAGATGTTGCCCCTGGATTTTGCTCTTGTCCTGAGTTCAAACATTTAGGTGACAAACAGATTCTCAAGGTGCAGCCACTGGATGAGAATTGGCTGCTTTAAAGTTCTCAAATAGATCTCGTAATTCTGATAAAATTCTTTCTGATAAGATTCCTGGCCTGTACTATGCAGTTATCTCACTTAATGCTTCTTTTTGGCCTTTCTTGATGGAACCATGGCAGAGGGCTCAGTTCAAGGAGCCTGATGTCACCCAATCCCAGACAGATCTGCTGCTTTCCCACTTGTTGCACAGTCCATGCTCTCTCTACTGAAATAAAACACTGCATTTCTTCAGGCAAGCAAGGAGACCAAGGGCAAGATTAAAACATTTTGCTGAGAATTTAATTGCTAATTATTATTTAATTACTGGAGACTCCACTGGCTACATCAGGAGCCAGTCCTCTGCCAGCTCTTGTGGGCACCTTAGATTACACTGCATGGTTCCTTCATGCTGGTTTAGATGTCATTTCATTTATTGTGAAACCCTCAACTTAGCATTCACATGGGGTAGGATTACATCAACAGTCCAGTTACGAAATGGGAGAAAAGAAAATGAATGATTAAAACCAGAAGAGTTGCCTGATCCCAAACCCAGTGCATTATTCATGTGCCGTTCAACAATAGCAAGCTGTGCTCATCACCATCTTCCTGCACATCAGATCAATCCAAATGATCTGTTTGCAACAGCCTGAGTTTATACAGCTTGACAGACCCAGATTTGAGGGGAGGGAGGGGAGGGTTTGTGTGTTCATATCTTAGAATTGTTTTGTGAAATTTATTTTCAATTTAATAAAGCACTCTTAAAATGAGATGGAAGGGTGAAGTTGCTACCTACCCATTTCTGAAAGGTAATGTGAAACTTCAAGCAAAGAATGAACTCATCATGAAAATATTACACATATTTGATGTAAATATGGATATACATATAAACAGGTTCCCATTCTTGGCATAAAACAGGGTATGAGTTGAGGAATTACTTGATGCTACCAAGTGAGAATGTCCTACAACTTTATTTTTACTTTCCACAGGGAAAAAAAAATATTCTGAATGTGTAGGAAGAATGGAATTGCTCTGAATTATCAGTTTGCCACTATGCAGTGGTTCATTTTGCAGAGATAAAATGTCTCAATGCTTAGAGCTGTTTGGGACATGAATACTGGGTTGTGTTTGGTACCATACATCAAAATCCCTGGTATCTCCTGATATGTGGGGAGGGCCATGAATATGGGTCCTTATCAGAAATATCTATCAAAAATTGTCATGTATCATTTAGAAGATGACATGACTTTGTGATTCCTGTTTATCTCTGGCTGCTCTGTCCAGACCTTCTCTTTGTGAGGACTCTGAGATCTCAAGGGAGCAGAGTGTGTGTAGTCTGTGGGGACAGTCCCTTTGGGTGCCCTCTCCTTGCTGCAAAACACCTCTGCCATGATTCACAACTCAAGCTTTTTCATTAAAAAATGCCACCTTTTACAAATTCCTTGCAGGAGACTACTTCATCATATTCTCCAAGAATTCCTACCACTTCCTTCCTTTTAAATATTCATTTATTTCTGCAGTTTTACTTTTGGAAGCTCATCTTTGAGCTGAGACCTCTAGCTGAGCTTCTCTAGCTTTCACCTCTATTTATGAAAACCAGAACCAGCATTTAAGTGGAATTCTCAGAGTCTGCTCATGGAGTTGTATGTTTTCAACAGCTAAGTCTTGTTTAAGCTGGTATTTGCAACCTCAAGCACAGTAATTTTTAAATTGTTTTCTTCTGTATTCCTGCACTGACTAGCATGTTATTGCCTGAGGGGTTATTCACAAAGTCTAAATTCAGTCTAGGGACACTAAACTCCCTAACTTCCCTTGGCAGGAGTTGGAGAACCCAGTTGGATCAATACATTTTGCTCTTTCACTACAACCAGCTTGGCTGTTGGTTAACCCAGTCCAAGTGAGTACGGTCACAACAAGCCCTGCAGAGATGCAGGCTGGGGAAAGAGTGGCTGGGAAACTGGAAAAGGACCTGGGGGTGCTGGTGACTGAACATGAGCCAGGTGTGCCCAGGTGTGCCAGGAATGCCAATGGAACCTGGGTTGCACCAGCAATAGTGTGGCAGCAGGACCAGGGCAGTGATGTCCCCCTGTGCTGGGCACTGCTGAGGCCACACCTCAAGTGCTGGGTTCAGTTTTGGGCCCCTCAGGACAAAAAAGACATTGATGAGCTGGAGTGTGTCCAGGGAAGGGAAGAGAGCTGGGAAAAGGTTGTGGAACTGAAGCCAGAAGCTCACATTTATTAAACAAAGTCATAATTTATTGTAACCATGAAATTCATGCTGCACTGGTGAAAAAAAACCAGGTACAGCAGTGAGGAAGGATACATGTGGAGTAAAGGTGTCCCTGACATGATGAGCCAGCTCTTTTCAACAGGGCAATAGGCTGCCCTCTCAGGGACAATTTTTAATTTTTTTTCCCAAATATGTAATGAAAGGCTCTAATTTGAGAAAACAAGGCAAAGGAGAGACAGCAGGAGGTGGGAAGGGAGAGATATGAAAAGGTTAATTCAACATGCAAGAATGAAGAATGCTACAGCTATTTCAGAGGTGTGAGAAGACAGACTCTAAGAACAGAAAGGAAATGGCACCAAAGGTGGTAAAATAAAATGAAAGCTACTATTGATTCAAGAAAGAGAAAAATAAAATGAATTGCCCATGGTATGGAATTTGACATTGCAAACCTGCTCATATTTAATAGGGTGCCAGTGCTCCCAGATCTCAGTTTAACAGTGGTATATACAGCACTAACTCTCTCCTTTTCAAGGGCTCAAAGACAAAACTATGCCCTGTTATGCTTGGATATTGCACAAATAATCACACAGGGACACAGCTGAAGTACTATTTCAACCATTTATCAGCATGTAGGTTTTTGGTAGCAGGCTCCACTAACTTTTCTTTCGTATTTTGGTTCTGCACTCCATTTATTCACGATTCATTTATGTCATCCAGACAACAAGAAAAAAATCCCATGATTTGTAGAACGGAGCAGCCAGGACTCAGCGACCACAGGAGTATTGCTGTGCAGCAGCTCTGTCTCATCATCCTCTGCACACCTCTAGGGTGAGAACACCTCTGGTCAAGCAGGAGTGTGGCTACAGAGAAGGGTGACCTGGGAAGCAACACATTCCAGCCACCTGGAATCTTATCTTGGGAGATATCAGGGTGTTTATACAATTGCTGGGGACAGAGCTGATTCTATACTAATAGTCTTTACCCAAATGGTGTGACCCAGTTGTGCTGACACTGTGGGGGCTGTGAACACTGTCTGGCTGCACCCACCTCTGTTCCCTGTTCCAGTTCCTCCACCAAGGCAGGAAGAGAGCAGCCCAGGGATGTGATCCCAGAGCAGGCACGGCTGTGTATCCCACACAGCCAACAGGGCAGGATTCAAGGGTGCAATCCTATGGCACTGGAGATGAACTCGATGGCACTGCCCTGGCGCTGCTGCTGCTGACTGTGAGACACTCCTCAAGTCACTTCCTTCCTCTTGCTGCCTCTGACTGACCTGCTGAGATTGTACATTTTTCAAGGTCTGACCAATCTCCAGCTATTTCTGCCCAGTGCCTGGTAACAAAGCAGTGCTGTTGTTGGCTTGTGCCTCCCAGCACCATTGTGCTACAACAATAGCTTAAAGTGGCCAATTTTCTTTCATATTAGAATTACTCTTGCTAATTTCTAAATAGACCCACACTGGGAATTCAAAAATGGCAGGATTACAACTTATTATTTAGAGAAAAGAAAAATAGCTGAGACTGAATCCTGTGAAAATACAGAGGCAGATAAGAGTGGGAACTCATGGAGATACTCCTCTTGGGTTAAAAAGAACAGGTTTCCTTGTTCAATCTGGAACACGAGGTTTAATGGAGAAATAAAAAAGATTGGGAAACAAGGGAACAACAGAGGCTTGATGATAACAAATCTCTTATAGGTGGAATGGGGAAGACAAAACTTCTGCTCTGCAATAAACTGGTGACAGCACCAGGACTTTGACAAGGACCCTGTTAAGGACAGCACTGGGCAGAGCTGCCTGACTGACAACTATCAGAGCAACCCATTGCTAAGGCAACTTGCCTGGATTTTAACATCCAGTGAAAGACATTGCTTGGAGTTTAAGGGTCCCTGGGAGTGGGGAAAGCACCAGAAGCCTCATGTCAAGACCCTCTGTCACTTTTCTTCAGTAAATTATGTTGAGGTCTCTTATCCAGCCTTCAGATTATAATCACATGAGTGAGAGAAGTCACAGCTATTCTGTCTCGACTTCCCTTCTGAGGCCTTTTGTACAAAACTGACAGTTCAAGATGGCTGTAAATATGGCACAGAGCAGGGCTGTGAGGAAAAGAATAAAAACTATTTTCTCAAAATTACTATTTGTTAGTCACCAGCAGTTTAATTACTTGAGTTTTCAAGGTAAACTGAGCTGCAGTAACCTGTTGCTTTCAGACAGCATTTTCCACACCTTGGAAAGCGCTTTAGGTTTTACTTCTTTGCACTTCACTCCATTGCAGTGGTGTGAAATGCCCTTTGCAGGGATATAAGAGACTAAATTTGCAAAAAATTAATCCCACAAGTGTTATTGACTTGCAGCCATATCCTCTGCTCATTGCTCTTGATATTGACAGGAAACAAAAGTGGGATTAAGTTAAATATTTAGTGGATATTCCCTGTATGTGCACAGAGTAAAACTCCCAGCTCTTTCCCCCCTATTTACACAGTGCTCAGTTTGTTTTGCTAATATTGAGTTATCCCTCTGCTTGCCTACCACAGGCCACTCTACAGTAAAAAACTCATAAGATGAGGAAGAGCCTCAGAAAAACATCACTGCAGCCTCCTGCCTCTCAGGTAGGGATGACATCAATTCCTCTGCTGCTCAGGTTACCTGCTGTACATCAGAAAAGTATTTTCTTGCTTCTAAAAGGCTGGTTCAAATTATTCTCTAATAGACCGTGCTCAAAAACAGCAACAGCGACTGTGAATACTTCCTGCACTCAATTACAATGATAAAACAGAGATGAACCCATCCTCAGAAAAAAAAGTCTTGTGGTGAGTGCTCTGGGGCATGCTGGGTTCAGATCTTTGCCTTGCCACAGTCTTCCTGTCACTGCTTTTTGGCCAGTGATTAAATCTTTTTGTGCCTTAATGCCCCAGAACTGAACTATGGATGCAAATAAAAGCTTTCTCCTTTACAGCTTTAAATCACTGTCACACTTTTACAGAAACAGAATGGTTTGGGTTGGATGGGATCTTGAAGCTCATATCATTTCAGCCCCTGCCATGGGCAGGGACACCCTCCACTATCCCCGGTTGTTCCAAGCCCCATCCAACCTGGTCTTGAACAATTCCAAGGGTGGGGCAGCCACAGCTTCTCTGGAAAACCTGTGCCAGGGCCTCACCACCCTCACAGGGAAGAATTTCTTCCTCATATTTAACCTAAATATATCCCCTGTCACTCTGAAGCCATTGTCCACTGTCCTGTTACTACACACCCTTGTAAAAAATCTCCTTTTTGGCTTTTTTGGAAGCCCCCTTTAGGCATGGAATGGCGTTCTAAGGTCTTACAGAGCCCTCTCTTCTCCAGGTGAACATCCCCAGCTCTCCCAGCCTGGCTCCAGAGCAGAGGGGCTCCAGCCCTTGGAGCATCTTTGTGGCCTCCTCTAGACTTGCTCCACCATGTCCATGTCCTCCTTGTGGTGGTGTTCCCAGAGCTGGATGCAGCACTCCAGGTGGAATATCACAAGAGCAAAGCAGAGAGAGAATCAGCTCCCTTGACCCGCTGCCCAGGCTGGTTTTGATGCAGCCCAGGACACAGTTGGCTTTTGGGGCTGCGAGTGCAAGAAATGACCAGTCACTGCCAAGTCATGCCCAGCTTTTCATTCACCAGCACCCCCTCAGCAGGGCTGCTCTTACTTCATTCTCTGGGTTGATACCAGGGGTTTTCCTGACACAGGTGCAGCATCTTGCACTTGGCTTCACCGAATTTCATGAGGTTCACACAGGTTCAGTGCTGGGGGTTTGTTGACCTCAGATCAGAACATGGGGACAAAGGTCCCCATGGCTCACTTGGGCTTATCTGGAAGTGGAGATGCATTTTCTATTCAGTCTGCATTGCAAAAACTGTTTCTTTCTTTCTTTGTTTGTAGACTCCATGTCCTCATCAGGAGAGAATCTCTGTATTCATTCAGTCTGGGAAATTCTAGGCCATCTATATCCATTGTGGTTATTCAGAAAAACTCTGACAGCATGAATACAACAGGCACAAAAGCCAAGAGGTAAATTAAGAACCATAATTATGACCATTTTTTCACTCATCATTGCTATGATAGTGACTGGTGACCATTTCAAATGCATGGAGTTGACAGGGTAATATCAATCTATTTTTGCCTGTAACTGAATCTATTAAAATATTTTCCTGCCACATGTGTTGAGATGGTTTTTATAACCTGAACATTTGAAACAAACATTTACTGGCTTGTAACTGAATATATTAAAATCTTTCACATGTACTTAAACTGATTTTACAGCCCTAACTTCACCACAGAATGTATTTCAGCTAAATAAAACCATTTAAAAGTTTCAGATCTGGTTGAAACTGATCATCCAGACTTCTCCTGGAGTCAGTAGTGAAAGATCATTGAAGTGAAAGGCACTCTTGGTGGAGAAATATGCACCTTCTCTGGATGAGATCAGTTGTTATTTGGAAGTGTCTATTGACATTAAACTTAATAATAGCAAGAATAGCAATAACAGCAATAATAATGATAATTATGATAACAACAACAACAACAACAATAATAATAGCCCCATCATTATTATGATTCCCTGTGAGGGTGGGGAGGCCCTGGCACAGGCTGCCCAGAGAAGCTGTGGCTGCCCCTGGATCCCTGGAAGTGTTCAAGGCCAGGCTGGACAGCACTTGGAGCAATCTGGGATAGAGGAAGGTGTCCCTGCCCATGGCAGGGGGTGGCATAAGATGACTTTTAAGGTCCCATCCAGCCCAAACTATTCTGTGATTACAGAGAGCCCAGAGAGGTGTCTGAAATAAGCCACACAGTTTGAGGTGGCTAAATTTGTTCAATCTGAATCCTGTCCTGACAGACATTCTGAGCAACACAAGAAACCTGTAAGAAAGGATGAACTGGAACATATGGTCACAAATCTTGAGTTAAGGCTTTCAACTTGGTTTATATTCCCCTTGTTTTCTTTACTACCAAAACTGAAATTCCTCAGAACACGAAGTAGTAATGAAGCCTGCTTGCTATTTAAAAAAAACCCAAAGTATTTTAGCTGTCCAACTTTAATATTATTTTCCCAAAGGTTTTTAATTACCAGTTCCTTCCTGTAGAAACATGACCAGGACAATGATGTTATTCGTATTTGAATGATCCTGGTTTGACTGTGAAAGTCACACCACACAGGGAACATGAGTTTACCCCTTTTTTGATGCAGAAAATTGATGGTACCTGTAAGGTTCTTCCAATAAGGCATCAGTGTGTTCTCTGAAGCGTTCTGTGGGCTCTAAAAGAATAATATTTCCCAGATAACTGAAAAGGATGTTTGGGGCATTGGGGTGAGTAAAAGTATAAGTATCACAAAAGCACCCACAATGCCACAAAAATAGGACAAATCCTGAAATCCTTCTATTTTCTCTCCAAAGTGTTCACTTGCCTCAAAAGCTACAATTTCCTTTCAAGTTATTTAATTGTTAACTAATGAAGTTTCAGTCTTCAGTTATACAATTCAATACTGAATTTTGTCTTAATAGTTTTCCTTCAAATAAGCAACAGCTCTGTCTGCCTGACAGAAAGGAAGAACATCCACTTTTTACCCCAAATTTGTTGTCTACCTTGAATTCTTATCAAAGGTTCTTTCAGTCCCCTCTTTATCTGAGGAGATTTGTTTAATCCACCAGACTTTCTACTGAGATGCAGTTTCAAGGTGGTCAAAGGCTGAAAGGACAGAGATTGTCTGTCAGTGAATGGGGATTGGATGGGGAGGCTGTTCTTGGAGGAGATGGCAGCCTTGGAGGAGCAGCTTTGGAGGAGATGGACAAAGGGATTAAGGGTGGATTTCTATGATAATGGAGACTGTGGACTAGATCAACCAAAGCACAGGAGACTCAGGTACCACGGGTAAGATCCTGTTAGGACAGGGCAGCACAGGCACAGCCTTTGTGACTGAGTGAGCCCCTGTACTAGTCTGTGACTCACTTTGTCCTGCCAGCTCTGCTGTGAGAGTGCTGCCCTGTGTCAAAACATTGATAATAAAGACAATAAGAATGTTGTTATCTTAAATTGAGGCCCCCAGCTGCTAAATTAATGTATGCTGAAGCCCTGGGGTTTGCAAAGCTCTGAACTGAAGCCAGTGGAAAGATTTCTGTTGACCTCAGTGTGAATCATTCTCAAATGGAAATGGAGCTCCAGTTCCAGTGGCTGGTCCCATCTCCACGCAGACTAGTCCTGGGAGAGATCCCATACTGGCCATGGCACTTGCAGGGTGATAAAGCAATTGCTGATAAAGCCAAACATTGTACCCTGAAGTGGGGATGGGATAATTTCATCCACCCATCAGGCACCTGCATCTAAACTAATCCCCCTCTGCTCCTCTGGTACGCAAAGGGGAGAAATCAGTATTTCATCTGCAACTCACCACTCCAAAATGGACATCTAAAATAGGTCAGATGACTCACACTCTTCCCATCAACAATAAAGCCTGAAGTAATTTTCTCAGATTCAAACATGTGGTCAGAAGAACATAACTCTGAGTATCTCCATTAGACTGGCTTCCAAAATGTTGCCTTTCATAGCTGATTGCTAAATCAAACAGCAAAGTCAACACAAGATCCTAATGGAGACAGGTTCAGATAAACCCAGGTGGTTTTGAGTTGTCTTGCATGAGAGCTTTGCCTCAGTAGGATTTTATATTAATAATTTTAAAATATCCCAGTGACATAGACAGCCTTTGAGGTACCCTGCTCTGGTTACATGTTCTGGATCACAGGGACAAAATGGTCTCAGTCATATTAGAAAGAAAATAGCAATAAATGGACAACAGGCTTCAACTTATTGCCACTAATTAGTTCTCAGAAAGCTCTCATCCCACCGGTGAACAGAATAGTGGGAAATTCAGCACCAAATTCAATCCTAAATGGACATGTCTACAACAGAGTCTAGACTCCCATTATGCTCAGTGGAGAGTGACTTAATACAGGCAACAGAGACAGGAAATCACTTGTCTAAATGTAGGTATTTGATTTAAGAGTGACTTGGATTACATTCTGTTTGCTGTAGAAAATCCTTTTCCAAATCAGGAATTTGGCTACCAGCTCCAGTGCAGTCACGACACAAAAAAGCCCCACTTAAAATTAGGCAATTGCTGATGAATCTCACCCACTAGAAACTGCCCACGTGGGTGCCCAGCAATAGCATCCTTACCTGGTTCTTAACCTGACAGGATACAGTGTGAAGAGATGTGCCATGTCCTGAACCATTACAACTGCTGTGTCAGGAGAGAATCATTCAATCACAGAATCATTTAGGGTGGAAAAAACCTCTAAGATCATTGAGTGCAATCATTAACCCAGCACTGCCAATCCCATCACTAAACCATGTCCCCAGGTGCCACATCTACATGTTTTTTAAATTCCTCCAGGGATGGTGACTCTATCATTGTTCTGGGTAGCCTGCTCCAATAACTGATAACCCATTTAATAAAGATTTTTTTTTCTGATATCCAGTATAAACCTCCCTGGGTGCAACTTGAGGCCGTTTCCTCTTGTCCAACCACTTGTTCCTTGGGAGCAGAGTCTGACCCCCACCTGACTGCACTCTCCTGTCAGGGAGTTGTGCAGAGCCAGAAGGTCCCTCCTGAGCCTCCTTCTCTCCAGGCTGAGCCCTCCCAGCTCCCTCAGCTGCTCTTCAGCAGCTCCAGACCCTACCCCAGCTCTGGACTTGTGCTCCAGACCCTTCCCCAGCTCTGTTGTCCTTTTTTGGATACGCACCAGCACCTCACACTAAGGTTAAAACCCAAACAAAATAAGCTTTGGACTAGGAATTTAATTTTTAAGTGAAGTTTCTCTATACATATTTATTCTTTATTTAAATCAACACTTTTGTAAATGGTCAGGGAAGTTTTTATACTTGTGGGTTTGTTCATACTTGTTGGGGAAGATGAAATAGGAAAGCCTTATAAATATGATTACTTGGCAAAAGATGCTGAGAACGTAGAAACTATGAGTGAGATTGAAATGAAGACAAGCTTTGAGATATTAAGCCCCAGTTACTGAACAGCTAGAAAACAATGGCACGGCCAACTGGAGGTAATCCCCCTCTTGATGAAACAATACTCTCTGCTTGCAAGAAGGTCCAAGGGTCAGAGCAGACGCTGCCAACTTGGCAGAGGGTCCAAAAAAGCAGTTTTTAGGATTTAAAATATAAAGCCATATGGTAATGCGATGATTCCTATAGGCTGTATGTAAATGTCGTAGGATTTGCAGCTTACTCTAGATTGGCGAATGAAAATCAGAATAGTCAACATAGAAGGGGATTTATTGTATTGTAAATGGCAACCAAGCTCTCTGCGCTCACCCTTTCCCTGGGGCTTGGACCCTTTCTCTCTCTCTCTCTCTCTCTTCTCTGACCTGCTTTGGGCTGTGTCTGGCAGCCCCTGGCAGGTCTCTTACACCCACATGCTTTAATAATAAACCTCATGCTCTAAGAACTGATTCCAGAGAACTCTCGTGTCTGTCCCAACCATCCAGGACCCCCTGCAAACCTACAATACTGAGAATGAAAACATACTGAAACTTCAACATTTGCCATGAAATGGAAAGGCTGAGTTTCAGACAGCTCAAGAAAATTCAGCAAAGCCCTGCAAAGTGTTCAACATCTTTAGCTCAACCAAACCCATAAACTGGGTCCACAAGGGCACATGTGAGTACCACTGCCAGTCTTTGTTGTGCCAGTCTGATCCCCTTCCACCAGATGTTCCTGGGATGACAGTCCAGACAAATTACCTCAAACATAATAGAGCCCTGAAGTATTTGAAAAACTCTATTCAGAATCACAGCTTCTAACTTGGCATTTGCCTCAAAATATTCCTGACTGTCAGCAGCTATTAAAAGCAAGAATAACAATGGCTATTTCCATAATAGCTGTATTTTGAAATCTCAGAGCACTTTGTGAACTTAACAGATATATCTGAGATGTATGGATTCATTTCATCTATCAGGGAATGCAGACCTGTTTGGGGCAAGAATCAGACTTCTGGTTTTAAATCTTCTATAAGGAAACACAGATAAGAAATGAATACAGATAAGGAATGAGATTCCTGAATGTAGGAACACGTTCCACTAGACCAGGTTGCTCCAAGCCCTGTCCAACCTGGCCTTGGACACTTCCAGGGATCCAGGGGCAGCCACAGCTTCTCTGGGCAACCTGTGCCAGGGCCTCACCACCCTCACAGTAAAAACATAAATATAATGCCTTTAGACTGCTCAGTCTCCCTAGTAATGATCCTACTCTAATGGGAAATCCATATCACTTGGTGAATGTCTCAATCACTTTCAACATGCTGTGCAACTGCCACTTATGCAAGGCAAAATTACAGAAAAAAACAAGTGTTTTGAACTCACTAAAAGTGCAAAAAGTACCTAAAATATTTTAAGATGGAATAATCTAAGATGGAAGGAAAATACAAAAATAGGCTAGGAGGGACCTGACGTTTAGCTGAGGAAAAGGTTGCAAATACAAAAAGCTTTGGCTTCTCCTTTTACATAATTTTTCGTCATTTTCAATCTTGTCAGCATGAATAATATTGTTGATTTTTGCTGTGATTTAGAAGCAGCTGCAAAATAAAAAACAAAGTTGAAAATCAGCTGAAAGACCATTCATCTATTTTCCTCGTAGTTGAAACACTCCTCACAGTTGCAGACAAGTAACCAGGCTGACTGTAATTCCATAAAATACATCTGATCAGCAAATAGTCCAGGTTTGGGGGGGGGATTTTTTAAAAAATCTTTTGAAACCCACAACCAAAAAGTTGTGGGTAATAGCCAACATCTTTCTAGATGGCATCATGGGTGCCAGAGGTTCTCGTCTGATTTTGTACAGACATTAATCTTCTCTGCTCATTCCTTCTTTCTATTTCTGACCTGGGGAACTAGTCCTGACCCATGCTCACTCTTAAACTGCAGCTGCAAACTGTGTAGAACTGTAGTTTGCCTGGAACCAAGCCAGAGTAATCTGGTAGTGCAAAGTGTCTGTAATCCCCCAGTTTTGGAGGGTAACAGGAATTCACAACAGGGCACGACCAGATCACACCAAAAAGCCTCCAACCAGCAGAAAAGCCCTGCCACATAAAATCACAGAGTCATAAACAGTTTGGGTTGAAAGAGACCTTAAAGATCATTTCGTTTCAGCCCCTGCCATGGGCAGGGACACCTTCCACTATCCCAGGGTGCTCCAAAGCCCCATCCAATCTGGCCTTGGATGCTTACAGGGATGGGGGAGCCACAGCTGCTCTGGGTAACCTGTGCCAGGACCCCACCACCCTCACAGGGAAGAATTTAATGCAAAAACTATGTGAAAAACCAGTTAAACAATCAAATAATATCCAGTTAAAAGCAAATAGAACATTCTCTGTTTTGAGTGAGGCCCCTTTGCCTTGTTCTATAATAATTTAAAAAAAAAGTTTATCATGTTTTTAGGTTGGTCTCCAAACCTTGTGCCTAGGAAGCAGCTTTTCCACAAACTAAGTATGTTATTTTGTCTTATCTGGTGTGGATGTGTTATTTCAAGTCCCTTAGGGATACAGCAAAACTAATAAGGGAACCCTTTGTTGTTATTCATATTCAGACAACTGAATTAAGCTTGCAGCCAATACTATCAATGGAGTCTAGAGAGAGATTAGTTGGTCAAATGGAGCAGGTAGACTGCACTGTCTAAATAAAAGTCTTACACACTCCACTGAAGAAAACTTCACCCAGATGGTGAATCATTAAATTCCTGCCACTAAGCAAACGCACTTCACCTGTGGGTTACCCAGCAACTGGAAATTTGGCAGCAATACACTTATTTTTATGATTAACCTTGTCAATCCACAGGCACTCACTTTTCCAAAGAGCTGACCTTTTCCTACAGTATTATTTTTGGCAAGTGATGGCTCATTACCCTCTGTTACTGTCAGTATTTTAATGTTCAGTTTTCAAATTATTATAGAAGGTGGAGGCACCAACACCCTCTATTAAGATTTCCTCACGCTTTCCACAATGAGGTCTTGCTATGCTGGAACATTCAAGCTGAAATTTCCTTTGTCACATTTGTTTCTCTCTCAAACTGCAACAAACTCCATAATTCAGTTTTGGGCTAACTTTGGTCAGATCAGTGTGGCTTCATAAAAATAAATCATTTTTGATTCAGAAGTTCTCTGTCCTTACTGGTAGAGAATCTCTTTCACATCAGAAAATCATGAGAAAACTGCCCCCTCCCTGGAAGTGTTCAAGGCCAAATTGGATGGGGCTTGAAGCAACCTGGGATAGTGGAAAGCATCCCTGTCCAGGCAGTGGGGTTGGATTCAATGACCTTTAAAAGGTCCTCCCATCTTAAATTATTCCATGATTCTATGAAGAGAAAAAGAGCAAAATCAGTAGAATGTACCATGCTCCATCTTCCAGAAAAAAAGGCTCTGTATTTCCAGGTTTTCTCGAGTTCTAGCTTGGATACATTTGTCTCCCAATTTAGGGAAATGCTGTGCATGGCAATAAATCAAACTCTACTTCCGATGCCGAGAGCTGAAAACACAACAGAGCACTGCTCTGTTCTCTTAAAGCAATGTGAAGAGCTTGAAACACTCTGCAAACAATTTGGATTTTCACAAACCTGCAGAAAAAAAACAGGAATGGAAATCAAACTTCCTGGCTCCTGTGCTCTAACCGTAAGATTGAATTTTTTTTCCCAGTCTTGCCGTTTCCACAAGTTCAAGGTGAACTGAGTGATAAGGAGATCTGCTCGGGGCAGGAGGTATCGGAAAGCAGAGTGTGCTGGGATTTTGTGTGACTCAATGCTCAGCTGCATCTCTCCGTGGGCGTTTGGTGTGAGAAGGCTTTGTCCCTAACTGCTGCTCAGCTCTTTGTCCTCACTGATGTGTTTTCTTCTCTTCCCTCTGGAAATGACTTCAGGGGAGCTGTTTTAAAAAAGGGACAAAAAAAAAAAAAAAAAAAAACAAATGGCGGGGGGGAAAAAATTAAAAAAAAAAAAAAAAAAAAAAAAAAAAAAAAAGTCAATGGCAGTGTGAGAAAAATTAAAAAAAAAAAAAAAACAAAAACAAAAAACAAAAACCCCAGCAGGTTTTGCAGTAAAAGAAGCCATTTACTTACTAAGCCTTGGTTTGTTACTGTAATGTCTGGGCTGTTAAAAAGCTCCCAGTCCCTGTAGTTCACAATCCTAACACAGTTGAAATTGGGCTGAGCAACCTTTCTAGAGATACTTTCCTCTTTACATTAGCTGATATGGATTAATAACTTCATCTACAACTTATCCAGTCTCTTTTCTGTGCTTTTCCAACTGGATTTGTATTCAGCTACCACTTCTGCTCTTATTGCCAAACCATAACTGCACTTATATTATTTTCCCAGGAACAGTTCTCTGACTCTCCCTAGTCTAAAAGTGATATTATCCCTCGACTTTCAGGCTTTTTGCTCAACTAAGATATTTCCAGCTGAAACTTTTGTTATGGGCCCTGGCTTGCAAAGTCAAAGATACTGATGTAAGACCTTACAAAATTACCGTCACAGACCCTTCCAAACTACAGCATTAAATGCAGGAAGATAAAATCCATTTGCTCTAGAAGCAACCTAAGGTGACTACACTCTCAAGTTACACCTCTTAGGTCAATGTCTTATGTTACTTGAGGTAAGCCTGTGCCACCATTCTGGCCACAAAGATGTCAAAAATGCACTCTTCAATTAATCACAATTTATTGGGATTGCTTCAATTTCTCATAGTATTCCATAGTTCACAGAGTCACTGAATGGTTTGGGTTGGAAGAAACATTAAGGATCATCTTGTTCCATCCCCCTGCCATGGGCAGGGACACCTTCCTCTATCCCAGGTTGCTCCAAGCCCCATCCAACCTGGCCTGGAACACTTCCAGGGATGGGGCAGCCACAGCTTCTCTGGGCAACTTGTGCTGGGGCCCCACCATTCTCACAGGGAAGAATTTCTTCCTAATTTCCATCATAAATCCACACTCTTTCAGTTTAAAGCCACTTCCCCCCTGCCCTATTCCTTACAAGAAACTTTCCACAACTCTTCTCATGATGGACTGTGGGCACAAGCACTGTTGCAAGCAGGTTCTGATCACCCCATCGCCAGCTGAATTTACAGGAGGTAATTTTTCCAATGCATTTGTAAGGACAGATGCAGCCTTCCCCAGACTCAATGGATTTTTTCCTTGGTCATGCCATGGTCACATTACTCACTGGATGATGGCACCATGAAGTACCAGGCTGAGAGTTAAGAGTTTCTTCCTTTAAGAAAAAGTGGAAATAACCACTTTTGAGGAAAAAGGCTTGTCATTAACATCTTGGTAAAGTTTTCACAGAATTTTGCAGGTTTTCTAGTGAGAGAGATAGTTTTCAAAGAAGCTGGTTTTAAACTTAATGCTTTAAAACAAAGACATAATCTGTATTTCCGGGTTCTGCCCTTGCAGATCCTGTGGCTGCAGAGCCATCTGGTGGGGGAGACTCAGACGGTTCTACCAGAAGACTTTTAAATTACTTTTATTTTTTCACATGCTGTGGCTTACTCAGGCAGCAAAAAGTCTAGGCAAGACATCCTGCTCACCCCAGCATCTGTTTCACTCACCTTGGAGTATTAACAAGCCTTCTCACTCTGTAGAGACTCCCAAACTCACTGAGAGCTGAAACTCAGAAGCCAATATTCCTCTCATCTTTGCCTAAATTAATACTCCTGGTTAGGAGGATTTTGGAAATGTTTCTGCCTCGAGGTTTCACCAGGTCTATTTGAAAATAAGAAGACGCCATCTAAATTTCACAAACTGAACAAATGTTTCTACAAATGGGTGCACTCCATGTAGAACAAGTACAAGGCTCTGAAATTAAGGCAGATAATTGGTTCCTTACATGCTTTTTACTGGGGGAAGAAGACAGGGAATAGGGAAAATTCCTCTCATTGGAGTGGCTAAATGTTCCATCTTCTTCTGGAGGCACCACTACAGAGTGCTGAGCCTGGAAAATAAGAACTGGGAATCTTCTAGCAGTGCAGGATGTGGGATCACAGCCGCAGGTAGGGATAAAGTACTGTCAGGAACAGGGTGCTGGGAGCCAGGGGGATCCCTGGGCAGAAGGACAAGGAGCTACTAGAGAAGGTCTGGTGGAGGCCACAAAGATGATGAGGCATCTGGAGCATCTCTCTTATGAGGAGAGACTTCAGGAGCTGGGCCTGATTAGTCTGGAGAAGAGAAAACTGAGAGGGGATGTCAACAATCTATATAAGTAACTACAAGATGGGTGCCAGGAGGATGGTGCCAGGCTCTTTGCAGGAGAGGATGAGGAGGAATGGCCATAAAATGAAACACAACAAGTTCCACCTAGACATGAGGAAGAACTTCTTCACATTGTGGGTGGCAGAGCACTGGAGCAGATTGTCCCTCTCTGGAGACATTCCAAACCCAGCTGGACACGTCCCTGTGTCACCTGCTCCAGGTGACCCTGCCTTGGCAGGGAAATTGAGCTGGATGGTCAACAAAGGGCCTTTCCAGCCCCAACTCACAGAATCACAGAATGTTTTTTGTTGAAAGAGACCTTAAGGACTATCTCATTCCAACCACCCTGCCGTGGGAAGGGGCACCGTGCATGTACATAAATTTATATACATATATAAAGACCTACATCTCTACACATGTAAATATGTATTCATGCAGGTTCATGCATTTTCAACTTTCACCCTGATTAGCCAAGGAGGAGAGAAGGATGAAACCATTGGTGGGGGTTTGTGTTTCCATAAAGTTTGTGACTTCTACCTGCGATTATTCTGTGATTTTGTCCGTCCCCAGCGAGGGAGGGCTTTACTGTTGGCACAATTCCGATCTTAAGAGTCTGATCGGTATTAGCTGAGATCTAATCTTACGGGAAAAGAATTAACAACCAATCAAAATTGCTTGAACAGAAAATAGGTTTCACAGAGCATTCGAACAATTCCGCCCACAACTGGGGACACCCTGGCCCAGCTGGGTGATTAAACGCAGTTTTTAAACCACTTGAAAGCAGGTTTAAAATTGAGTTTTAACCCACAGCCGAAGCCCTCAGAGCGCAGCGCCCGCCCCACACGCTCCTCAGGCCGCGCCCCCGCCCCCCCGAACCAGGAGGCGCCGGGGGCACCGCCCCCCGCCCGCTGCGCAGGCGCGCAGGGCCGCTGGTTCGAGTCCGGTGCGGGGACGCACGAGTTGGAGATGTCGACGGAGGCGGGAGTGCTGAAGCCGGCCGGGGAGGGAATCCCGCAGCCGGCCGCAGACTGCGGTAGGTGTCCGCTGTCCTCGGCGGGGACCCAGCGCGGCTCCCGCGGGAGCGGCGGCGCCCGAGTGGCCGCGGGAACCGGACATTCGGCGGGGCGAATGTGAGGTGCCCCCGGGGTGCGCATGCGCGCTGGGGGTCTGTGTGGATTATGGTGGACGCGGTGCCGCAGGGTTTTGGTGGGGATTGCGATAATTTGTGTCTGCTTCTGCTCGCAGAGCCGGAAGTGTTTGAGACTGTGCTGCCAGTCACTGTCATTGTGCTGAGCGATGAAGATTTTCTCCAGGATGATGATAAGCACCAGGAAGTGTCCATTCCTGAGGTGGAGCAGGAGTTTAAAATAAACAACAGCCTTTGCCTAAAAACTGAAGTGGAACATTCAAACGGCAGTAGCATTGTAGGCAATTGGGATGCAAGCAGGACTGTTTCAAATGAAGATAATTGGATTAAATACTCTGAGGAGAAATGTTTTGCTGAGAGTGTGTGTAACACATCAAAATTATCTTCAAGTGATGGGTGTGATGCAGGCGTGGATAAATACAGTCAAAATTGCATGTTACCTACATCATCTTGCAAAACAGAACTTCCAGAGATCATCAGATACAGCGATGGAGAATATTATGGTGGTAATGATGGCTTTCAGAAGATTCCTCCTCTCCTGTCCTCTGCTGACAGTGACAGAGCTGACACTGTCGAGACGAGCAAATCGTGGACGTTGCTGGTGGTACCCAAACATGAAGAAGAACCTGTCAGTGTTGCAACTGTTCCTTTTGACAGCACTCCACAGACACAGCCAGAAATCCACAAGGAATTTGAGATAATTGTTAAAATGGAAGGTAGTGTATTAATAAGATTAGTGTGTTTAAGAAGTATGGTAAACCTCGAGTTTTTGAAATAAGAAATTGTATAGAAACGCTATGAAACCAATTTCTTTTAGAGTAAACATTTCAAGTTAGATTAATAAATGCAGCAGAAGGAAAATACTGCCTGGAGTGTGCTCACTTCTTTCACAGACTCCTGTGAAAGGTAGTGAAACTACAGGAAGTTGGTACTGTTTCATTCTTCTGTAATGAGCAAAAGGGTGGCCTTTATTCAGGGAAATATTATCAAAACAACGCAGAAAAAGCATTGTATTTGTGAGAGTGGAGCATTAGCAAAGTTTTGTGCCAGTACTTTGATAGGAATTCTGGCATAAAGCTGTTTTGTTAAAAACTGGATGCGGTGTTGTTCCTGTGAAATTCAGAGCCTTGAGTGAAAATAGACAGTGGGAAGGAAGGAGGCTTCTAACTAGGAACAGCATTTAAATGTCAGGGGCAGAGGGTGGCATGAAGAGAGGCATTAGGGAAAAAAAGTGGAGAGAGGGAAGTAATAAGGAAGCAGAAGTAATAAAGAGCAAGTCATTAGGCAATTTGGGATTGTTACTACGAATTAATCATGAATATTTGTGATTGTATGAAATGTGACTTTCTCTATCTCCTTGTAGATCCTGATCCCTCACAGAATGGAGATAATGAAATTGATAACATGAAAATAAGCAAATTTGAAGATGAAACTCTGAGTTCTCTTTTGGAACATGGCTTGAAAGAAGAAGAGAAATTTACCTATAATTGTTCTGATCCATTTCTTAATGGATGTTCTCCTACTTTTAAAGAACCTCTAGAAGATGCAGGGAAACCTGAGAATAATGCTTTCACTTCTGCTGAATCAAATACTACTGGAGAACATATTTACAAGATGTTAACACCATTCCCTAAGAAAAGATACCGGCAACAAAAAGTTGTTTCTTCTCATGCAAGCCCAAAAGAGTTCCAGAGCCAGCAAGAATGTTTAACATGGCTGAATGATAATGTGCCCATCACACCTCTTCCTAAAACATCTTCTACAAAGGAGAATGAAAGATGGCGTTTCAAGTGCAGGTTTTGTAGTTCTGTGTATAAATGCAGTGTGCACCTGAAGAAACATATTTATTCAGCTCATAAAGATAAAAAAATACATAAATGCTGCTTTTGTAAAAGAACTTTTTTCTTTTCTTTCAATCTTAAGAATCACCTTAAATTTCATAAGAAGGTTGCTAGGTTGCAAAAGGCAAGAAAAAACAGAATAAATGCAAGAAAAGGGAGGCAGAAACGATCTGAAGAAGGAGAATCTGAGACCAAGAAAAAAGAAAGCAAATACAAGAAATTTTTCATTAAAATTGAAAAGGACTTTACACAGCTGGATGTGCCAGTTAGCTTTTCCTGCAGAATTTGTTTCTTTGCCTCATCAAATCCTAGGAGTTTTATTTATCACATGAAGGGACACAAGGAGAGACCACCTTATCAGTGCCCTCAGTGTGATTACTCCTGCAGCAGCTTATCCTACCTGTTAAATCACATGTACTGGCATGCTGGCTACAAGCTCTACCAGTGCAGGTTCTGCACCTTCTTTTCACTGTATTTTGCAAGCATGGTGAGGCACAGCCATGTCCACACAGGGAATAAACCATATTCCTGTGAGCTCTGCCAGGCAGCATTCGCCAGCACCTCAGGGTTAGAGAGACACAGGAGGATACATACAGGGACAGAAACACGCCAAGGACAGCAACCCAACTGCCTGAGTGGGAGAAAGAGAGCTGAAAGACCTCTAAAGAACTACATATGTGATGAATGTAACCTGGTGTTCTACACTAAAGGACATCTCAGCTTTCACAAGAAATTTCATGACCAGTTAAAGGCTAATGGTTATACAAGTCAGAGCAATAAGTACTGCAAAAGCAATATATGCAAAGCTGGTGGTGATTCTCAGGGCCATGTTTCTCACTCTCTTTTTAGTACAGAAAATGATTGTCTGGGTGGGGGAATCCTGGCTTCAGAAGTAGAGTTTGAGCAAGCAGATGATGTGTGGGTCAATAAGAAAATAAGCTCTGGAAAGAAGTTCCTTGAAAACAGCCATGGAAGCAACAGCCTGGCTGTTACCAGGAATAGATCGGAAGTTCCTCGGACTTCTTACCAAATGGATGCTGCCACATACAAGGAAGAACCTTTCTTCAAATCAGAAGCCTCTCATTCACAAGTGCAAGATGATGCTTCATATCATAACTTTGTGGAAAACTTGGAGGATACGTGTCCTTCCAGTTTAAATACATTCCAAACGTACAGGTGCCAGCACTGCAGTTATGTTACTGCTGTTCCTAACAACTTCAGGCTGCACCTAAAGTTACATACAGATGAAAGACCATTTGTGTGTAAAGAGTGCAATGAGGCATTTAAAACTTCGAACCATTTGCAGAAACACAGCCTTCTTCATGTGAAGAATGTACAGGAGTTTGGAAGTTGCCTTTTTGTAGAGAAGTGTTTAGAGAATCTTGAATTGCATCGTGAAATCCATGGAGGCACCTATCCAGAAAGGGGTTTTGATTTCTGCAAAGGCTCAAACAGCTCCTTGCTTGGTTCAGAAGTCTGTGGAGTTCAGCGGGGTGTTCAGAGGGGCACAGCAAACGATGTGCAAGCACAAATTCAGCCACCATTCTATCAGTGTGCAGAGTGCAACTACGCTACTAGCATTTTAAGCAACCTGGAACTCCACATCAGAACTCACACAGGTGAAAAGCCCTACAGCTGCACCATTTGTCAGAAGAAGTTCCGTACTTCCAGTCACCTGAAAAGGCACAGGCTCACACATTTGAACATGGGGCATTTCAAGTGCACAGGCTGTGACTACTCAACCAACAAATGGCTGTCCTTGAAACGGCATTTGGCTTCACACACCGGGGAGGGAAGCTCCTCTCCTGGCTGCATCTACGAGCACAAGGAGCTGCCCGTGAAGACGTACAGATGTGAGGAGTGTGGCTATTGCACAGCCCACAACGGGAACCTGAAGCTCCACCTGAGGATCCACACGGGAGAGAAGCCGTTCCAGTGCGGGCAGTGCTCCCTGGCTTTCCGCACCTCCAGCCACCTCAAGCGCCACTTGCTGACTCACCTCAAGCTGCAGTGCAGGAGGTGCACATATTCCACGGTGGATAAACACGCTTTCCGAAAGCACATAAAAACGCACAAGAAGAAGTTTAAGTGTACAAAGTGTAATGTGGTGCTGCCCACCAAAAAACTGCTGGAGAAGCATAAGCGGCAGCACAAGCTTGGAATGTGAGGTTAAGAATTGGAAGTTGGTGCTTGGTTTTGGAGAGGTTTTCACGTCTTGAAGTTCTTCATGGCTTTACGTACCTTTGGTGTGCCCAGAACAATGGCTGATAATGGGTGCATCCAGCATTTTAGTCTAGAGGCTAAATTTGGGGTACTGTTTGCTGCAGGTGTTTCTGAGAACATCAGTTCTAGCACAGGCTGTGCTGAAGATCTTGGAGACGCTTTTTCATTCCTGAGTAACTGCTTCAATAGAGGTCAGTTAGGATTTGACCAGTGTTCATCTGTGTTTAAACAATTATTCTGCACGACTTATTTTCTTGTAAAAATTTATTAAGAAAAAACTCTTTTGTAACTGAAAGAATGTTTAAAGGGAGGGAAGGAAGGGCGTGTTATATTTTATAGTAATAACTTTTCATATAAAAATTGTCTGTGTATCTGGAGGCTTAATGCTACCTCCTGTCTGTTGAAAGTTGCCTCCTTTACTCCCAGGTGCTTTTGCAATATTTGTAAGAGAAAAAAATAGTATCTCAAAAAATTACAAAAACAAAATACACATCATCCCTGGGTAATTGTGACATGAAAATGTTTTCCATATGTCTGTATGTATAAGATGTTGAGCAGTTACCTTGTCTGTAGTTTTGATAATTTTTTGAGTAGTCTGACAGAAATGGTAATGTCCTGAAATATATTTTTTATGATACTGAGGATCTTTAAATCTTCAATTTTATGTGAATGTCCAATGTTAATCTAGTATGAAATGCCTTACCTTTTCTCAGGTTGGTAGTTACTATGTTGTTTGTTAAAATAGATGATACACTTTACAAATAATTTCTGTTACTAAGAGCAGTTGCCAGTAATTGTGAATGCTATTAAGTTACATTAAAAATCTTAGCAGCATCTGAAACTGTTTATTTTGTTTAATAACTTTACTGTTAGTCTGAAATACCATGTGTAAGAACTATTCTTGTGTGCAGCAGTTGGTGCAGGGTATGGTGAACGCAGATGGATGCTACTTCCAATTTATGTTCAAATCTAGACAAATCTTTGTTTTGCCATTACACAGTGTCAGGAACTCTTGAGTGTGATAAGTGGTTTTAATAATAGTGTGTTATCCCCTTGTGTGAGGAAAGACAGCAGCAAAGGGCTGGTGCAAACTCTCCCAATGCTACAGCGCAGTCCATGGAGCAGCAGAACAAACCTGTGGTTGAATTTAGAGAATGTAAATGTGGAACTCAGTGCTTTTTTTGCTGCTCCTGGATGTGTGCCTTTCTGTAGGGACACAGACAATGTATTGTGGAGGCTTTCTGGTACCATCAGAGACAGGTTGGGAAGGGCTGTCCAGAGAGGGAGTGGAGTTCCCCTCTCCTAAACAACCAGCTCTGGGTAGCCCTACCTGAGCAGGGGCTTGTCTTTCAGAGCTCCTGCAGCCATTCTGCCATTTGGAACACAATTTTCCAAGAATGGATTGAAACTCATGGATAGATGCATGTATTTAAAGCCAGATCTCCAAAGATATTAAAGTGATCCAGTTCTTCACAGCTTCAGTAGTCAGACAAGTAAATATCTGTGCCTGAACTATGGTGGTTACAGATGAGCAGTTCAGATCTTGAAGCCACCTGATCCAGTTGTGACAAAGAAGAATGTTACCCTGTGTGAAGAAAGAAAAACATTTCTGGTAAATATTAGTGGTTACTCAAGGTTGGAGGAGTTTTGACCTGTGTTACTGTGCAATTCTGATTTTTTTTTTGAAAAGAACAGGTACAAAGAGGAAACAAAAATTAAAGAATTGTAAGCCTCTATATCAGATGAGACTAGTCAGGCTAAATCTGATAGAGGACAGTTGTTTAAAAATTGGTGTACAGTGATGATGAAGGGAGCCTGGTTTAGGGGAGAAATAAACTGCAGTAAATTTTTGAAAGAGTTTGTAAATATAAGTTTCCAAGTTGTAAATAAGAACAAGAAGGTATTTTCAGTTGGAGCTTGATCATTTTGTAAAAATAGTTATTCCTGGTCACTTCCTCTAATAAAAATGAACAGCTTAATGACTCCTGACGTTGCTCTCTGTTCCTTATGCACTGCCCTGGACTTTTGGGATTTCAGAGGTATTCTCAGTCTACTAAGTCAGTGAAATTTAAAGGTAGAGGCATATACAGTTTCAAATAAGACATGAGCTATTGTTGGTATTTTTTTCTGGTAGCTAAAAGTGTAATATTTTTTATTTCTGCATACTTTAAACAAAAATCAAAGCCTTTCCTGAATCATAATCATGAAGCTGAAGTTTTGTATTTAAACCAAAAAAGTTTGCATAATTTTCTTCATTAACATATCATGAATTCGGACAAAACAGGGAAATGTAATGAAACAAATGGATCCAAATGCTGTCATTGTACCTGCTGTGCATCTGGTAAATAAGTGAATAAAAGTTAAACAGGAGGTGACTTAAATGAATAGTAGCGAGTCAGACCTGTATGGTGTGGAGGTGCATCCTCCTGTTTGGGGTACACTGTGGTCCAGAAATGCTCATTAGGCCTTGGCCTTGATGAGCTGGGCTGAGCTTGTCTTGAGCTTATCAGAAACAATGTGTGCTCCCAGGGACTAGTGCTGGCTAAGGAGCCCTGATTTTTAACAGCCTTGGGAACTTATTTTTCTTACCTGAATAACCACCCAGGCGGGAACAACGTTTTTGGTTTTGAACTTCCAAAGAAAGTTACCAACCTGAATTGCGGCCAGGGTGGAAAATTGCTATGAGCAAAGCCAAGTCTCTTGTGACTCTAAGCAGTGGTACTAGAACCCTCTGAGCTCTCCTGACTGCAGTGAGCTGAGACCAGCACATGCCTCTGAGTGGGGCTTCTCTGAGCCACACAATTTCCAGGTTGGATATACCTGGGGGACCCCAGCTGAATGACAGTGACGGTTCCGGGGCTGATATCCCCACTCCTTGAGACTCAACCCTTCACCTGTTAAGGAGGTGCAAAGGCATCTGACATAAGTACTTAACCTGTGAAAGTTTCCCAAATTCAGGTATGTACCTGGTACACACTCATTTAGCGTGTGTGTGAGTGTGAATGTGCAAACGCACTATGAATGTTGCTCGCTTGTAGAATCATAGAATAGTTTTGTGTTCAGACCTTAAAGATTACCTTGTTCCACCCCCTGCTATGGGCAAGGACACCTTCCACTATCCCAGGTTGCTCAGAGCCCCATCCAACCTGGCCTTGAACACTTGCAGGGATGGGGCAGCCACAGCTTCTCTGGGCAACCTGTGCCAGGGCCTCACCACCGTCACAGCCAAGAATTTATTCCGTAAATAAACGCATGGATTTTTTTTCCTGAATTTAACAGAATACCCTCTAAACGTAACACTGGGGAGATGCGACTTCCTTCCGCTGTCCCTTTCCTCCCTTATTTGCGTCTCTTGAGGAAATTTGAAGGAATTTATTGCAAGCCCAGTTCCTCCGTTGGGTGCAGGCCGGACCCCTGCGCCGTGCGCTCCTCCGGCCGGCAGGTGGCGCTAGCGCGGAGCGCCGCCTCCGGACGCGAGGAGGGGCCACGCATGCGCGGAGCGGCCCGACCCGCTTCCTTGGAGGAGCAGCGGCCTCACTTCCCTTGGAAAAGCCGCTGGTCCCGCTTCCCTGGGAAAGCAGCCGGACCCGCTTCCCGCTTTTCTGCCAGAGCGCCCGCCGCCGCTGAGGGCGACCGTGAGCGGTCTCGGCCGGTCCCGCTGAGGCGAACGGTGCTTCCGTCCCCTCTCCACTCCCTCGCTCCAGGGGTTCGACCCCCCTCCCTTTGCCGCCAAGATGCCGCGGATTATGATTAAAGGCGGCGTGTGGCGGAACACCGAGGTAGGACTCGGCGGGGTTCGAGCCCTCGTCCCCCCTCGGGGCCTGGGGANGGGGCAGGTTCGGGTCTGCGGCAGCCCCTGTGCCGGGACATCCCGAGGGGCTGGGGTCTGCAGCAGCGAGTGCAGGGAAGGGCAGCGCAGCTGGGGAAGGGTCTGGAGCACAAGCCTGATGAGGAGCAGCTGAGGGAGCTGGGGGGGCTCAGCCTGAAGAAAAGGAGGCTCAAAGGGGACCTTCTCGCTCTCCACAACTCCCTGATAGTAGAGTGCAGCCAGCTGGGGGTCGGGCTCTGCTCCCAAGCAGCAAGCGACAGGACAAGAGGATATAGCCTCAAACTGCTCCAGGAGAGGTTTAGGTTGGACATCAGGAAGAATTTTTTCACAGAAAAGGGTGACTGAGTATTGGAACGGGCTGCCCAGGGAGTTGATGGAGTCACCATCCCTGGAGGTGTTTAAGGAACGACTGGACGTGGCGCTGAGTGCCACGGTCTCATTGACATGGTGGTGATCAGACATAGGTGAAACTTAATGATCTGAGAGGCCTTTTCCGACTGATTCTGTGATTCCTGGTCTCTCAGTTGGTTTTCATTCCCCATCAGCCTGTGCCTTCCTTCTTCCTGCTGCCTCAGTGGGCAAAGGTCGTTTTCGTGTTGTTTTTCCCTCAGGCTGCAGGTTGGGAAGCTCAGCCATCTGCATGTCATGTCCTTCTGTCCCGGAGAAACCATTCCCACTGCCACCGGAGTGGAAGCATGGGTTGTGCTATGCTAGATGATGTCTCTCTCATTGGCTGGAGTGTGACTTGTACTTCACAGGCATGTTTCTGATGCCGTAGGGGAATGAGGCAGCAGGAATCTCTTGCACTTGAAGATCTTTCCAAATGTGGAAATGGCAAAGGCAGAGTCAGAATTTTTAGGATTTAGGAAAAGGCTTAGGATCACTAAGTGTCCAGCCATCAGCACAGCACCACCACCATGTTCACCATTTAACCATGTCCTGAAGTGCCATATCCACCTGGCTTTATTAACACTTCCAGGAATGGTGTCTCCACTACTGCCTTGGTCAGCCTGTACCAATGCTTTACAACCCTTTCAATGAAAAAAAATTTCCTGATAACTAATTAAACCTCCATTGATGCAACTGCAGTCTGTTTCCTCTTGTCCTTTCTATGGGTGTGGGCTCTTCATCTGCAACACCAAGAGTTCTGTACACAGAAATTGTTGTTCCAAAGAAGAGCAATCCCTTCCAGTTTTGCTGTTGCAAGCGTTCAGAACCTCCAGTAGTCATGAAAAATAAAATAACATGAGAAATCAAGGATGTCAGTTTTATTAGATATATGTTTAAAATAAAAGGATGAACCTGGCACTGTAAAATCCAGAACTCTCACTGCATGCTGTGAACAGCAGGCATGTACATGGTTCCAGGAAGCAGTGAGGAAAAAGTAACAGAAGATAAAATTTGCTCTGTGTGCTCTTAAGCACTTGCCATGTATCAGTGATGTGCTAGGAAGCAGCTAGATTTGGGGTCAGCAGAGGACAGGAAAACCCACAGTCTTCACCTCATTCTTAGGGTCTTTCATAATTAATAAATTTTGGTGACTGTTAAAGAGAAAGAGCAGTGCATTAAATGGAATCACGGAATATCCTGGGTGGGAAGGGGCCCACAGGGATCATCAAGTCCAGCTGCTGGCCCTGCACACAACACCCCTAAGAATCCCACCCTGTGCCTGAGAGTGTTGTCCAAATGCTGCTTGAACTCTGGCAGGCTTGGGGCGGTGGCCACTGCCCTGGGGCTCCTGTTCCAGTGCCCAAATAGGTCACTGGTCCACCAGTTTTTGTGTACCAGAGGTAAAATAGGTATTGGGGTTTTTTTTAATTAACATTTTGATTATACATACAGCATTAAAAACAGAGACTGTGGAATCAGGTGATACCAGGTCTTTCATAAAATGACCAGATACTTGCAAAAAAAGCCTGTTAATGTCACCAGTACAGCTCCTGTGTGCCATAGCACCAAGTAAATTAAAACAAAAAAACACACAAGGGAGGTTTTATTATGTATTTCAGAACAGTAATTACATTAATTGTTGCCTATAGCAGCTCAAGCCAGAGCTGATCATGAGCCCACAGTTAAAGCCACTGTGCTCTGAGCGGTGTCTGTGTGAGACGGTGTCAGACTCACTGAACACTCATTGGGTACAGGAGAGGGACATCTGTGTTTGACAGGGTTGCAAGAGTAACTTCAATGTATTTAAAATACCACTTCCCCTGAATAAACCGGAAATAATGAGCCCAGCTATCTGGGAGGAGGGGAGAGAGGGATTGATGGATTGACAATTGGTAAGACTTCTGGCTTTTGATCAAATCTCGGTGCACACTTTGTTGTATGTGAACAGCCTGACTCCGAAACTGAACCTATTGCATTTTTATTCTAATTGCATTAAAATATTTAAAAAAAAAAAATTTTATGGTACTATTTAAAACAAGGCAGCCAGAAGTATGTATTTTTTTTTGCCAGTTGTGATGTCATTACCAGAAAAACACTTCCCTACCTCTTTACTGCTGTCCTTCAAAGGAGACTTACAGAGCCTTTAAACACTAGTGCATTAGAGAGCATTGAAAGTAGTTATTTGGGAAGTTCTGTTGGTAAATGAAATTTGGAACAATAATCACTTCTTTTTCATTTAATCTTTATTGATTTCATTGGCCTTTGAAATACAAGTCCTCATTCATCTTTAGAATAAAATGGAAAAGAAGTAGCAGTTCTGTGCTGTTTCCTCTGGGTCAGCCCGCGAAATTCAGCATGCTCTCCTTTGCTTGAGGTCAGACTTTCTGTTTTGCAAGATTTTATGATCCATAAGGGTATTTATTTATGTTTTTTTAAAGGATGAAATTCTGAAAGCAGCTGTTATGAAATATGGCAAAAACCAGTGGTCTCGTATTGCCTCGTTATTGCATAGGAAATCAGCAAAGCAGTGCAAAGCCAGATGGTAAGTGAGAGGTGCTGTGCCTGGGTATATGAGGCTCATAATTAGTGAAAATTTAGGAAAAAGTGTTACCACAGACTAATTTATGTCCACAAAGCATCAACAGTTATAACACTGTTTTATTTTATCATGGAAATTTTGAATTCTTATTGCTTAAAAGTGGTTGAACAAAAGTAGCCACATGTTCTGTTTGCCAGGGACTGCAGTGTTAGCAAATACAGGATCACCTAAAATTATTATATACATTAGATTTTCCCATTATTTAAACATTTTTAATCTGTGGATGTTGCCAAGGAAGTAAAATTGTGAGATATTAATCTCTCTTACATATAATTTTCTAATTTCATGTAGTGGGAGTTTAGCTTGAGGGTAAATGTTTAGAAATTGTGCTGTTAAGAAATTTCATTTTTTAAACAAAATATAAAAGCTTTAAACTGATGCAATACTGATGCAGTATGAATGTATTTGAGAATCAGACTTAGTTTCTTGAATACTGAGCTGCACATATTTGATAGGATACTTCTTGTAGAAGTAACTACTGGCATAGTTAAGGATTGGTAAGATACTTGTTGAAGGCTCCAGACCAAACAACTCTACCATTTCCCTATCTTAGATTGCTGTAATTTTTACTTTTCTTTTTCAGGATTAATTCTGTGACTCTTTACTTTGCCAGAGTAGAGAAGGGAAAAGGAAGAAAAGGCAGTATCTGTATGAAAAGCACTGGATAAATAATACATTTTAAAGTTCAAATACATAAGTCATGAAAACATTATCAAAGACAAATATCCAGTGGATAACCTGTATTTTTCACCTGTTACAGGTACGAATGGCTGGATCCAAGCATCAAAAAGACAGAGTGGTCTCGGGAGGAGGAGGAGAAACTATTGCACCTGGCCAAGCTGATGCCAACCCAGTGGAGAACCATTGCCCCCATCATTGGGAGAACTGCTGCACAGTGCTTGGAACACTATGAATTTCTCCTGTGAGTTTCTGCTTGCCTAGAGAAAAATCGAGCCTGGAGTACCAGGGAAATCCATGGAGTTTGTTGTAGCAATGTGTCATTCCCTTCTCCCCGGTGGTGAATTACGGTGGTTTCAAGTTGACTGAGTCCTTTTGTAAGCAAATCTTTAAGGATTGTTTTCAGTCAATGTGTCTAGCTTGAAAGAAGCTCCTGGAAGCTGGAGAGGAGATTGAATGGAGATAGGTGTATCCTTACTCCCTCCTGGTCATTCTGGCTAAGGGACTCTCAAGATTTATGCTTTTGTTAGGCTGTTTGGGTATTTTTTGACTGGCTGATCAGCGGGAGTGGGAGGGTAAGAGAGAAAAGAGACATAAAACACATGTTGAAGTGACTGAATGTGCAGATACCATCTCTCTGTACTACAAAGAGTTTATTTAGGCCATGAGAAGAAAAGGAATGTGCCATTTTCCCTTGTGAGCTTTCTTAATTCTGGTGTGATGGTTGAGTAGCAAAACATACTGGAAAACTTGATTTTTTATTTTGTCACACTGCTTGAATTCTTGTTTTTATCATTAAAGATTACCTGAGGAGATTTCTTTACTACTAGTTGTATCAGTATTGTATTTTTTATAATATTTTATTGTTGTAATGTAATAGTGTGTTGGTTTCTTTCTCTTGTCTTGATTATGGAACTGTACCACGCTTGTGGATTGTATAACAACTTTAATGTATTTTACAGAGTACAAGGTTACTGCTTTATGATCAGTCTTTGGAGACATTTGAGAGGTGGTTATTATGAGTCTGGGGGAAAACAAAGAACTGGCGATGACATCTGCAATGTGTTTTTAGGGACAAAGCTGCTCAGAGAGACAATGAGGAAGAAACTGCTGATGATCCTCGGAAACTGAAACCTGGAGAAATCGATCCAAATCCAGAAACCAAACCTGCCAGGCCAGATCCCATTGACATGGATGAAGGTGAGTTAGGAGTGTGTTTACCATTTTTTGACAGAAATCTGATCTGTTTGATTTTTCTGTTTACACAGCCACCTTGGTTTTCTTCTTTTTCTCCACCACCTGCTGGTCATTAATTTTTGTACAGATTTTGTCTTATTTCTGTATCTGGCCAGTCAGTTATACTTTTCCAGTTTTCCACTTCTTGGTGTGTTTTTTGCCTCCTTATCTGTCATCTTCATCTGTTACCAACACTGTCTGTTCTTTGCTTTGACAATTGCTCTGCTTGTTTGCATTCCTAGTGCTGTATCTTCATCATTTTCCATCAGCTCACACCTCTCAGACGGATCCATGCTGAAGCACAGAAGGACTGCTGGATTTCTTTTTTCCTTCCTTGCACAAAGCAACATTATAAACTGAAAAACAAACATTGTTAAAATTCCATGAATGGACTAGTAGTGGTTCTGAACAGTCACAAATTCACAAAAACAGTGATCTCAGCTCTGGAAGTAAATGCAATTAACAAGTTCTCAAGATAATACTCTCGGATAAAGATGTAAATAAAGTTTTACTTCCATTAATGTGCTCAGTTTGCCTCTTTATGTAAAAGTTTTGATTTGTTGTTGGTACTAATTTAATTGTTTTCAACATTAGGCTTTTTTCTAAAAGTCTTCATTTCATCTGGCCAATGATTCAGTAAATATATTGGGACAACTTGGAGATTAGTGATGACACAGAATGCCTGGAATTGATTGACTCAGCTTTTAAAGATGGTTTTCTGTTCTTAAAGTCACTTCTTTACTCCCATCTTCTAAGTGCAAACTCATAGCTCTGTTTATCTCTACTGTTGTAGATGAGCTTGAAATGCTGTCTGAGGCTCGAGCACGTCTGGCGAATACACAGGGAAAAAAGGCCAAGAGGAAAGCCAGGGAGAAGCAGCTGGAAGAAGCTCGGTAAACTTACATTTGGTTTCATATCCTGGGACTGCTTTTCGTTATTCTGCACTTTAAATCACGTGGTGTTGCTCTTTCTTCAGACGTCTTGCTGCTCTCCAGAAGAGACGAGAACTTCGTGCTGCTGGAATTGAGATCCAGAAGAAAAGAAAAAAGAAGAGAGGTGTGGATTACAATGCAGAAATTCCATTTGAGAAGAAGCCTGCCCCTGGTTTTTATGATACATCAGAGGAAAATTACCAGTCCCTGGATGCAGATTTCAGGAGACTACGTCAGCAAGACCTGGATGGAGAATTACGATCGTAAGTGTGTGTTGTAATAAGGAGGGAACAGTGTATTTGAAAAAAAAGAAACCCATATATATGTTATATGTAACCCATATATAACCCATATATGGTTTAAGTCCTGGAAGTACAATGTGCGTGGGAAATGTATTTTTAGTGGGACAGATACAAGTGCAAGTGGCCTCTGCCTTTTCAGTTTTCTGTGTTTTTATCTTTCCGAAAGGTCTAGTTCAGTTGTTGTCTATGATAATCCTTTTTCTTTCCTCTAGTTCACCTTTTATCTATTAGAATAAAGTTTCTGATGCATGTTCTTGCTCTTCAGGTCGAAATGTTAATTTTTTTGAGGTTTGTTTTCTATTAGTAGTTCATTTGCTTTTGAATTTAGTGTCCTTTTTTTAAGTAATAATCTTATTAAGATTGCTCATAAAGTAGATTTTACTTTTACTTGTATTACTTTTGGTGGAGTTATTCTTAAGTTGATGTCCTTCAATGCTTAATTTCTCCCCATCCCCACCAAAAATCCCCAAAAGTGCAACTGAGTAGTTAAATGCCTGTCTTGGTTATATATTTCATTGTACAGTTGCATTTCCCACTACTTTGCCAAAACTGCTTTTAATTACTGAGCAAGTCAGTCTAATGCCATGTACAATTTGGTTTGTAGCTTGGGTTCTAACTGATTTTTCTGTATGACTCGGTGTTCAGAGGGTCAGGCAGGAGCTTCAAAATGAAGCTTATTATTTCACTGACTGCTGTTTGAAGGAAATGCCATTTTTATTAAAAGAGAAGAGAAAGTGGGTCCCACTTCCCATAGAAGAAAATGTTTGTGTTCCCTTAGCAGCTGCTGAAAAAAGTGACTGTTCACATTCTCTTGTTTTACTAAGGGAAATTCTTGGCCTGACATTTTTTTCTTGATCCAATGCTGATTGCAGCTGTAACAGCCTAAAAGCTGAATCTGTTGGCTAATTCCATAACTTAAAAGCATTGCTTACACTGCCCTGGAGTAGGTTCTGCTGCAAGATCTGCAGATCACATCTAATCACCCACAAGGTGCTCCACTCTTCCTGCAATGTTTTATTTCAGCATATCCACTTTTTGATAAGGTTACAGCCTTTTTGCTCATCTTGTTTACTTTGCTTTGTAGATGTTCTGTGTGTTCTGAAATAATTCTGTTTTCCATAATAACAGTGAAAGGGAAGGAAGAGAGCGCAAAAAGGACAAGCAACACATGAAACGGAAAAAAGAGTCAGACTTGCCCTCAGCTATTCTGCAGACCAGTGGAGTGTCAGAATTTACCAAGAAAAGGAGTAAACTTGTGCTTCCAGCTCCTCAGGTGAGGTGTTCATTGATAATAAACAATTTATAAGGCCAATACCAAACAGTGCTTTCTGTTTTATTGAGTGGATCTTGTAGGTATATTGGATCTTACTGTGCCTGATCCAATATACTGTAGGTATATTGGATCTTACTGTATTTTCTCTTTTACAGATATCTGATACAGAACTGGAAGAAGTTGTAAAAGTTGGCCAGGCAAGTGAGATTGCACGGCAGACTGCTGAGGAATCTGGAATCACAAACTCAGCTTCCAGCACTCTTCTCTCTGAGTATAGTGTAACCAACAACAGCATAGCACTAAGGACTCCCAAAACGCCAGCAGCCCAGGACAGGATCCTGCAGGTAGAGTATAAATGTACAGAATGGATTTTAAGTTTTGGAGCAGGGGTCCGCTGAGTAGAAGATGTAAATACAGAGAAATACTCTGTAGATTATGTGCAATACTGGCATTTGAAGCAATTCCAATCTTCATGCACTGAAAGGCATAGAAGCAGATCTATTTCTGTTTGATCAATTGTCACTATGTTTCAAAACATTCAGATTCCTTTTCCTTTAATCATACAGTGTATGAGGTTTTTAACCAATTCTCCTGGTGTCTTGTATAATTTTCCCTTCTCTTGAGTGTCTCTCAGTGTTGAAGATGTATGAGTTCATCTCCTTAAAACAGTTCATTTTATGTTGTCCATTTTTTAGTTCAATTAACAAGTAGCAATTAACTGCAACAATGCAGGAATATTTTCCTAATGCTTTATTGGCCTAAGACTTAAGTTAGTCAAAACCTACCTTAGCAACTTCTGGTTGCCTGGATTTTTCTGAAGACTGGTAATGTTGAGTAGTATTTTGTTGAGTGTCTGGAAATGGGTAAATTAAATCAGTGCAGCTAGTGTGTAGGACAAAACAAGACCTCAAAAATTCCACTCCAAAACAAAAAAAAAACCAAAAACAACCCAACCCTCTGAGATGACAATAAGCTGTATTTCAGCAGTTCCATGATAAGAGAAAAGAGTTCCTGGCTCTGCAGATCATGATCTGAGTCTGTGCAGTGTGTGCAGGAATGGTCAAGCTCACCTTCAGATGGAGTACTCTGACACTGTAAGTGTCATAATATTAGGCATTTACAGAGTTCTCGAGATGGATTAGTGGTCTTCTGGGAATATATTTGCTATTTGCAGTAGTATAATAAGCTCATTTTCAGAGAGACTTAATTCTTCACTGTAATAAGGAGAAATGAAATAAAAAAGGGGGCTGTTAATAAAAGCCCAAATTGAGTCATGGACCAAAAATCTGGATAGTGACCATGTCTTTTGGAACATTCTCTTTGAAGTGCAGTTTGCGTAAACTTCATTGAATTCAGGTTTCAGAGATGAAGTGTGCTCTTCCCCCTTCAAATCAGGATTCTTAGGATTACTTGGGTGTTCAGTCACTAACAAATCTGCAGATTTATGGGGTCTGGCAAACTGAAAGAAGTTAAAACAGTAAGTAACCCACTAATTTTTGCAATGCCAGTTTATAGCATATTTTACTGGAAATGAAGTTTGAAATGCCTTTCAGTGGAACAGTAGGGTTTATAAATACCAGTGTATGGGTGTTAAAGCTAAGAAATTTTAAACATTTTCCACAAACTGATATTCAAGTAACTCTTCAGCTGTTGTTACTGCTACTGAATCTGTTAAATGTGACTGTGAATGTCTTGGTGAAGCACTCACTGCTTGTGTTTGTTACACAGGAGGCCCAGAATCTGATGGCTCTCACAAATGTGGATACTCCCCTGAAAGGAGGTCTTAATACTCCCTTGCATGAAAGTGACTTTTCAGGGGTAACACCTCAGAAACAGGTTGTTCAGACTCCAAATACTGTGCTTTCCACACCTTTCAGGTAAACAGACTCCTTTTCTGATGGGTGCCTGGGTGGGCATGTATCTGTTTGGAGGTGGCTGGATAGATGTGTAAAATAGTATTTTATGATTAGACCTTCAGAACAAAGTTTAACTCACTTTTATTTCAAGTCCTTGTTGTACAAATTTCTCTGTGTCTTCAGAAGGCTCAGCCATGTCCTCTTCATCTGTATTCACACAGTGTATGGCTCACTGGAGTTGTGATCCAAAATATGGCCTTCTGTGGTCTGGAGCAATATAAATTAATCTGGAGTAATGCAGGAATATAAATAGTAAGCTGGAGTGTCATGCTGGATGTGGATCCTGGCCTTTCCAAAGTATTACCATGGAGTCAAAGATGTGGGAGGTCCCTTAGCCAAACCCACACTGAATTTTTGAAAAGCTGGAGTAAATATTTTATAAGCCATATATATCCAAAATAAAATATTTCTTACATTGCCAATCTAAATAGTACAGAATTGCTGGTTTAACTCTTACAGTGAACAAATATATATCCCACAAAGGCCAAACACCATTCAGCTAAAACATGTTACAATTGGTGCGTTTTGTATGTCAGGTTTTTCCACTTAGCTTCTAATTTTACTTGTGTCATGCTAGTAGGAAAAGTGGAGAATGAAATAAAGAGAACCTTTATGGCGGCTTTTCCAAAGCAGCTTTATTTTGTTTAGAAGCTGTGTGCTCTTTTCATTAAAAGAGCAGCTCCAGCAATGCATGCTTTTTTTGAAGATCTGTTGGAGTCAGTGTGGTGCAAAATGAATGTAGAATTTGGAGTGATCTGGCTGTTGATTTGGGTTGTTGTATGTTTTAAACAGTAAAGTTACTCTAGTTTTGTTTGAGATTTTTGTGGTGCTTTTTTTAGCTTCTGGAGTTCAGATTCATACATGTAAATACGGTACCTCTGTATCAATTTGGCTTGCTTGCAGAAATACTCTGTCAGTGGGAAAATCCAAAACCTCGAGCAGAGGGAAAAATTAATCAATCTGTGAAGTAGCACCTCATTGATGTAGTAGGTTATTGGGATAGAGAACAATATTCCTTCCCAGTCTAGAGGAGAAGCAACTGGGGCCCACCAAATCTAAGGCTTAATCCGTCTTGCCAGCCACGGGTACTTAGAAGTAATAATTGTAATGTAATTACTAGAGTAGTCAGTGAAAGCAAAGAGGCATTTTCAGGATGATTCACTCAGTTGCAAGGTGACACAGCTGTTGGGCCAGGTGATTGCAGAGTGGATGACTTGCCCAGGTGGTGGGGAGATCAGCGCTTGCAATTCAGTGCTGGTTACTGTATCCCAGAATAATGCTGGGTGACTGGATAAGCTCTTCTCTCAAAAGCAGCAGTGGGAGTTTGTGTTGGTGGAGCTCTTGAAGCTTCTGTTAAAATGATGATGTGCTGAGATTTTAGCTTGACAGGACTTTGTTCATACCTTGATAGGCTTAAACAATATCTTTTTAGAATTATTGTAATTGCACTTCACAGTTTCACTGCCTCCCAAGAAAAAAATTCTAGATTGAGTGTATAGACCATGTCTATGTAACTTTTCCCAACATTCAGACTTTTTAAAGTAGAGCTCTTTAGTAAAAAACTAATGGCTAACTGCACTTCACTAGAACACCCTCTCAGGGATCAGAGGGCTTAACTCCTCGAGGAGGACTGACTCCCAAACCTGCACTTGGCACAACTCCTGGGAGAACTCCACTGCGTGATAAACTGAACATCAACCCAGAAGAGGGAATGGCAGATTACAGTGACCCATCCTATGCAAAGCAAATGGTAAGCAGTATTTAAGAAGTGGAAATCAGTGCTCTCTTAATTTTCAGGGGTTTTAATTCTCATCTGCTGAAAATAATTTTATTTTATAATAAAACCAGATGTTATTTCTTCCACCTGCCAACAGGTCTGTCGTCATCACACCATAAAATACAGTCTGTCTTTAAAAGAACAGAAATCTTGCCCCTTAGAATAGTTTTCAATATGCTCAGGAAACAGACTCTAAAACGGTTTGTCAGAGAAGACATAGTTAAGTTTCCATCCTATTTCTATCTTTGAAGCTGAGCAGGAAATGCATCTTGAGCAAAGATCCATTTTTCTTGCTATCCTACACAATCCTCAAATCCCTCATCATCTTGGCTTCCTGATTTACCTACAGGACCTTTTCATGAGCCTGTTGTGTTGACAGCACTGAGCTAAAGGAGTGTAATTTTTGCCATTAGGAGCACTTGGGTTTGAGATGGTCAGAAACCTGAGTTCCATCCAGACTCTTTCATCACCTTTGGCAACAGATGTTTCCATTGTTGGGGATTCAGCCAGATGGACCCTGCCAGTTAGACATGGTATAAAAGGGCATATACCTAATAGGTAGCACCTTGGGAGCTCCTTTTATGTAGCTGTTCTGCAGCCTCGACTGTGGCTTTGAATATCTCCCACCTGAGCTATTGACAGGGTTTTTTTTTGTTTTAGCTAAGGATATCCACTCCGAGTGTTTGGTGTGTTCTCACAAAAATAACTCTTCAAAATTCCAGAGCTCCTCTTAGCTTGAAGGAGTTTTATTTGATGTACTTATACTTTGGTTCTGTCTTAGCCTTTTTATAGTAAAAAGACTTTTTGATACTAGAAGGGAAACTGGGGCTTCAAATTCCTGGTGGACTCCACTAGTTTGCAGATCTGGTGCTTTCTGGCTTTGCAGCAGACTGAGGTGGCCAGGGGATAATTAGTGTGTTGTTCCTGTCCATTAATGCAGATGAATGGAGTTTGGTCGTGTTGCACTCAGGGTATTGCACTGCAGTCAGTGTGTGATTCCAGAAGCATCACATCTCACACTGCTCTTCCCACAGGAGAGGGAGTCTCGGGAGCACCTGCGCATGGGGCTCATGGCCCTCCCTGCTCCAAAGAACGACTTTGAGATTGTTCTGCCTGAAAATGCAGAAAAAGAACTTGAAGAACATGAAGTCGATGAAACCTTTGTAGAAGATGCTGCTGATATAGAAGCCCGCAAGCAGGTCAGTGTGTGAGATGTGGATGGTGCCTTTTGTTTAAAATAAAATGCATTCCTTGTATGGTTCCCATCGTTTCACGCCTGTTTAATGGAAGTGGTACAGCTTCTTCTACAGGATAACAAGTAAAATGTACCTGTTTTCTTTGCTGCTATCAGAGTATACACACACAGAGGCCAATCAGTTTTCTCTCTCAGTCATTTTCTTAATTCGTTGATGTTATGTATCACATCATTTTGTGCCATGAAGTTCTTAAGAGGGTCTGTATCCTCCTGCATTTGTCTCTCAGAAGATAAAAATTTAATTAAAAGCTTTTTCCTACAGTGGCACATATATGATTTTGAGCACGTGAGAATTGTGCTATTTTTCAGTTTCAGGTTATTCTCTCAGGGTTAAAAGTTGCTGTTTGTGAAAGGTTAGACAGGTATATACAAATTCAGGCAGGCCAGTAGCACACAGATAAAAATCTGCCATGCAGGGAATCGGTACCCTTGGCTGGTATCAGAGGATTACCCAGACAGCCAAGTTGTGAATGGGTCCCTGTTGTTTTGTTTTGGTTTAGAATCAAGGAAGGCTGAATAAAGTACCAGCCTAAATTATGCCAGTTAAATGGCTGTACTGGCCAGTAGCCAGAGACACTGTAGGTCTTTTTAACAACAGTCCTTTTTCTATTTATTGCTTATCCTAAGTTTTGTGTTGCAAATCTCATTTTCTTATATACCTTACATAAATATTAATGTTTTTTATAAAAATAAATGGGATGTTTGAGTCCAGAGAAGTTTTTGCCAATAGCCGTGCTTTGACAAGTGAACAAAATATTTTAAAAAATCCAGTGCTTTGCTATCTTTAAATGGGATAAGCATTTCCCAGAATTTGATTCCTAGTGTGTCCCATTTGGGGAGGAACAAGTTCTATATGTGTACATGTATGCCTTGTGCATACTTACCCTAATAAAAAAGTCTGAACAAATACAAGTAATATATGTGTTTAGAACAGAGGAAAGAATTTGAGTTGTACCATCATACAAGAAAAGAGCATCCTGCCTTCAAGTGAAGATGTGACATTAGAACATGGAAGATGTTGGTCAGTGTTCCTGAAGATCCCGACAATACTGGTTTTTCATGTTATTTATTGTTTAAAAATGTATTGTAAAGAGAACTCTCATGTTTTTACACTTTCACAAGTATTGTTTTAGTGATATATGTATTTTAAGTCATTTAAGATGACAAATAGAATCCTGGCTGCTAATTTAAGAGTCTTCTTGCTGGATTTGATGTCTGAAGAGTTAGAGCAGTTGTCACTTGTGGAGAAATGTGTAAAGAATGAAAGCTGGAGTTGAGACTGAAGGAGAATTTGATGCCTGGGAATGACTTTGGAAGATCTCTTAGTCTGCTGTGCTCTTCCCATTCTCTTTAGAGGCAGTAAATTATGTTGTCATCACATTATTTAGCTCTGGCTTAGTAACATGAAGTCTTTATACTGGAAGGAATCTTTACTGCAATAATCAATTAGTTTTTGTATCACATACATTCCTAGGCAGCATCTGATTGTGTTACAGTGACTGGAGTAACACTTGGCTTGTTTGTTTAGGCTCTCCGAGAAGCGGAGCGTGCCAAAGAGCTGAAGAGAATGCACAAAGCTGTGCAGATGAATCTACCACGGCCCTCAGAAGTAAGTGAAAATGAAATTTACTGTTGAAGAACAAAAATTTAAAATAAAGGCTTTAACCAGAGTCTAAGGAGATAATGAGAGAGTGAAATCTTTGTTTGACTGTGCTGATTTACTGGAAATTTCCCCAGCAAAGTTGTCATGAGGTATTTCATGTGCTCAAATGCTGAGATTGCTGCATGTGTCACACCACAAAGGATTCTGGCACCTGCTCTGCGGGGTTTAGCTGATACATAAAATTCATACTTGAGAGGAGATCAATTAATTTAACATGATCTTTGGTTTATATGATATTTACAAACGTTTTTTATTCCTGGACAGGTTAATGAAACAATACTGAGACCCTTAAATGTGGAACCACCTCTAACAGACTTGCAGAAAAGTGAAGAACTCATAAAGAAAGAGATGATCACTATGCTTCATTTTGATCTTTTACACCATCCATTTGGAGAACAGTTTACTGGTAAGAAAGGGAAAGGCCCAGGATTTGGAAGCAACAATGCAGAGCATATGGCTTACTTGGAACAAAATCCTTATGAGAAGTTCTCCAAAGAGGATCTCAAGAAGGTGAGAATTGTGTGGTCTAAGACCTAAAGTCTCCTTAAACCATGGTTCTATAATCTTGGGGGGAAAAGGTGGGTCCAAGCCTGCACAGAATTCAGTTGGGAGGTCTCCAGAGGGTTGTATGAAGATCTGTAATCATAGAGATGTTGAGGTTGAAAAAAGACCTCTAAGATAGTCAGGTTTGATCATTAACCCAGCACTGCCAAGGATTAAGGATAAGTTAATAAGTAAGGATGATTTACCTGCACATTCTCCTTTCTGTGAGCTGATGTTCATCTGAACATTCAGCAGAATGATGAGGATGCTGTATTTGCTCATAGATATTGTCATTTACATACAAAATTGAATGTGTTGTGGTTGCTTATTGTTTTAAATAAGGGTAAGAGCAATAACACCCCAACAGTTACCAAATTGTACTTCACTGTTTCTGTAAATTGGTGCTAAATCATTGAGGCATTAACCATGTGTGATACCTGAATTTCCTTAATCCAGAATTACGAAGCATTTTCTTCAAAGCAGTGCAGACTAAATAGGACAGTGGTAGTTTGTAACATGGAGCAGCAAATCAAGTTGTTTAATTATGCTTTACAAGATCGATCCAGGTGAGCTGTGCTGGTGCAGAGCCTGCTGGGCTGTGGCAGCTGATCATACAGCCATACCTGGTCCAGATGTGCTGAACAGGCAGATTGGGTTGTGGCTGGCTGCAGTGAGTGGGTGGCCTGGGCACCGTCTCGTGTTTTGCATTGTAATCCCAAGTTAAACAGCAGCCCTGGACCAGGGTTCCAGTTCAGGGTGTTCATTTATTTAAGCAGCTACAGATGTTGCCTTTTGCTGCCAAGTGACAGATAGGCAATTCTGGGATTTAGCTCTTTCAAAGAGCTTCACCTGTGAAGCTGTGCCAGTAACTTTGACCAAATGCCTACAGGAATAAAAATGAGTGAAAAGGACAAAATCACATGCCACCAAGTTTTCTGTCTCTCTAGACTTGTCCTCTGACAATACCTGTTGTATCTCTACAGCTAAATTGCATATTCCTTTAAGGTGACTCTAAAGATACACAAGCAGATTTAAAATCCATGTCCTTAACCATACCTGACCAGTGAATAGAGAGCCTAAAAGGAGAAACACTGAACAGTATGTACTTCCAATTTGCTGTTAAATGAAAAATTATACTTAAAGATTTCTTACCTGGAGAAGTTAAAGATGGAAAATACAGTTAGATCATGAATTTCACTGCCCTGCCAGCGTCATATTGTTCCCTTAGGAATGTTCTCTGAGTGCTTTCTCTGGTTGTTTTGAAGTGCAGTGAGAATCAGGTTTGCTATCGTTTCCCTTAGAGACTATTACATGGTCCAGTACTGTTTGTCTGGAAACTTTCTTCAGAATCCCTGGAAGTTTTGTCTCCTAACTGATGGGCAGAAGTTTTTGTGCATCCCTGCTCCTGCTTGCTTTCTAACATTCAGCACAATATTCCCTCTTTGTCTAAAATCCAGTTCAAACCAGGAAATTTTCCTACCTCTGTGATCTCATCTGGGGTTTGTTTATTTTGCTTTACTTCATTTGTTTTTAGAACATCTTCTAAAACCCTTTCATAAAATACTCCTTTCTTTTCCTGACGTGTAGTTCTCTTTTGGGAAGGATTAGCAGTGGTAGCAGTGGTGCTGGGCACGGTGTGCTGAGCTCCTGGAGCTGGGAAACACTTCCAGTGCCATAACTAAATAGCCTCAAGTAGTTCTTCACTAATCTTGGCTAATTGAAATGTATAAAGTTCAGCTTTGTCACGTGTGGTTGGGTTACTTCTGTTTTATCTGTCTTGACCATCAAGGACAGGTAATTAATTTTCCTTTCCCCAGTATCTGTGGAATCATCTAATCTGGTGTTACCTGAATTTCTACTTGGTCAGTGTGCAGTTACAAAACATGACATCTGCTCACAGTAAGATACCTACTGCTGATAGGGAAATCTGTGCTGCACCTGTAACTCCTGTTGAAAGAGAGGACATGGACATGTTCTTATAACCAATGAACTCCAGACTGGCAAAGACATTCTACTTATTTAGTTATTCATAAAATCAGAAGGACCTGGGTGCCTCTAATTTTGCGAGCCACGCTCTTTGTCAGAAATATTAAGAGTTGTGAGAACAACAAGAATCTTTTTGAGTTCTTTGTGAACTAAACTGGAAGCAGAAGAGTGCTCATATCTCACCAGTTCCTCAGCTACAGAATGTGTTAGTTACAGTCAGAGTTGTATTTCCTGCAGCAGAGCTTACGCAGCTCACCCGGGAATGTTTAGACTTGACTTTTCAGGTTGTGTGGAGAAGGGCAAGCAAAAGGAAATGAAAAGTGATTTTTGTTCATAGAACAGCTGCTTCTGTCTGTACAGTTCTCCCTCCTCTCAGGGTCCCTGCTTTTATCTCTGTTCTTCTGCCACAAGAAGTATCTCGCTATGCCACAGCTTTCATTAGCCATGCCAGAGTGATGTCAGGTTTGGCCAAATTATATAAAATGGGGGATAGTTGTGCTGTGAGGAGTCTTCTAGCCTGGGTTTCATTTATAATCCAAAGCATCTGTGTTCGATTTCATAGTTAGCTTAACCTGACGGTGAGCTTTGAGTATGAAAAGAAAAGCTACCCCCATGAATTGCACATTGAAGGTTTGAAAAGAAGAGGAATTTCCTTGTATCCTGTGTATTGTAACTGCAATTTCTCTCATCCTTCCCAACAGGCACAGGATCTACTGGCACAAGAGATGGAGGTGGTAAAGCAAGGAATGGGGCACGGGGAGCTGTCAAGTGAAGCTTACAACCAGGTGTGGGAAGAATGTTACAGCCAAGTGTTGTACTTGCCTGGACAGAGCCGCTACACAAGGGCTAACTTGGCCAGCAAAAAGGACAGGATAGAGTCACTTGAAAAGAGACTCGAGGTCAGTGTCACTTTTTTCTGCCTTCTGCACGTCCTTTTTTTTTTTGAGTTTCCTTATGTTCAGGGGTTTTTTTCTCTGTGCGACTTCAGTGAGGTCTTTTGAAGGGATTAATTTGAAAAGGTTATTGAGGAATTCTAGGGAGTTCATAGATGTTTTTGAGGTACTTAAACCAACTTCTCTCATCTTCCTCCTCAAAATATCCCCACACAGAATATTCCCACATACATTTCTCTATGCACTGTTAGCTGGGACAGCTCATCCACTTCATTCTCAGCTGGAGAGAAGGTCAGGTTCTGCAGTCTCTTAATTGCATGTCGATTTTTTGTTGTTTTCCTGATCTCTGCTGTGAGTGGATCAGATCTTTCTCATTTTGTGCTTTGTCCTTGATTGTGGCCATTATGAAGAGAAACTTCAGAGAAAGATGCTTTAAAAAAAATATCTCTGTCCCAAAGCTCCTCTCAAGTTCTCTTTCCAACGTATGATTTGTTTTCTGACTGACTGTTACGTACATGAAGGTTTAGATAGTCCTGAATTCCTGCCAGGCTGCCATCTTCTGCCAATTATAGTGATTCCCTGTAAAAAAGAACAATGGATATTTGTGCTCCCATTCTACTTTATCAGGCCCTTTGTCACTGATTTCTCTTGCCCAGTCACCTCTCTAGATTTTCACCCAAACAAAAACGCTGGTACAAAAACCCAAAAACAGACAATGTTCATGATGGCATGTAAGCTGGTCTGAAATGGTTTCTTCCCACAGAATAGTTTTGTTTTGACTTGCAGTAAGTCATTAAATGTTTTCTAAAGTACCATTTTAGCCTAAAAGTCTCTCTAAATTATGCAGGCATCAGATTATTTTGTTCCATGGTAAAAGGAAACTTTACAAAAAAAGTTTTTCTGTATTTAACATCAACATAGCTACTGTTGCGAGAAGTAAACCTTCCCAAACAGCTGCTCCCACAGAAATAACATGAGAGAGGCCAGAAGGGCTGAATTTTCGTTTGGTTCTTACACATGAAATACAACGTGAGTGTGTGTTTACATTGTAGAGTCTGTCAGTCAAGAGTGTTGTCCAGGCACAGATCCTGCAGCTGCTAGCCAAGCTCTTGGGCTAGGAGCACTTCACCTGCGCGTGGTCTGGTAGTAAGGGTTGAGTATGAGCTGCAGAGCCCCTGTCGTGCTGCTGCTCACCCAGCAGAGAGCACCATTGCCCTGCCCTGCGCTGCCTGACGGGCTCTCACTTGATCTGCTTTCCCAAACCCGTGTGGGAGCTCAGCAGCAGCCTGGCCGTGCATGGCAGCAGGGCCAGGTGGGCAGCGTGCCAGCAGTCGGAGGGCTGCACCTAATTTGTGTACAAATGCTTTTGAAATTTAAATATCTTAGGCCCAAAATGACATTAGAAGGGCATTATTAAAGTTGCAAAGTCAAACAGTCCAAGTTAGGGAGTGCACGAACAGCCTTAATTTGCCTATGCATATGCTTTTTGAGACAGTCTTTAATTTTATGATTGCAGCCTAGTTTTTCCACAGACTCATTTACTGCACAGGGTGAATGGTACTTGCTTAATGAGTAGCTCTTGAATATTTTGTTTTCTCTTAATTGTTTGGTGTGTGGCCCTGTGCCTTTATCCTGTGCACTGTTTCTGCAGTCTAAATTGGTTACTTCTGTGTGGGCTTTCTTGTCCTGTTGATTTCTGTCCTTCTCTTCCCAATATTTGAATGAGTAGTTGGTGGTGGAATGCTTCTTAAGGATACTGAAGCAAAGTAAGGTCAAGTTTATCATTCATCAAACTCGTGTGTGTTTGTTCTCAGTGCTCGTTGCTCTGCAGTAACAAGACAGTCACCCAGGAAGCAAAATGTGAATCAGAGGTCTTGCCAAAAAAAAAAAATTGGGTTTCACTTGCTTCCAACATTGCTTGAGACTCTGTGAAAGACACTTAACAAAATCCTGTTAGCTGTGTCCCATCAGGCTGAGGAAGATGATCCTGCCCCTCTGCTCAGCCCTGTGAGGCACATCTGGAGTGCCGTGTCCAGGTCTGGGCTCCTCAGGACAGGAGAGACATGAAGCTCCTGGAGCGCGTCCAGCACAGAGTGACAAAGATGATGGAGGAACTGGAGCTTCTCCCTGATGAGGAAAGGCTGAGGGAGCTGGGGCTGTTCAGCCCCAGAGGAGATGCTGAGAGGGGCCCTCAGCCCTGGGTGTCCCTGGCTGCAGGGAGGGCTCAGGGCAGGGCCCAGGCTCTGCTCCGGGGAACCAGCAATGGCACCAGAGGAACGGGCAGGGACTGATCCCAGAGAGTTCCACTGGACATGAGGCAGAACTTCTGTCCTGGGCAGTGACTGAGCCCTGAACAGACTGTCCAGAGAGGGTGTGGAGTCTTCCTCTGGGGATATTCCAGAACTGTCTGGACACAATCCTGTGCCCTGTGCTCTGGGTTACTCTGTTTGAGCAGGGAGGAGGAACCAGATGAGCCACTGTGGTCCCTTCCAGTCTTACCCATTCTGTGCTGTGATCAGTCACTGCAGCCATGAGACTCTGGATAATACAGCTACACCCCTTGGGATCTCAGAGTGCTGCTGGATGAGGCTGATGGCTTGATGCACTTCCACACTCAGTCCTGCTCTCCCATTTTCCTGCGTTCTGAAATACCCCCCCAGTCCAGGCGGGCGCCGGGGTCAGCAGAACCCCATGAGTGCAGGTGCAGTGAGCACTGTGCTGCCTCTCACAGCTCACTGTTGTTGAGTGCAGGTGGACTCTGTGCAAAGTTAAATTTGACCTGAAAATCTCTCCCAAGTGTGTGCAGTTTAGTGCAGCTCTGTGGCCTGACCTTAAAAGGCCCTTCCTAAAAGCAAGATATACAGGTTTTTTAGCATGGGTCACCTGCTGAATAATTTTTTAAGCAATAAATAAAAAGCATAGCCGTTTAATGAACAAATGAATATGCAATGAAAAAAGCACTGATTTTTTTTTCCATAACCCATTCTCAGCAATGACAAGACCCACCTTCATTTTAATGTCTTTCCAAGGAAAATTGTCTGAAAGCAGTATCAGTTGAAACAGATATTTTAATGGGAAGTATCAGACAAGCTTAATGAAAAGCAGGGATATTAGCTCAGCTTTCAGTATCCCAAGACACTTGCTTGTACTCTTAACTTTCTTTAAGAGAAGAGTAGAAATGTAAAACAGAGTTTGCCAGCAACAGCAACTTATGTTGGTCAGTTTTTGGGGCTGCTTCTTCCCCTTTAGAGTGCACTAAGATCATTAGTAAAAAAACTCACGAGAGTGCAGTGATACTTGGCACAGCTGCACATGGCAAAGCCACTGTCTAATAGTTCCATATGGGTCTGCTGACACGCTGCAGATCCTGTGCAAAAAAATCAAGCTATTTCTGAGTCTGTCTTCGTCACTCAGAGATTCCTGGCTGGATTGATGGTGTGGACACACAGTCATCTTCCTCTAATTGTCCTGTTCTCACTGCCTGAGTGGTTTAGTCGTGGCAGCCTATGTTGACATGACATTTATCTTTCTCAAATGGATGCTGATATCACAAACAGATTTGTGCTGTTATTGATGAACTTGAGGAGGCAAAGTGGAGCTTTTGTGGAAAGCTTCTGTTTGGCTGGGTATCCTGTCCAGGCATCATCAGTAATGCACAGCTCAGCTGTAGTTCTGATGTTGGAGTGTACTGCTGTGTATTAGTGATAGTTTTCATTTCTTTGTTTCAAGGGGTTTGGACTCTTTGAATGTTTTACTTAATGTGGTTTAATAGTGCTACAAAATTACAGATTCTTCTTGCATTACAGATGGGGAATTTGAGGTCCATGCAAGTGAATCCCTGTGACTTCAGTATGTGTCTGTGGTACGCCTCTAGATTTGTGGGATTTTCTGATCTTTCCAGTATCTTCTAGAAATCCAGAATATTTCTTCAAGGCCAGGCTACTCTGCAGAGCAAGTGATTTCAGAAATTGGAGCTTTCTGATGCTTGCAGTGGTGTTCAGTAACTGCTTCAGTTCTCTGCAATATCTTTTGCTCCCTTGTCTTCCAAACAATATATTGATAAAGAAAAGCATTCCTACTAACGTACATTAAACTAGGAACATTAAAGGTGAAATGAGACAGTAAATGCATCTATTTTATTTAACAACCTAGTTGCTTCCCTTTGTAGTTCACAACACAGAAACTTCCTGCCATCTTTACTTTTCCTTTGAAGATAGTTAATTGTCTTGGGGTGACTTGGCAAGTTGACTTGCAGAATACAAATGCTTCTGCTAACATTGTGGTAGTTAACATTATCATTTCAGTTGATTATTAAATTATAAACACTATTGGAAGCCTACAGGGGAAACATTCAAGATGCACTGTATATGCAAAATATAGTAAATTATCTGTTCTTTGCAGTATCCAAGATACATCAGGGTGGTGATTTACCCAAGCGTTGATTTTTGCTTTTGTTTGCAGCCCAAGTCCTCTGAATTAGTTCAGATTAAAAACAACTTGTTTAGCTGGAGATTTATGGGTTACATGGTACACTCTGCTGCAGGGTGTATCACTTAGTTTATTGGAGACTGTATTTTAATTTCTCTCTGGTTTATGTGCTTCTAAAATTTGTGGTTTCTTTTGCATTTTCAGCTGTGCTGGTACTAAGAAAGCACCTGGAGAAAATAAGAGATTATACAGGACTAGGAATAGAGAAATTACTCACAAAATGAAAATATGGTGAAAATCCTGAGTAGCGTTGCTTTTATGGTCACATGTTGTTTTGTGCTAATGTCTTGCCTTTGTGGAATATGCTTTTTTAATAAGGTTTGTTGAGAATGTAGCTGGCAGCAGAGGATCACAACAGAAGGTTATCCAGGAGTCTTCACTGTCAAATTGTTTAGAATATGGTAATTTGGCATGCCTAGAAATAAAGTTCAGCATTGACAAAGCTCTCATTGCAAAGGCCTTTGCACTCCCTCCCTGTGCAGAATTGACTGCTACAGGATCACCTTGGGGCTGCTGCTGGGATTGAGGGCAATCCAGGCTCTTTGCCAGCTCCTTTACTGCCTGAGCTTCCACAGCATTGCCAGCCTCTGGAAGAGGCCGGTACAGGCACTGTGGGTGTGCAGGGGTAGTGTTTGAAGGTAATTACACTGTGCTGGCTGCCCTGTGACCTCACCAGACAAAGCAGTAACCCGTGTTTGCTTATGGTTAATCAAAGCTCTTGGCGTTGGGTGGGTGTTGCTGTGTGTGATCTTAATGCAAGGTTTTTCTTTCCCAGTGAGTGGTAGAGAGTTTCCCAAAAAGTTTAGTAAAAATAAGTAGTTTTTCATCATAAACTGCTCTTCTAGACATGTTTCTGCTGTGGTTGAGATAGGATCATAGAATCATTAGGGTTGAAAAAGACCTCTAAGGTCATCAACCTTATACCACCACCTTGTTCACCTCTAAACCATGTCCTCAAGTGCCATATCCACACACTTTTTGAACACTTACAGGGGTGGTGACTTTACCACTTCCCTGTGCAGCCTGTTCCAATGCTTTGCAACCCATTATATAATTTTTTTTTTTTTTCCTAATATCCAGTGTAAACTACCCCTGATGCAATTTGAAGTCATGTCTTCTCATCCTGTCACCTGTTACCTGGGAGAAGAGACTGACAGCCATCTCAGTACAATCTCCTTTCTTTGTAGAGAGCATGTATGGGTATCACTCATAAAACTGCTGGTCTTAGAAGCAGTTCCCAGATAAAAATGTTAAAAGTGGACATTAATGTCTTTGCTGAAGGTCAGCAGTTACTGCTGACTTACACAGTAACTTTTCTAGATTATTCTAATTCTAAGTAGTTGGATGCTGTGAACTTCTGTGGCAATACTTGCTTTTCATATACCCCTGTATTGTCCTTGCTCAGCAGTCACACCAACTCATGTTAGGATGTTTGAAGACAAGTCATTATAATTTTGGAACATACTTAAGGGGGAGCATGCTCTTGGGTCATTAGATTTGTCTGTGAGTAGAGAGAATAGTGTTCGTTAGATAGCAGTAAATCATAATGGTATAATGATCTACATGGCTAAGTACAATATAGGAGTTTATCTGGGGCTTCCCTGTTAAACTGGGAAAAGGCAGCTGGTCTAGTTTCAGTGTTGAAGTTGTAGTTGCTTAGCAGCAGTGCCTTCAACTGAGGATTTTTTGTAAGTGAAAAACTTTGTATGATCCCAGTCAACTAGAATTAACTTCTTGCTTTTTCATGTCTTAGCAGCCACGTGTTCAGTCCCTCTTTGCCTACTCTGATCATGATCAGCACCTTTTCATGATCCTCATTCTCTCTCATACATTAAGTAAAGCACCTTACTGGAGGTGAGGTGTTCAAGGCCAGATTGGGCTTGGAGCAACCTGGTCTAGTGGAAGGTGTCCCTGCCCATGGCTGGACAGTTGGAATGATTTATCTTTCAGGTCCCTTCCAACCAACTCAACCCATTCTCTGATTCTGTGATCTTAAGTGTCACAGCAGAAATGTGAAGTTGTGTCAAGCCCATGGTTTCGGTCGATGAGCTGAGCAAATATTGTTTAATAGATTGAGGCCATATTATTGTTCTACACTGGACGTGCAGTTTTGGTTTGATACTAACTGCAACCCTCAGTTTCTAGCAGAGTTGATTTATCTTTTACTAAGTTAAGGGTAACTAAGGCAGGGCTCTATGGAGAATTTTGTCTTGTGGAACTCTTGACACATGAAACAGTGTATCAAGCCAAAAATGGGGAATTCTGTCCAAGAGCTTGGAACTGAAAAGTTATTTCTAAGTAGAGAAATTAATGACTTTAAAAAAAAAACCAAAAAACAGGTGATTGTTGAATGCACCATAAGCTTGTAAAGGCAGATGACCAGGCCAGAGGATTCTGTAGTGTTGGGGTCCTCTTTGTGCCTGGGGTGGTTGGAAATGCCTGGCCTGGAGCACGAGCTGCTGCCGAGCTGAGCGCGCTCTTGCCCCAGCCACTGCGGCTGAGCCAACGCAAGCCAAGCTCACAAACCTGCCATTCCAATTAAGTTAATCCATCTCCTGCCAGCAGAATTGAAATGGGGAGGGCCACGTGTGGGTCTGAGGTGAGGAAGGAAGTTAAGTAACATTTAGAGCAGTCCTATGTATGTTCCAAGAGTACCCTGCTCAGCTGGCGTAGCTGAAGCTGGCAGAGGATTTCCCTGCTCAAGTGAGGCAGCTTTGTGATGATGTTGATTCTCCAAGGTCATGGAACAGGTTGGTTTACTTTGACTGTGGCTCTGCTCTGAACATGCAGCAGTTTTTCTTCCATGTTTGTTTAATCCATCCAGCATGATTAGGAAGATAATTAAAAGACAAGAGAGCTTAATGCCGTTCAGGGATTACCAGAAGCTCCACATTAAATGGAAGGAAAACAAACCAGTCAGTAGAGGGAAAAAGCCCTTGGAACTGAAGAGGGGTGTCCTCAGTAGACCTGATGAGATGAGAACTCTGAAAATTCAGTTTTTAAGGCACTTGAGCTCTTCCTTCTTCAGGGTCAGTTTTTCTTAAATCTTTCCCAGTGAATGTTTGTTCGCATAAGGAGTCCTTCCCTGTCCTTCGTTGTCCTTAGTTAAACCTTATAACTAACCTCCTATCAAAAATTTCCTTCCCAAATAGAAGTCACTCTTCCTTTCTCAGTGGCTGTAAGAACAGAATAATTTTTCACAATGAGCTTCATGATATTTAAAGCAGGGTGTTGTGTCTTTCTTCTTTTTCTCTATTTTTATTAGGCAGAGGAAAAACAAAAAAAATCCTGGTTTTCCAGTCAGTCTCCCTTTTCTAGATCATGTTTTATAAACCTCTGGTTATGTCTGTTGCTCTTTTGGCTCTTTTGTCTGCTGCTTGTTTTGGTTTCTCTTCCTTGGTTCTTTAGTGCAGTACTGAAAACTGAACACCACTTTACGAGTCATGAGGGAAGGCTGTTACATCAGAGATTTGGGATGAGATGAGGCTCCCACACTTGCCTTTTAACATCATATATCATCTTACCCCGTGTCTGTACATGCTGTTCTCATTTTGCTGTAGCTGGTATAAAAGTCAGCAGAACCAAAGCTGGCCAAGGAACAGTACAAAATAAATAAGTGGAGAAATCTTTCAAATGTCTTTACTCTTTCTGTTAGGTTTGGGGGGAAATGGTTGTCAGATTTTACTCAAATCTATTTCTTTGCTTTAAGCAAATAATGTAGACTACTGTTTAAACACACCTCTTCATAACTGCTTGGAATTTTTAGCTTGGTATCTGAGCCTTAAAATTTTATGAAGCTTGAACTGAAATTATATGCAGTTGTTGGCACTAATGCAGCAGTCAGCAATTTTTAATAAATAGTATTTGTTACAAAAGCTGGGACCTCCTTTTGACCTTTTCGTAGTAGGTCCTAAAATTTTGTAGTTGGGAGGGAGGGGAAAAGGTGGTGAGTGTTCACATTTCTCCATAAGCAGAGAAGGAAGAAAGGGCTGTTATTTCTGGTTTTAGATAATTTTCTTTTCCCCCCTTTTTTTACTCTTTTTTTTTTTTTTTTACGGTAGTGAGGTCTATGATAATCTAGAATGGACAAGGAGCTGAGTGGAGAAGGAATATAGCAGCATGTAATCTAAGGAGCTCTAGTTGTTAAAGAGTCCAGTATCCAGACGAACTCAGAAATACTAAGTTCAATTCTTATTGTCTAAAAATTTCAATAGTGCTTAAATAATCCAGGCCTGACACTATAATAAGTATTAGACTGGAACTGGCTTTGTTAAAAGCTTTAAATTTAAAAATGCTGTATTATATCTAATACCTTAAGACAGTACACAGTTGTTAGGGTGGGATTGATCTACCTGCTCTTGGATAGCAGTGTCTGAACCAACGGGTTGTGTTTCCCCACAGTCAGTGAAGAGCCCTTCAGTGGGGTGTTTAATCTTGTCCCAAGGCCCTGGATCAGATGAGCCATGGCCTGGAGTTGCCAGTTTCTCTCCTGATGACAGAAAGGCCTCCTGTGACAAGGTCAGGTGTTGATGTCTAAAGCCAAGCAAAGTGAGTCCCAGCTGAAGAGTGTGAAAGTGTGAGACCAAGCCAGTACTGCCACCGCTGTTGGTGCTACTTGCAACGTGGGGGTAATTCAGGGCTTGTGACCACAGTGCCCTGATCCAGTCCTTTTCTGTATGGTGGGGATAGAGCTGATACCTGATAGTACCTGATTGTTCTCAGGTACTCAGTATTTAGCATTTTATTAGAAAGTGAGGTTGTTGGGAGATCATAGAATCACAGAATGGTTTGGCTTGAAGGGGTCTTAACGTTCAGCTTGTTCCAACCCCTTGCCATGGGCAGGGATACCTTCCACTATCCCAGGTTTCTCAGACCTCCATCCAGCCGGGCCTTGGACACTTCCAGGAATCCAGGGGCAGCCACAGCTTCTCTGGGCAACCTGTGTCAGGGCCTCAGCACCCTCACAGTAAAGAGTAAGATCTTCACTCAGGATGACAGAACACGGGAACTTCTCTAAATGGTCTTTTTTGGCCTGCTCTGAAGAGTGACATTGTGATAGGAGTTTCATTACACACCAGCCATACTCTACATTGTCTGTAATGCTGGGAGCAACATGGACAATTGTTCTTTGTTACACCAGGCCTCTGTTGCAAACAAAATTCTGTTTGCCTGTGCATCCATCTATTCCATGATCTCTAAGTGTCAGTGGCCCTCAACACACGTTTTTCATCCAAGAAACAGTAATTGGAAAATAGTTCATTGACCGCACAGCTGTATTTGTTGTTGCAGTAATAGCATATTATTTACCATTGAAGACATTTAAAGCTTTCATACTTTTCCATCAGAGAGTATCCTCACAAATCCCTAATCTATTTATTTAATTTTCTCTAGATTTATATAAATATTGAAAATGAGGCGCCTTTCTGTATGCTTAAAGCACCTTGGGCATAGCTTAAGTCTACATTGCCAACAGAGTTTGAAAAGCATAGCAGTCTGCATCTCTCTCCCCAGGAGCAAACTAGACAGCTCAGAAAGTCAGATTTCTCTTTCACTCACCCATTAACAGTTTGCTCCCTTGACCATTCACTTTGTTTATCTCTGCACCACAAACTAAAACTGTTCTAAATGAGTGAATAAATTGTTAAGGAGTAGGAGGGCACATTTCAGAAGCCTACAGCTGTGTAACAGAGGGGACTTCAGTACAGTTGGAGGGCTGGAAGGTTGATGAAATGCACTTTGCAGTAGTTTGGTGTGTAAGACTTATGGCTGCGGGTGTCTGGCTGACTGTAGTTACCACTGTGAAGGGCAGATCCCTTTGCAGTACTTCTTTACCAAAAGGAGTTCAGCTTCATTGGTAGTAAATGATATATTGGGTAATTGTAGCAATGAAAAGCTTTTGCTTTTTGGTTGATTGTTGGTAATTTCTTTGTATGTGAGAATGTTTACCAGCACAGCTTTGATTTTCAAAGAAGTAGGCAGGGGTTGGTGACTCATTGTGGTCCCAAGTTAGCCTTTTATATTTTAACACTTGAGAAACTTTCATATTTTATTTCATGTCCTGCACTAATATATCGTTAAGTGTGGCAAAAATCAAAATCTGAGAAGTCCGATTCCTTTTTCTTTGAGCTTGGCATTGTTCACACAATCCTTTCTGGAAAAAAGGATTTTGTTTTGGGTTTGTTTTTTTCTTTGTTGTTCAAGGAAGGAAATAGAATTTGGAAATCCTCAACAAGGAACCTTATGTTCCTGTTTAGAGATGTGAGCTGCTGCACCCCTCCACAGTTGTGCTCAGTGGGGGAGGCCTCTAGTCTGTCTTGGTTTCATAGGATCATAGAATGGCCTGGGCTGGAAGGGACCATAGGGCAGGGACACCTTCCACTATCCCAGGTTGCTCCAAGCCCTGTCCAACCTAAACTTGAACACTTCCAGGGATCCAGGGGCAACCACAGCTTCTCTGGGCAACCTCTGCCCGGGCCTCAGCATCCTCACAGGGAAGGATTTCTTCCAAATACTTAATGTAATACAATCTTCATCTTTAGGCCATTTGTGATTGGGATTCAGTGGTATTGGGGTTCAGTGGGATTTCTTTGATGCATTCTTCCAGGCTTTAAAAATTCTGATGGCTATTTCATGCTTTTAGTGGTCATTTAATTTTACCCCAGGTGTAAAAATACACAAAGGCTTCTGTTACCTATAAATGTTTTATATAACATTTATAACATATTAGTGTGAATATCTTCAGTTATTGGCATTGTGTCCCAGTTGGCAGAATTTTGTAATTTTTGTCACTTTTCTGTTTATGGATTTTGTCTGGATTACAGTTTTAGAGATGTATTATGACTATTATAAAGGTTTTAATTCAGAAGTCTAGGTTGTTGTAAAATGTGAAGTATGATTTTCTTAGTAGAAATCAAATTACTTGATCAGCTCAGCACAATTCCACAGATACGTTTTTTACTACTTTTGGGATTTTCCTCCTGACTTGAGTTCTGGGTAACTAAAGCAACTCTTGGGTTCCTTCTGGCAGATCAATAGAGGGCACATGACCACTGAAGCCAAGAGGGCTGCCAAGATGGAGAAGAAGCTGAAGATCCTTCTTGGTGGTTACCAGTCTCGAGCAATGGGGCTCATCAAGCAGCTGAATGACCTGTGGGACCAGATTGAGCAGGCCCACCTGGAGCTGCGCACCTTTGAGGAGCTGAAGAAACACGAGGATGCTGCAATCCCTCGGAGACTGGAGGTGAGATTGCAAACTCCAGTACCTGAGGTCAGACACAGGCACCTCATGGAAAAGGTGTTTTTTACAAGGCACGAGCTCTGAGCTCCACAGCCTGAGTTGGTATCAAGTTTTTAATGTGCTCTTAAAATTATATTTTTGGCTGTTACCAGATTCCTCTGCCGTTTACTTTGGTATCAAAGATTCTGTGCTACACATATTAGAGGCTGGGACTAATCTGGCAATGTGTTCTTTAACTCTGGGGTTTTTTTATTTCCTCGTGTGGTTTTTTTTATAAGTCTTCTGCAATGCATATCAGCAGAAGTTCCATTGCTCTCTTAATTTGGTTTGTTTTGGTTTTAATTACTCTTAGAAATGTAAAACTTTTCTAAAATCTCCTTCCTTAAAAGTCAGTGGACTAAATGCTGATATATACCTGAAATCACTGCCTTTGAGCCACTTTCCTTAGTTTAAGAATCTCCAGGATCTTCTCTTTTTATTCAGCTACCAACATAACCCTTTAGTAAAACTCAGTCCTAGGTCTGAAGCAGTGCCAGCCTTTCTTTCCAAGGAAGAAGTTTTCACCTGAGCACAGTTTTTCTTGTAATGTTTTTTCTTGCAGAACAGAGGCTTCCATTGAGGCTTAGGTACCTTGCTCTAAAAAAGATAAAATGTATCAGTTCTTAAAACTGATTTTGTAAAGATGGTTTAGAAATGCTGATAGATGTGTCTACAAACTCAGAAGTGATTCATTGCTTTAGTGAAAGATAACAGTTAAAACATATTAATCACTTGATAGCTACTAACAGCACCTGCTTTTAGTAAATGGCAAGGTTCCAATTTGAAATCTCTCCTTTTGAAGCATTTGATCTTAGCTGCTGTCAAAACCAGAGTGAGATACCTGACATTTGCTGTGAATCTTGATACTTTACATCAACTGAGGTTTTTTACATTTATATTCAAAATAAGTCTTTTTAGCATTTTCTTGTCTTAATTCTGAGCCCTTCCTCTGGAGGAACTAAAATACAATCTTTGGTAGTGATCTTCATGTGTGTGACTGGTGGAAAACTGACTGGTTGCTTAATGATGTTTCTTGCAGTGTCTGAAGGAAGATGTGCAGCGACAGCAGGAGAGAGAAAAGGAGCTCCAGCAGAGATTTGCTGACTTCATGTTGGATAAAGAGACTTTTCAAGCAAAGTATTAAAGCACAAAATTCCATCTGTCACTGATGTAACATTTTTGAAGTGTGCAGATACTTCTCCAGCAGCTTTTGCCAGCAGTTGCAGAAATCAAGTGTAGTCTGCTGTTTGCATCTTGTCAAGTTTTGTTCCTTCAGTGGACTATTCCAAATGCTCTAGGTATGAATAGCTCTGGCCAGTGTTAAAAATGGGATTGAAATGTCCAGAATTTTATTGAAAGAAAAGAAAAATCACGCTGGTATGATTTTAGCCATGTCTTCATTTGCTAGGGTTATTACATCATTCCTAGTATTTTATCAGTCTTAAGACCTGTGAGATACATACCTGCATAAAATAAAATGAATAATGTCTTTTGAATAAACCCGGAATGTTAAAAAAACAATGAAGTTATAATGTCTGTCTTTTAACTAAAATTGAATCTTCATGTGTCCCAGCCCTCCTTTGTGTTTGTGGTCTTCCCTTCCTCCTGCTGCTGCCTTTATTTTCCATGACTGATTGGTAATAGGAGTTACCTGTGCAGGATGGTTGTTGTCCAGGTAATAAATACCATGTTCCCAGCTCTTCTCTGTGTGTGTGAATAAACACTCCCGGCTTTATCCAGGCACTCTGATGGTTGTACTGACATAATCTCTCCATCCTGGAACAGGTTAGGGGTAAGTTTTATAAAGATGCCCAGCATGGCCTGATGGAACCATAGATTTCAGCAGAAAATTTACTGTTAAATTTTCTAAGTATTAATTTTTATAAATCATCTGTTTTGTTGCCCATGGTGTGGGATGGGAAAGAAGCTGTATATTTGCCCCTCCTCTCCTTTCAGCACATCTCAACAGGATTTAATTGTCTAATTGCTTTGTCCTGAAGGGTAAGGATGGAATTAGGGAAAGACAGGAATGCACTGTTTCGTATTCTTTGAGAATTTCCTAAATTTAATCCAAAATCTTCACCTGAGTACTGTTTAGTCAGACTATACTTAGAACCATAGAATAGTTTGGGTTGGAAGGGACCTTACAGATGCTCTCATTCCAACCCCCCTACCATGGGCAGGGACACCTTCCACTATCCCAGGTTGTTCCAAGTCCTGCCCAACCTGGCCTTGGACACTTCGAGGGGTCCAGGGGCAACCACATCTTCTCTGGGCACCCTGTGCCAGGGCCTTCCCACCCTCACAGGGAAGAATTATTCCTTAACATCAAATCTAAACCTACTCTCAGTTTGAAGCCATTCCTCCCTGTCCTGCCAGTCTGGTTCCTGACAAAGGGTCCCTTTCTGGCTTCCCTGCAGGCCCCCTTTGGTTATTGAAGGTCACTGTGGGGTCTCCACAAAAGCTTCTCCAGGCTGAGCACCCCCAGCTCTCCAAGCCTGTCCCCCTGTAGGGCAGGTGCTCCTGTCCCTGGAGCAATTTTGTGGCCTCCTGGACCTGCTCCCACTGCACCATGTCCTTTTAGTGGTGCCCAGATCTGGAGGCAGCTCTGCAGGTGGGGTCTCACCACCCAGCTCATGTTGAGTTCTGGTCAACACTTGGTTAGATGTTACTACATAAATTTTTGTCAGCTATTCCCAGGGCTTTTAATACAAATATTTGCCAGAGTCAGGCATCTCACTAGAGATTTCTATCAAAATCAGATTTTTCTAAAAATAAAAATATGCTTTTACATGTTTATTTTTGTGGAAGTGTTCAGGGAACTTCTTTTGGGGTCCATTGTACTTTCAGCTCCTACACTTTGGGTCTTTTGAGCTGTGGTTTCTGGAAAGGCACAGGGGAAAAAGGCAAAACCATTGTGAACAACACAAAATTCAGCAGTTAAATACACCCAGTAACATGCATCGTGCCATTTTGCGTGGATGTATTTGAAATTTAAATGGAGATTTTGCTGCCTGGAATTTTACCAGATTACAGTGTCACCTTGCTTAGGCCTTGGGAGTGTTACTGGGGGGCCTTGTCAGGGTTGTGCCTGTGTAGCTCTGTCAGTGCCATCCATGGAGATTAGCAATTATCAGATTTTTTTAAATGTAACCTGGCTGAGTCCTACTGATCACTGACAGGAGTAGGGACACAGCCAGCCTTGGAATATCTTTCCCTATACTCCCCAGGACATCATTCTTCTGAAGTATTAATGCAATTATAGACTACATTCTTCTAGAAATGTGTTAAATATTTAACTAAGCCAGAACACATCTGGAATGGAGTATTAAACATCAATCTTGTAGCATATGAGGTATTTTAGCTTGGATAGTTATACCCAAAAGGGAAAATGATGGCATATCATGTCAGTTCTTGTGGTTGTGTGGTAGCTGGAGATATTAACAGAGAAACCCTTGTAGGTTTACCAATACCACAACTACAATTGTTTCCTTTCTTTTTAGGGTTGCAGCAGAGCCTCTTTGATGTCTCCTGTATTTTTTGACAGCTTTGGAGTTAGACAGGCATTCAAACACTGTCTTTAATTGTTTAAATTACAAATTCTGAAGGGACTGATTATTCACAAAAGACTTTTCTTTCTTGAAATGCATGCAATTAACCAGTCATTAATTGCAGCAGGGAAGCATTTGTGGTGTGCAAAGCAGCAGGCACGAGGTGGTTGTGTTTGAGAAGAACCTGCAGGAGGTTTGCTCAGTGTTTTCTGCAGGACAGTTTGTTCACACAACATTTAAGTTCACAGTTTCCTCTGTCTTTAGTCAGTGTTTTCGTCCTGAAGTTTCTATCTTAATAATGAAAGAAAACTCATAAAGTCTCTTTCCTTTTAGCTTGGCCGTGCCCTGCTTTAGCTTTGCACCTGCCCTGAGCTGCCTGCTCCAAGGCAACCAGCCTTAGGTCTGCTGAAATTACCCCAAAAACTTCACACAGGGTGCTCTGTTCATGGGTCTGCTGAGACCAGAGGGGTGTGGACGGAACAGCAGAGCCTGGCTAAAACATCCTGAGATCATTCAGGTGTGGGATCTTAAACTGGAGTGCTTAGGAAGTCTGTCCAACCAAATTTGGATGCTGGCAGATGTTGGTGCTTCTAGCTGCAGGTGATGATGGAGCTTGTGCTTGCCAGATCTATTTCTTGGATTTAGGCCCAGTTTATATCCTGAACAGTACTCCCTGAATCTCTTTCTAAATTGCTTTGTAGGTGAACGCAGATGTTTGGTGGACACAAGAGTGACCAGCACACCTTGTCAGCAAATTTTGATTTTAAATTTCTAAAGCCAGCCACTGACTTGATCTTTCTTTCCATGAACAATAATAAATATAACCATAAACAATGCAAACTCATGAACACTTTGCTACAGTCTGCCTGACTGACAGAGGTGGGATGGGGGTTGTGATCTGTGTGTTAACAATTATTTTGAGAATTATTTCACGTTCTCTGCGAGAAATTCCTCCATTTCCATTCCACATGCCAAGATATATCTGCAAGCCTTTAAATAATTTCAGCTGATGATTTTTTCCTCCCTTCCTGGAATCAGACTTGGCATCTGCATATTGGATCAATCCCGTAGCTGGAGCCTGCTTCAAAGTCCGTGAAGTTGATAAGGCTGTCATTTACTTCAAATGAGTTGGATTCAGGTACCTGGGAAAGCCAAAGGGTCTAAATTATAACAGCTGGGTGTCTCATCTGCACCAGCAGATAACAGAAATCATGAGCTCGAACTAAGGGGGAGACTCCTTGAAGGCACAGGAGGTTCCCTGTGAGAAATCCAACAGAGCTGGAGCCAGCTCCTCCAAACGTGGCAAATCTCCAGAGAAATAAGCACTGTGTAACACTGTAATTAGTCACTGCAGCCAGCAGTGGCCAAGGCACACCAGAGTTCTCTGGCTGCCTTAAAAAGAGACTTCCAGCGCCAGCAGGAGCATCTTGTTTTTGCCTGTTGCTGCTTGTTTGCCTTTTGCACCCTTGTTTGCTGGGACAAGCATTGGGGCAACACATTTGGGTTAAAAGATGTTAATCCAGCTTGATTGTCCAATCTCCAGTAAGGGGCAGACATGAGTTAGGCCACATTTCCAGGTAGGAAGTGCAAGTGAAGGTGGAAGTGGGGCAGAATGGTGCGTCCAAAGAGGGGCAGTCATGCTGTGGAGGATCTGGAGCACAAGGGAGCAGCTGAGGGAGCTGGGGGGGCTCAGCCTGGAGAGAAGGAGACCCAGGAGGGACCTTCTCGCTCTCCACAACTCCCTGACAGGAGGTGGCAGCCAGGTGGGGGTCAGGCTCTTCTCCCTGGTAACCAGTGGTAGGGCAAGAGGAAGTAGCTTCATATTACACCAAGGAAGGTTTAGATTGGATATAAGAAAAAAAATTCTTCACTGAAAGGGCGGCCAGGCACTGGAACAGGCTGCACAGGGAAGTGGTGGCCCTGCCACCCCTGAAAGTATTTCAAAAACATGCAGATGTGGTCCTTAGAGACGTGGTTTAGTGTGGGGCTTGGCAGTGCTGGGTTAATGTTTGGACTTGCTGATCTGAGAGGTCTTTTCCGACCTAAATGATTCTGTGATTGCTTCTGTCAGAGGATGTCCCACTTCATTGTCTGCCTAAAGTGAGTGTGAAACATGGGCTGCGGTGCTCCAAGGCCAGTAGCTGACATGAGGTAACTACCCACAATTAGCTCCCTGACAGGCTCAGCTGGATCTGTGCCCCTGATGAAAACGCTGGAGGTTCATTGTTTTTTGTCATCGTGGCCTGAACATAGATTTCTAAATAAAATGCATCACAACCCATGTCTGAACTTTTGTTTTGGCTGCAAACTTGCTAACAGTATCATAAACCAGTGTGTGAACTTTGGCTTGCCTTCAGTATCCCCGGTCAGTGATGTTGCTGGAGAAGAGGGATTATTGTGGTCTGGACTTAATCTGCCTCACATTCATCTCTGGAATCCAGCTTGCAGTTATCTTCCATAATGTGGGTTCAAAGCAACACCTGTCTCCCAAGCAGGATTTAAAAGTGGAGTATCAAATAGCATTTCCCCCATTTTCCTAGCTGAGTGAAAAGCACATTGAAAAATAGCCAAATACTCATCTAAAGGCAAAGTGTCCCTGTAACTGATTCCAGACCTGTGCTCTCTGCCCTTCCAGGGCTCCAGCTTCTACCTTTCCTTACCAGCACAGAATACCTGGTTCTGCTGATCTTGAAGACTTGCAGTGACATTAGGAGTGAGATCAGACCCTGGAAAAGACTTCAAAAGACACATTTGACCCTAATCTAAGCCAATGCAGCCCTGCATCTCCGCTAAGTACACAGAGTTGTCTCACCCTTTAAAAGTTCCACACTAGGCACTTTCGAGACTTTAGTCAAACTTCGAAGCAAAGGGGAGTAGTAGTGGATAAAAAAAGAGGAGCTTCACTTTTTTGGTTGCACGCAGGCCTTTAGGTGAGTCACCTCCCCTCCAGCAAGCCTCATTAGCTTTTCCACGTGTTTAAATGAGGTGGCTTAACCAATTCCTGCTGCCTCAGGCATGAGTGTGATGCACACAGTGGGTGAAAAGGTAAAAGAAGTGGGTACGAGCAGCGTTTTACAGCACCACTTCTGCTGCTGGTATGATTAGTCATCGTGGGTTTGATTGTTTGCCAGTTGTTGGGGGTGTTGTCCGGGTTTACCGTAATTTATTGAGAGATTCCTTAGTGTCAGGGTTAGAAAAGTCTTGCTTTCACCTCAAAGGTTTTTCTCAGATCAGACTGGGCAGGGCCTGCCTCATTCGATGACTTTCAGGTTTCCAAGTTACAACCGTGGTACCGATGTGTTTGGATTCCTCAAGGATTCCTCAAAGGAAATGCAAGTACGTATTTTAGGATCATTTATGTGCATCGAAAGCATTTACGAATTGCGATGCAAGGAAACACAGACTATTTTATTATTTATTCACTTCATACATCAGATCTTTTGCCAAGTACATGCTACTGGTAAATGCCTCACAGGATCAGATAGATGTGTGTGTTAGGTTCCCCTCTTCTCCTCCTGCTCCCTCTCCACTCCCAGGACAGAAATGTAGGGTCTGTTTTGTACAATTATCAGGCCAGTAGCATTTTTGAGTGTGTTATGCAGCTTAGGTGAGACTGTGGCCCCAGTGAATCCGATGGGAGATTTGGCTTCAGCTTCAATGGGGCTGAGATTTCCTTTCCTCTCCTCTCCTGTCTGTGTTTGATGAGCCTTTCTGTCAGGAGAAGAAAGAGATCCTCTTTTGAAAAATAGTCATGAATGCTTAATAAAGCTGAATGAGCCAGCCAGGATTACGTTTTTAGCTCTATAGCCAGCAAAATCTATTCCAGAACTAATTCTGATTAAAAGAATCCACTAGTTGAACTTCAGACATAAAGGCACCCCTGGAGTAATTCAACTGTATGATGTATTTATTTTTTAAAAAACCTAATTATTGCATTGATCTTTGTAATATCTGGCTCTTGTGTAAAACATTGATTTCAAAGCTGTCTCTCTCTTATCTATAATTGTTCATGAATTATTTTAGGGCTTGGGCAGGACCATCACTGTAACTGGGTCTTAAAACAAAAGTGAGTTTACTGACCACATTAATTAAGCTCCATGGCAGACCATAAAATAACTATAAATAGAAGTTAAATTATTCCTTAGATTGTGTTCCCCCACTTTTTTTTTTCCTTAATTCTGACTCAACCAAATCAATCTCTAGCGCAGAACAGACTTATCCCTTCTTGATCTCTGCTCCTGCCAAGCACTTCCAAAGGTCTGGGAAGAGGGAGGGTCTTTCATTAGACCATAGAGGTGGAGAACACAGATATTTACAAAGACACATTCTGACACTCACCTCCCTGTTTCAGCTGGTTTATTCAAAGATATTCTCCCTTCAAACTGCTGCTTCTACATCCTTAGCTCATCCTGGCTCCAACCTCGAGGATTTTTGTTCCCCATTTTTCTGGGGCTTCAGTTGAAAAGAGACAGTGCTGGTCATCTTTCTTCAAGTTTAGAGGAAAACGAGACAAAAGCAGGAACAGCAGCTTGGTGGGGAACACCCATGAGGTTTTACCCCACATCATAAATGGTTGGTCATTGCTTTAGAGGGCCCTGAGCAGTTTCTGTCCCGTTGCAGCAGATGTTTAGTCACACAACTGTGTTATTTCTCTATGACAAAGTGCCTTTCATGGGGAGATGCCAAACTTTCAGCCCTGGCATGGACTGGAAGGTCTGGACCTTGGGTCAAGCTTTTGCCAATCCCAGAGATCAACCACCAGCATCCTGTGTTGCCTGGAAAGCACCCAAAATCTGGTGAAGGCAGAACTTTTTGGCTCTGGCTTCCTGCCTGGTCCCTAGATAGGAAGGTGGGAGAAGCTAGCCATTCTCTACCTCATGGAGGGATTATACAGCAGGGGAAAAAATTGTATTTTATGTATTTCATGCTTGTTATAGCACATCCTGTGGATTTTAGAGAATCACAGATTTATTAAGTTTGGAAAAAACCTCAAAGATCATCAAGTCCAACCACCAACCCCACACCACAGTCATTTTCACCACTAAACCATGTCCCCAAGTGCCACATCCACTCAATTTTTGAACACTTCCAGGAATGGTGACTCCACCACTTCCCTAGGCAGCCTATTCCAGTGTTTGACCACCGTATCTATAAAGAAATTTTTCCAAATGTCTAATCTAAACCTCTCCTGTTGCAACTTGAGGTCATTTTATTCTGTCATTCTTAATAATGGCCATATTACCAAAGTCCAGGAAAAAAAAAGGGGTCCTCGAACCTACAATCAACATAAAGTATCCCACCTAATCCTAAATCACATTAAGCTGGGGATGAACTTAAACATGTGGGCGAGATAGAACAGTGAATTCGATTTCCTAGCAGGTCCTGTAATGTGTTGTTAGCAGCAAAACAACCCCTCCAGCTCCGAATTTAACTTCCTTTCACTGCAGATGCCTTTTGGTTAACAGCAAGGATCTGATTCAATTTTACAGTTACCCGGTGACCACAGGACGGGGATTGTGCATCACCAGAGAATGCACAAACGTCTGCCTGCCTCCCCTTCTTGCAGCAGGAACCAGGCAGTGCAGGAGCGCAGCCAAGCCCCTGTGGCTGCCACTGTAATTGAAAAAGCTGCTGAATCAGACAGAGGGACAAAGGTTCACGCAGGAACTTGGGCCAGGCAGACACACGTCCTTGGAAGCACCAGGCAAAAAGTGACCACAAATAGCTGTGTGGCCGGGAGACGTCGAGAGATGTCAGCTGGGCTGGAGGCACCTTCCTACCTTCGAGGACAGTGGTTTATATCTTCCTCAGGAGAGGAAGAGGAGGGGCAGGCATGGATCTCCTCACTGGTAACCAGGGACAGGACCTGAGGGAATGGCCTGAAGCTGTGTCAGGGGAGGCTTAGGTTGGATTTTAGGAGAAGGTTCCTCACCCAGAGGGCGGCTGGGCACTGAACAGGCTGCCCAGGAAAGTGGTCACAGCACCAAACCTGAGAGAGCTCAAGGAGAATTTGGACAGCGCTCTCAAGCACAGGGTGGGCTCCAAACCCAGCTCAGAAGGCAGTCAGCAGCACGGATCAGCCTTTCCCTGCCGTCCCCTTGGCTCAGGGAGCAGGAGCCCGGGAACAGCTGCTCAGCGGCTCAGAGCCTGTCACAGCACACAGCTGGAAGCAATTTTCCTGCAGAGGCTGAGCGCAGCTTCCAAGCCCCAGGGTGGAAGGAGGATACTGCAGGGGAGCAGGGCAAGGCAGAGGAAGGGAGGGAGACAAGGAGCTGTAATGGACTGCACACATGTGCATGTGTGAAGGAGTGACCTGACACGCAAGACGTGTGCCAGCAAAATTTATAAAAAACAACCAAAAGTGAGTCCTGATGCTTCTCTGCTTGTGTAACACTCTCAGGGCTGACCTCAGATGCCTTCTGTCTGGTATCACCATGCTCCCAGAGATGATGGGGCTCAGGTGACGTGTTTGGTCTTCGGCCACCTCTGGCTCAGGCTCCTCAACAGAGAACTTGGCCCAATAAAACACAAGGGAAGGGACAGGCACAGCTGGGAGAGGATCATCATCATCATCATCATCATAACTCTCTGCTGCTGAGCAGTGCCTGGACCAGGAGCTGCCCAATTTTGCACTGTAGCAACAAGGCACTCAACTCCTCTTCACCCCTTCCCAGGCCACACAGACAGGAGCACTTCAAGGCAGAGGTTGGGAGACTCCAGTTGGGTTTGTCTTTGTTTATTGTACCCAGTCACTGCTAAATGAAAAGTATCTGAGCAGTCCTGGGGCCTGGGTGTGGAGTCCAGAGCTGCTCCCTGCTTGCTGGCTGTCCCTCTGTGGTCACAGGGAGCTCTGTGCAGGGCATGGCCGTGTCTGGAGCAGCTGAGGGCACTTGGTCTGCTCAGCCCTGGGAAGAGGAGACTGAGGGGACACCTCACTGCAGCTACAGCTTCCTTGTGAGGGGAAGAGGAGGGGCAGGCACTGATGTCTTCTCTGTGGTGACAGCGACAGGACCCGAGAGAATTGCCGGAAGCTGAGTCAGAGGAGGTTTAGGTTGGACATTAGGAAAAGGTTCTTCATCCAGAGGGTGGCTGGGCACTGGAATAGGCTCCCCAGGACAGTGGTCACAGCACCAGCCTGACAGAGCTCAAGGAGCCTTTGAACAATGCTCTCAGGCACAGGATGGGGTTGTTGGGTTTGTCCTGTGAAGGGACAACAGCTGGACTCAGAGATCCTTGGGGGCCCCTTCCAACTCAGGATATTCTATGATCCTATCATCTGTGCCAGGAAGCTAAACCACACCTATCCCTGTCTCTTGCATGGAGTATGTCCATGACCTTATTAAATTGGTTCTTCCAGGATGATAGCTATGTCAAAAATTTTCCCCAGTCCCTGCTAACATCTGAGAAAATCTTAGGAATCCATGCTGCAAAGGCAGCACGCAACACAGACCCTGGCTCCAGGACACTGGTGACACATATATGTCATGTTTACGTATTTCATGCTTGTTATAGCACATCCGGTGGATTTTAGAGAATCATAGAATTATTAAGTTTGGAAAAGACCTCTAAAATCATCAAGTACAACCATCAACCCAGCACCACAATGATGTTCACCACTAAACCATGTCCCTAAGTGCCACTTCCACACAATTTCTGAACACATCCAGGGATAGTGGCTACACCACTTCCCTAGGCAGCCTGTTCCAGTGTCTGACCACCCTTTCTATGAAGAAATTTTTCCAAATGTCTAATCTAAACCTCCCCTGTGGTGCAACTTGAGGCCATGATCTCTTGTCCTGTCCCTGGTTCCCTGGAAGCAGAGCCTGACCCTCACCTGGCTGCCCCCTCCTGTCAGGGAGTTGTGCAGAGCCAGAAGGTTCCCCCTGAGCCTCCTTTTCTCCAGGCTGAGCCCCCCCAGCTCCCTCAGCTGCTCCTCACCAGACTTGTGCTCCAGACCCTTCCCCAGCTCCATTCCCTTCTCTGGACACGTTCCAGACCCTCAGTGTCCTTCTTGTCATGAGGGCCCCGAAACTGGACCCAGGATTTGAGGTGTGGCCTCACTCCCCAGCCTGCAGCAGGACACCCTGCCCTGAACCACGTCTGTGTGTCCCTAAAGGCAGGGCCAGGCACTGGCTTCCCTGGCTGTGCAAACACCACAGAGGGACTAAAGATAGCATCAGGTCATTTCTCAAGATCACATCTCGTCTTCTATGCTGAGGCTAGAAAATGGCAAATAGGATGCAGGATTTGGCTCCCCAGTGTTCACTGTTTTCATGACTCACGAGTTATTTTTATCTTTTCTGTAACAGAACAAATGGTTGCAGTAATTAATCTCTGTCTGTTCTGACAATGGCCTGGCCAAAACACATTATGTTTTTGCAGACAGTGTAAGAAGAGAAGCACAAAAGCATCATGTGTGTGAGTCAGTATTTTAAATATTTTCCTTAGGTTTGCTTTTTTACGTGCTTTAAAATATGCTTATGTACTGCATTCAGTGTGTTAAATAAAGTTAAAAGGAGCAACAAGTGCTGTTACACAGGTTAGCTGCACAGATATAAATCTCTGTTTTGAAGCTGAACCACATGTGAAACAAGATCTAATCAAATCATGGCAACGGCAGAATTAATTTGAGTCTTTTCAAGAGGATCCAGTCCCAGTGGAGGATTTTACTCTGCCAAGCTTCTTCCAACTTTATTGGATGATAATTATTTCTGTAAAAAGAAATGTTGCAATCAAACGCTCCCCCAACAGTACTTTTGTTTTCTGCAGAGCTGGTTGAGCAATGAAAAGATTTATTAGTGGAGAATGTATTAACAAGGAATTTGTGGAGAAACAACCAAAAAACCAGTGAGTGGAATTTCCACGAAATATCTCCAGGGTGTGAGTTTGCCAAGCACACAGTTTGCAGATGCCCAGTGCTCCCTGTGGAGTAACAGTCATACCCCAAACTCTGTAAACAAGTATTTTTGCCACCCAGAATGCCTAAGGGGGAATACCAGTTTGCAGTAGTATCACAGAATCACACAATAGTTTCAGCTGGAAGGGACCTTAAAGATCATCTCATTCCAACCCCTGCCATGGGCAGGGACACCTTCCACTAGACCAGCTTGCTCCAAGCTCTGCCCAACCTGGCCTTGAATAATCCAGATATACAGACCCCAATTCATCTGTGAGCCCAAAGGAGCAAGAACTTCATCCTCTGAGTTGAGGCTGCCCCTAATTGTTGGCTGAACTACAAAACTGCTCATCCCATAATAATAAATTATGGTTGCTTGTCCCTTCCTATGAACCTTCACGTTCTCATGGTCAAGAGGATACGAGCCAGACAAGTCTGTCTTGTAAACTTGCTGCTTGTGACAGTCTCTTGTGGGACTTACACAAACACATACTAAAATAAGAAAGATCCATTTTCCGTACCCATTACTCACTGTTCATCTGAACAGTCCTGCCATCCTCTTATTTAACAGAGTTTTCCTTGCCATGATCCATGAGATAAGACAATAATTAGGCTTGTCCTTGATCACTTGAAGTCTATTGCCCAATAGGACATTTGTGTAATACCATCATTTTTGAGATCTCGGGGAAAAAATCCTCCAAGCCTCTTGGAGCAGCAAATGTGCTGCTTTTGCTTCCTTCAGACTTTGTAAAAGTGAGAGGAAGGCTTGTTTATTGCATTAATTAAGCCCTTCATTTTTGTTCATCAAATCAAATAATCTTTTCTGAAGTCGTCTTTTTTTCCCACCGATGGGAAAAAAATGCAGGCTACATATTCAAGTTCCTCCAGTGCTGGGGTATCTGTATTTGTGTTGAAGATAAACACTGAAAAAATTTTCTTCTTTCCAATTTACAGAGAGTTTGGACTGATGTATTTTCTCAAGTTTTATGGAACTGATGTGTTTGATAGAATTCAGGAGATATTTTTGAACCGTTAAAGGAAAATACACAAGTATTTCCTGAATTTGTTTCTTCTTATCCCATAGTTTACATGAACTGTTCAGCAAAGGGAAGCAAAAGCTGAGCTTCAACCAAACCCAGACCAAAGCAGAGCTTCTGGTAGAAACCATGTTGGGATTAAATGATTTCCTTTGGTTTCCATCCAAAACCAAGCTGAACGTGGATTTCTGGGTAGAGTTTCACTTTGAATTTTTTGGTTTTATTCAGTTATGAAGAATTAAGTGAAACTTGGGAGGTTCAAACCCTCATTGAATGATCCTGAAAAACGATCTGCAAAACTCCTTGCTATGGAATCCAATTTCATACCTTTGATCTCTGTGGATGCTGGGAGCAGCACCAATGTCTCTTCCAACCTATAAAAAACAGGCCAGTGAAGCCACTGCATTTTATTTTTATGTAGAGACTTAGCTGTCCAAGAGACAATATCCAATCTCAGTCATCACCCTGGGCCAACTGGAAAGCAGGAAATCCCAGAATTTGCCCTTCTCCCAGACATGGTCCATCAAAGCCAGTAGGTACCACCCTGAGGGTGCTAAGAGCCTACTGACAAATACAGAGAGTAACACAACTAAGAGTCTTAATGAGTTTTTCATGGGGAGAATAAAGCATTTACCTTCCTCAGGTCCCAGCTTGTGCTGGAATCCCAGGCATTGCTCTTTGGGCTCCCCATGACGGTCAGGATGATCCATGAGATCCCAGTTATGTGGTGTAGGTGTCACTGAGCAGCCCATCCCACCTGACAGGAACAAGAGAGCAACCACTGAGCTGGTGGCCATCCAAGTAATGAGCATTTTATTTCTGCTTGTCTACCCATCTACATCTTGGAGTGTAATCCCACGTGTGGCAGTTTTGGCAGGAGAAATGGTGCAAGAACTTCCTGCCCCACCATTTTGAATCTTCATTGCTTGTTTTTTAATTGGAGTCATTTCTGTGATCCAGCTTCTGACCCAAACAAGGTGGTGTGATGAAATTAGGGAGGGGGATAATTGCATCACAGGCTGAGAAGCTTTTGGGGAAGAAGCCTTTGAAGCTACAGTCTGTCCCAAAGTACCCTCAGGTACTCCAGCTGGACCCTCCTTATGGATGTGTGACATATGTCTCCCACTTAAGCCATCTTTATGGAACATGTATTTCCTGCTCCCTCATATTTTTATTTTCTTCTCCCCCTTCAAATACTTCCTGCCTTTGGTTGTCTGTGACTGAACTCCCTGGAGCCTTAATAGTCTTGGAATCTCTCCACTTCTATAACTTGATTTTACTATTTAGGAGAAAGTTTGATTCATCCCCCCCCAAACCAGAAGGAGAATAAAGGGTGGGGGGAAAATCCTATTCACCCACCAGCAAAGGAGCAAGATACAAAAAGACAAGATTATTTTCATTGAGCTATTCCTGGTTTTGGAGTGCATTTCATTTCACTGTCTGCACAGGCCTTTGTAGCCACCATCTGATTGAACATTACTTATACTGCATATTATAGGCACTAATGAGAAAATGATTCTAAATTGCCCCTAGGGATGGTTATGATTAAACTATTTGCCTTTGCTTCCTCTAGTAAATTAAAGCAACCAAAAGAAAGAAAGGAAAAAAAAAAAATAAGAAGCTTAATCTGGAAAGCAGTCACAATATCTGTTTGGTAAAGTTCCTGAATTCCTAGGAACATTTTTACCCCTAACCTGGTGATGGGCTGTGTATTTCATGCTGCAATTTGAAGTTAAATCTGTGATATGGGAAGGCATTTTGAAATTAAATCTGTGACATGGGAAGGCATTTTGGAGGACTGAACTGGGCAGGATTTTCTGTGTTGTCAACCAGTTCGAAGCCCTGATCAGCATTAATTGCAGCCGACTGAGGCTGCTAAACCCCTCTCTGCCACAGAGGAGCTCCTCCAAGGCGTCAGGCGTCTGTCTCTTAAAAAGAGCATTTCAGAGCCTCACATACACGGAGCCTCATTCAGACGTTTTATTTAAACTCTTAAATCTTTTGAGCTTCAGATGAATAAACAAGTCCCTGAAATGCAATCCATTCTTGCCGGTCAGGGTTTTGCAAGTGCTTTTCATGGGGAAGAAACAAAATGTCATTTGTGTTTCCTTTGGCCATTTTAAGCGCAGCGGGATCTGGGGAGCGGGAGCCACGTTCCATTAGATGTGCCTGGGCCTGTGTGTGCCCACGCACTGGGACTCCAGTGGGACTTTCATCCATGATTGTCCACGGCTGTTGAATTACCTGATGAATTAATTAAATGTGTGCAAACTGGGTGGGGTGAATTGTCAGGTCACACAGCTTCTGATTAAGCACTGGGTGAAATGTCAGTACTGATGGGCCCCAAACAGGAGCCCACACCTCTCTGGTGGTCCCCAAGTCTCTGCAAGGTGGTCTCCATGATCTTCACACTCTCTTATGTGGACAGTCTCACTTCCATCACCCAACCCACATGCTGAAGTCATTTAGTCCTTGTGATTTGTGGGTTTGTGGATTTGGTACCAGTGACCAGGAAAAACCCAGAGCTGACCTGTCTGCCAGCACCCCAAAGCACCTCAGCATCTGTGCTACAACCTGAGACATGCACAACAAGCAAGAGCAAGCACAACAAGCAACAAACTCATGCAAGAGTTTGTTTCACCAAGCCTGCACATGCTTTGGGGGTTCCCCAAAAGATAACGAGGTGCAGAGGTTAGACACACAACAGAATAACCAAATGCTGCACTGTTGAGGTTTACTACAGTGTTACTCATGATTCTCCATCCCAGCTATCAAGAGTGTGACCTGGGTTTACTCTTTATGTTTCAGAGGGACATGAAAAGAAATTATTGTGAGATTACCTGCGTGATACCTAAGGTCACATGGAGCTTCAACAGCTTGGGATGAGAGGAACCTGCTCTTCCTTTCATTTGGCTGCAAATAAGGGATCACAGAGAAATTCAGGTGCAGTTGTGTGTACCAACAACATCTGAAGCTGGAGGAGTTTTCTGGATAAACTCCATTTTGATGGGGTAATGGAGGCAACTCCAGGCTCAAATGGTCTCTGAGGTGCCAGGCAAGATCTTGGGCTCACTCGTATTTGTTTATACAGCTTAATTTGGGTCCACATCACTGTGCCCCAATCTGTGCCAAGGCTGTAGGCATCTAATTAATTGTTTCCCTTGAAGCAAGACCTTTCTGTCCACATACAATCAGTGGTGAGAGTAAAAAAAACAGCTTTGAAGGTTTTTTGGGGAACACAAATACCCAACCTAGCTGCTCACAGTAGGCAGGCTTTTCCCTTTAGAGGCTCTCTAAGGTGCTCCCCATTAACCACACAGAGAAATGTGGATCTTGGTGGCAGAAACATCTCAAATGTTGTCATTAGATGCCCAAATAAAACAGGATTTGGGCTGCCTGTCATGTTCCAGTGCTTCACTAGCCCTCAGAGGATGGTGAGACACTGGCACTGGGTGCCCAGAGAAGCGGTGGCTGCCACATCCCTGGAAGTGTCCAAGGCCAGATTGGATGGGGCTTGGAGCAGCCTGGTCTAGTGGAGGGAATCCCTGTCCATGGAAGAGGGTTGGAGTGAGTTGATGTTTCAAGTCCCTTTGACCCAAACCATTTTATGAATTTATGGCTCTTGTTCAGCATGGATAAGGTCTAATTTCATGTATTTGACTGGCACAGCTCTCTGCACCACCAGGTCACTGCTGTGGAGTCTGGACATGTGTGTTTCTGTGCACAAGTGCAGTGGAATGGAGTGAGAGAGAGGGGGAGACAAGACTCTTGTGGACATTGTCATAACAACCCAGAGCTGTCACTTCAATGTCCTGTCCCCTTGTGCAGAAGGACTGTGGCTTTGGTGGCAGAAATTCACTTCCAGCTGACCCCATGCTCAAACCTGAAGGCAGAGCTCCCCATGCTGCTCCCTCCCTACAACTGGAAGGTTATGTGTTTCTTAGCTACTGGTCAGACTGGTGGTGCCTGCCAAGAAGCTTTCAGGGAATTTCCTCACTATGTAACAAATTTATGAGTCATATGAAAATCTGGGAAATGATTCAACCAGCTGTCTTTCGTTGACTCAAAGATTTTTACAACACCTCGGTGCCTCATCTTTGATTTGAGCCAGCAGAATGGTTTATTGTAACATCAAATGGTCTTGTGTTCACTGGAAGGATGCTTCCTACTACCAAAAAAAAAAAAAAGAAAAAAAAAGCTGTAAAACTTTTGAAGGCAGCCTGTTGTTAGGTGAGGGATGCACAGAGCAACTGTGGTCATTCACTATGAACTGATAAATGTGGCTGGATGGCTGCTGCCCTCCAGAATGGCTGAAGAGGTGGCTGTCACTGAGCATTGTGGCTCAGCTGCCACAGGTACAGCCTTTCCACATGGCAGGAATCAGGCTTGCAAAAACTTTTGTTCATATTTGGATTTAAATGGTTATTTCAGGGAATTTTAGCAAATCCAGACTAAGCAGCAAAACAGCTAAAGCCAGGGAATGCTGTTCTTGTTATGTTTTCCAGGAGGGAGTGGCAGGAAGTGGACCAGGACCTTTCATCACCATGGAAGATGCTCACTGTAGGAGAGAGTCATAAAGAACATTCTTTCCATCTTCTTTTTTTGGACAAAAGCACTCAGAGCTGTGCTTTGCTGTGCTGGAATCACTGGCAGCCCTGAGCAGAGATGCAATGGGCAGCCCCATCTTACAGGTGATCCTGTGCTTTTTAAAAAACATATAGGGGGATAAATCCATGGCACTAGAGCTAATAAGTGAGTGGGAAGCGAAGTAGAATAGAAATGATCCTTCCAGTAAGAGTTAAATTGCTGCAAACAGAAGAAAAACTAGAATTTATTATTACAAAGCTAAACTGACACTCTACATAAAATATCCAAATGAATTTAATTATTAGAACCATGTTTCCAGCACGAGTTTCCATGTCCATGAAAGCAATCTGCCACACAAAGAACTGCTCACAGTAGCCTCAAATCTTTTGTTTAAGACATTCAATTTCCCTGCCAAAATCATAGAATGATTTGAGTTGGAAGGGACTTTAAAGATCATCCATTTACAATCCCCTGCCATGGGTAGGAACACCTTCCACTTGACTGGGCCGCTTAAAGCCTCATCCAGCCTGGCTGTGAACACTTCCAGGGATCCAAAGGCAGCCACATCTTCTTTGGGCAACCTATGCCAGGACCTCACTGCCCTCACAGTAAAGAATTTCTTCCTAATGTCTAAATCAAAATCTGTGTAACTTCAGCTCAAAGCCATTCCTAACTAAAGTCTGTAGCCAGCAGCTCTGAGCAGAGCTGGAACAAATGCACCTCTCACAGCTGTCACCCAGCACTCTGCAGGTGTAATGGGGCTTACAAATCTCAAAATGCCTTGTGTCAGCACCTGGAGAATCCACTGTACCAACTGGGGAAGGCAAATGAAATATACTTGAAAGAGACAGGACAAGAAAGCTTTCAGAGGAGAGCAGTATTATTTTGATTTATTGAGAGTCACAGCTTGTATTCAGTGAACTGAACCACCCTTCTTAGTCCAGGGACTATTCTTTGGTATTCAGGTAAGCAGTATAAATCCTGGTCAAGGTTTTTATCAATATTACAAATAGACATAGACTTGCTTGCATGAAACTCCTGTTTCTGTCTATTCCCAAAGGTTACAAACCTGGGAATGGTAGTGGATGAGGGAAACAGAAATTCAGGGCAAAGGAACAGAAATCCTAAATGGTGATATTGTCTCATGACTGTTTTCTGATTGAGAATTCCCCTTTCATCTTTCCATCCCCTTCCCATTGAGCAGCTCTGTGGCTTCCATTTGTAACAGGCAGAGAGTGCAAAAATATCTGACTTCGGGGGATTTGGCAAAGGTTCTGGCCTTGAACCCAGCAGCAGATACAGAACACTTGTAACATTCAAAACAGGCCCTCTTTTTCTCGACCTCTGTGATTTTTATTGCTTATCTGGGTATACATAATCATTTTAAGATGTCTCCCCTTACCATAAAATAACCATGAATTATTTTTAAAAAGGTAGATAATAAACTTCAGAATAACTCTTAAATGTACCCAAGCAGACAAGGGGAATGTGAGGTTGCTGTCATGAAGGATAGCTTCTGGCAACTGATCTGAGGGAGCCACTAATGATTTTAATTAGCTTTTGGAAGCACAATCCACCCATTCTGAAGCCAGTGCCCTGCTGGCAGCGACGACGCTTTGGAAGATCGACAGCATAAAACATTTTCTGTAATGAGACTTCGTACAACTCCATGTGTCAAGCAAGGAGCGATCTGTCTCCAGCAGAACTGCAGTGGGAAAGCTGTAGCTGGAAACTTTTCCAGCTGTGGACTTCCAGCAGGTAACACACGTGCTCCCCTGGGGAACAGGGGATTAATGGCCAGGCACCGAGACCTGGCACTGTCAGGTGAAAATCCAAAAATCAGCTTTTCCTCCTGGCAAATCACTTCACCTCCTAATTTATTTCATCTATTTAGGTTATGGGCTTCTCAGAGGGATGTTAATCTCTGCCTACATGTTTGTACAGAGCTTAGGATGCAGTAAGGGATTAATCACTGTTAGCCCACTGTCATGGTCTATCATCCTACGGGAACAGGAACGGTGAAGTAGCAATAAATTCAGCAAAACAGAAGTTGATGCTGATACCTTGGAGGTGGTTGGAATAAGGACCAAAGCTGGATCACCATTCAGCCAGGAACAGGGAATCTGTTCTAGTGAGGAAACTGCAATAGGAAAAGATATTTAAGCTATTAAAAAATAAATGTAAACCTACATGAAAGGCCTTTACCTACACGGCTTTAAGATGAAGAAGGGTAGCTTTAGATTAGATGTTAGGAAGAAATTCTTTACTCAGAGGGTGGTGAGGCCCTGGCACAGGGTACCCAGAGAATCTGTGGCTACCCCATCCTTGGAATTGTTTAAAGCCAGGTTGGACAGGGCTTGAAGCAACCTGGGATAGTGGAAGGTGTCCCTGCCCGTGGCAGGGGGTTGGAATAGATGAACTTTGAGGCTTGTGCCAACCCAAACCATTCCATGATTTTATATTCTTGTGCTCAACAGGTAACAGCTGCTGTTCCCCCCCAGCCTCTGGGGTATTTGAAGTACTTCAGAAGAGAGAAAGAATCAGTAGATGCTGAGGTGGAGTCATCAAGAATTTTGAGCTCAGCATGAATTTATGCTGAATGATGGAATAATAGATAGGTAGATACTGGACTTATTATTTAAAACAAATCAGATCAAAGAAAAGAGGGATTGACGAGAATTTTCATAAAAAATTCAAGTGAAATCTGCGCTTAGTTCTTTCTACAACTTAGAAAAAAATCTGGGTTCCTTTTATACTTTGTATTATAAATCATCAGTCCCAGAGCACATGTTTAACTACTTTGTTGAATCAGGGTCATTATGAATAAGAGCCTGGCAATGCTCCTCTCTTAATGAGCTTCCAGGAAATGTACAATTGTTTTTAGAAGAAGTCTAATGAAGACGGATTTGTAGATCTCATTCGATGCAGCCAGAAAACCCAAACTCATCAACCAAACAAAAGCATGGGAGTAATTTTTTTGTGTGTGTGTGTGTCTGATTATCCTTCCAGGAGTGCTGGTGTGTAACGCTTTCAAACTTTCATTGAACTTTACTCTCTCGCTCCAGGCGATTACTTTTCCTTGATGTCTGATGTTGAATGATATACGTGCACCTGTGTGATAATGGCTGGTTGGATATATCTTTACTGAGCTGGGAAAACCCAGGACCTCACCTCCACACTTAACCATTTGATTTCTTTTATGGCTCTGGTATGGATCCCTGCACTAAAAGCTACCGGTGGAGCTTACATTTGTCAGGGGAAATGTGGGTGTTTTATCATACCAGCTGTTTAAAGTCTCCTACAACTTTGCGAACTGCTTTAAGAGCCCTTGCTTTTATCACTGCTCAGACTTCCAAGCAGTCACCAGAACACAGGAAGGAACAGCTGGGAAGTTTTAAAAGCAGCAATGTTTGCTGTTGCACTCAGGTTTAAGTACGATAATTAATAAAACTTCCCCTCCTCTTCCACCTCATCTCAGTGCACAATCGTTTTGGAACAGGACTTCTCACTGGCCCCTTCTGCTGAGTTTCAGCTGTTATATTTCCCTTTTCCAAA